>BLBF01000051.1:5820994-5912555 GCA_015471245.1 Laticauda colubrina
AATGACGTGGGATAATACCCGAAGGAAGCTGAACTGCATTCATGTAAGTACCCGCAAAAACTTAAAAAAACATATATATATATATAATATATATATATGTTTGCTGTTCAGCTTCCTTCGGGTATTATTCCACGTCATTGTAGTTGTGTTTTTAAAGTTGTAGCAACATTTCGGCAGAATCTCATATGTATTGAGAATCTCAATACAGAAGCCTGATGATGGCAGATGAGATTCTGCCGAAACGTTGCTACAACTTTAAAAGCACAACGACAATGACATGGGATAATACCCGAAGGAACCTGAACAGCATACATGTAAGTATCCGTGAAAACTTAAGAAAACAAATACACACACACACACACACACACACACACACACACACACACACACACAAAATAACCTCCTTAGGAAGCTTCATGTTTTTTCTACGGAGAATGTTGCCTTATATTTTACCCCAGGTTCAAATTATGTATTGTGAGCATTTTTTTAATTTAATAATTTCTTTATAAACAATTCTTTGCCCTACCTAACAGAGCTGGCAAAGCACTCTATCAAAACACAGAGTCTGTGTCCTGACCGTGGTCTATAAACTAGATATGCCCTGTGTATATAACAGGGATTTATAGGGTATGTGTAGCAGCAGCACTTTGTTCAAGGAAGGTAGAGCATCTCCCATATATATATGAAGCAGAGCTGTGGGACTGTAGCCCACAAATCCTGATGTACATAGTAAAAAGTGCGGGCAAAAACTATGTATGAGCCATATGGAAAATCTAGGGCAATCTGTTTGCAATTCTGCATTACTTGGTTACAAAAATAGAGTTAAAAGTCCAGTGCAGATTTGCACTGTCAAGTTCTGTTGGTCATTGTTAATGATTTGGCATGTGAAATGAAAAAAATCCTTTTCAGAAATGAAATATTCTTAGTCCCCTCTCCCCTTTTTTATTTTGTTTACTTCACTTGATTCCCCCTGCCTCTTTTTTTTAATGTCTAATGCAGCTCTTTTTGTGTACTATAGTGTATATTGTATCATAAACTATATATTGCGTTTAAGTGTTTGTTTGTTTCAAAAATATACCTTTTGTTATTTTTGACCTTTTAAATTAAAACAAAAATGCATTTTATTTTTTAGTTGTAACTGCTTGGCTATGTTTCTTTAAATGACAAATCATTCTTGTTTTCAATTAATGGTGTAACTTGGCAGAGCTGCATGTAGCTTGCCTAAAAGGGAATGCTAGATTGAAGGAGAACCATGCATTTCTTGGTGAACTGAAATGTTGAATATCATACTGAACCATCATTTGAGAATAAAAGATTATTTTTCTTAAGACGAAAGAATGGAAAAATGAGTTGTTTAGGTGGCTTGTTGACAATAAAAATGTAAAAGAGAAGTATTTTTACTCCGTAAAGACTTTTCAAAGGCGTTTTCATGCTCAGATTGTTTTGTCATGCAGATATAAAAAGTTGGTCAGAATGTTTTGATTTTATTATGTCTCTTTCATTACCTTCTCACTCCCTTCATAAAGAAGGAACAACTTTCAAAAATACACTTGGGAACTTTGTATATGAAAATGATCTTTGACCTGTTATATTCATTACATAACAGCTTGCAATGCTCTTATGTTTATAATGGTGATCATTATGCTTCTGTCATGCATCCAGTGACAGTGAATCATAGTGGAATGCAAGGAAAGCTGCCTTATTCTATGAAGTAAATGCTTTATCAAGGATTTGAAGTACCATCCAGCAGAACGTTTTCTCCTATTGAAATGCTCACACATTTTACTTTTTTCCCATCCTGGGGGGCGGGGGAAGGCAATGATTTAAGTAGTAGGTGGGCAGGCAAGAAAGAAAAATAAATCCATATCGTTATACTCCAGTTTTGAAACTAATGTTATGTATAAGCAATCCCATATTAAAAGCTGAAGTCCTGAAATGGTAAAAAGTAGTGTTTGATGACTGTATTAATTAAGAAGGAGGCCTGAAGAACATACTTGTTAACATATCTTGTTCAGCTCCAACATTCAAGGGGGCTAACATCTAAATAAAATTACCACATAAATATCACAATAATACCAAGATTAAAAAAAGGTAAAGAACATAGCAAGAGTTAAAAGATAATCCATATTGCAGATATTGCTCTCAAATAAGGAGCAATGCTGAATAAAATCAGGAGTACGGAGCCCACAGTTTTCAGAGCCAGCTGAAGGGATAGGACAGATAAGATATGTTTCTGTGTCATTTGATCTGTTGAGAAAGAATACCTGGATCATGCTTTTGTGGATTGATCAAACTTTACAAGATGTTGAGAAAATCCTTTGAGTAAGGGATTTTGCCATACTTAATCATTTAATTAATTATCACTTAAATCCTTTAGTTGATCTGCATATATAAGCCTTTTGACCACAGTTTTCTCACTACTATTATAAAAGGACCAAAGGAATAGGGATTTTCCTGTCTCTTCTCAAAGAAAGCTTTCCTATAGAAGGTGTTCTTAATAAATCCAATTCTACCTCAGGTATAAGGAAACTATACCAGATCAGATTCCTCCTATTGTGTATCCTTGACCAAAGAACAATTTAGATCTTGAGCAGGTACACATGGAGTTGTGAGAGAGGAAAGAGATAGTCAGCTGGATCAGCTTTGGCAATTCATTGGGAGACAGATGTCACAGATCATCCTCACACACAAACATCAAATTACACTGTCCTGGATGGAGGAAAGGTTAGATATTTTATCTGCTACTAATTTAGCCCTAATTATCAAAATAACACAACTGCAATATTCCATTGCAAGCTTGCAAATTATTACCTGATACAAACTTAATACTGTGATCTAAGTTCATCAAAATGTTAATGAATTATTTTTGCTTGCTTCATCCTGGCTTCAGTTCCTGCACCATGAGAGTTCAGCATGGTAGAGCAAACCACATTTCCAACCCATTTGTTCCCCTTTTTTCCATTTATTTCAAATTTCATGTTATTGTTATTGACTTTAAAGACTCGCAGCCTGCCCCATTTCCAAAGATAGTCAGCAATATCATCACAAGAACGTCTCTAAGGAAAGAACATAATAAGACCACAGATACAAAATCACAAAAGGACATAAATGAAATCCTTGAGGTTAGCTTATTATCTAAATCCATCCAAGTCATTAAAAAGCAATTGCTGTGGTTCACAAGGCTTTGTTGAAGCAAATAATCCACATTGCAATTTAATGTGGTGGGGTAGTTTGACAGCATGCTGAAATAATGGTTGGGATCTCAGTGCAGAACAATAAATGGTCCAGTCTCTTTTAGGTGAATCTAGTTATGTGAAGCCAGTCATGGCTAATCTGGGCAAAAAGAAATTGATGCTTTTTACAGAAGCCATTGCTCATCAAAGAAACTTAAATACTGCCTTTAGAAATGATACCAAAATTTTAGAAAGACTCTTTTTGAGTGAGGCCAACTCAGAAAATCTTTTCTGAACAACCCTTGTGGAACAAATCTCCAGCTATGGAAGAAATAATACAAAAGTATAATATTTTCCTATGCTTTACTTCACCATTCAGGCAACAGAAAGCAATAAGTTACAATTTTTCTTCCTTTGGGTCACTAAAATGGAGTAAATTAATTACACTGGTTGAAGAGTAGAGCTATTCTGCCAATTTCAGTACATTTCAGGTAATCATAATTGATGGACTACTTGTTCAGCAAGTGTTCAAAGTCACAATGGCATTGAACAAAAAGACATATGACTAGTCCTCATTGTTGTAACTTTTATGTAATCACTGTGTACTTGGCAACCAGCTCAAAATTGCAATGGTAACAGCACTTCACAATCATGTGATCACCATTTGCAACTTTCATTGCTGCAGTCTGAAAAGCAAAAGTCTATAGAGAAGCTTGCAGGAATTGCAGATGGTGATCATGTGATGTCATCTCAATGATTGTATAGGATTCACTTAATGGCAGAACCAGAACATCTGCAAACACCATTGTAAGTTGGCATGATCACAGACATCACATTTTACCATCATGTTACTTAGTGACAGAATCGCTAATCCCAGTTGTTGATAAACAAGAACTATCTGTATAGTGATTCTGGGATCAAGGGATTTGGGTTTCAAGCCTTCATATAACACATTCTTGATGTGTTGATGGAAATGACTTTACCAACAAATGCTTGGTAAATTCATAAAATCCATGAAGGGAAAGATGGCGGAAATCAGGATGAGACACAGATGATTTGCTGTCTAAGCCAGAGGCGCAAATGACATTTTCTACTTGCCCTAGGCAAGATTCACAATATTGTATACAAAGACAACCTAAATAAATGTGCTGCACAAGGCAGAAAATTGTACCTTTTTTTCTTCTGTTGCTATCAGTAAAAATACAGTAACAAATTAAGTAACTAAAATCTTCTTGCATATTCAGGATATTTGGCATTGTCTGCCTCTAGCAGCCAGTTTCCTTATATAATGGTGGAATCAGCTCTGAGCTAAATGCTTGCTATATGATGGGCTTAATGTCAGAGGTGGGGTTCTTCCTGGTCAGTCCATTTCTATAGAACCAGTTGTTATGATTCTGCCCAGTTCAGAGAACCGGCATATTGCACCACTGACTGGCCTTGCCCCACCCTACCCCGCCCACTCACTCCTTACCTGGCATGCACACCATCCAACTAGTCTGCGTTAGCCTAATTTTTGGTAAGTTGCTATTTTTCCTTTTATTTTCTGACCATCAGTTGTTCCTATTATCAGCTGTACCAAGTATTTAGATTAGCTAGAAAGCAAGAAATCATTGGATTTCTTGCTTTTAGCTCATCTAAAAGCAGAGTTGAACCTTCCTTAAGCCCCTGTCACACAGCACCAACGGATGGAAAGAGGATATAAAACAGAGAGAAACACTTGCCATCCGTTGGTTAACGCGATGCTTCCATTCTGTACTCACTGCGTCCGTTTTTCATCCTCTCTATCCATCCAGCATCCGTCGACTGACATTTCATCCGCTCAAAACGTTTTGAGCTGCACAAAACTTTTTGAGCGGAAAATGTATCCAACGCGTCCGTTCTGCATCCGCAATGCATACGGGGAACATCTGTTCTACATCCGTCGTCATCTGTTACACGTCTGCTCTATCCGCTAGGCATCCGTTGCGCATCCGCGCAACTCAAATCCACTCCAGCGGAAAATAGACACAGGGAGGAAGCGAAACGGACGCGGAATGGACACGCAGCGTTAGTATCACGGATGGAGAAAGGATGAAAGCGGATGCAGCTCACATACAAAGCATTAAAACGGAAAAAACGTTCATATAGGGGACGTATCTCGGATATTTAGGATGTCTGCAGGATGCCTAGAGGATGCAGAAGGACACCGAGCGGAAAACCTATATTTCCTATAAAAAGGGGGAGGAAGTCACCTGGATCTCACTTTCAGTCCAGCAGCCCTGCGGTGCAGACCTCTTCAGCCATGCTCTTGCTCTTGCTCTTGCTCTTGCTCTTTCACAGCATCCAGTAATCTCCACCATGGATCATCACACACTCCTTTTGGTAGCCACCATCGTTCTACAATAGTGTGAAGCCCTCTTCAAGCTCTTTCACCTGTTCTACACAAGGAAAAGGAGGCGTCCAAGAAGTGTGTGGGTCCGAAGATGGATCATGAGAAGAGCCGAGTACGGACTGTATGACAAGCTGATGGTGGAGCTGAGGAACGAAGACACTTGTGCATTCCAGCACTTCATGAGGATGACACCAGCCATGTTTGAGGAAGTTGTGGAGCAACTGAGACTCAGGTTGACCAAGCAGAGCACCAACTTCCGGCCCAGCCTGGACCCTGGGCTCAAGGTGGCACTGACTCTGCGCCACCTGGCCTCAGGGACCACATACAGGAGCATGCAATACGGCTGGAGGGTGCCACACAACACCATCAGCATTGTGGTCAGATAAATGGTGCAGGCCATCATCGAAGAATACATGGAGGACTTCCTCCAGTGCCCCTCCACTGAAGAAGGATGGAAGAAAATTGCAGAGCAGTGGTATCAGAAGTGGAACTTCCCCCACACCGTTGGAGCCATAGATGGCAAGCACGTGGCCTGCAAAGATCCAGCCAAGTCGGGGTCCACTTATTTCAACTACAAGGTCTTCTTCAGCATCATCCTCTTCGCCATGGTCGATGCTGACAACAAGTTCATGTACATCGATGCTTCAGGCAACGGCTCATGTTCAGATGCCCAGGTATACAACGCCAGTCACCTCAAGGAGGGGCTGGAACGCAACCTCATCATGGGCTTCCCAGATCCAGATCCCCTGCCCAACAACACACAAGATGTGCCCTACTTCATCGTGGGGGATGACGCCTTCTCCCTCAGAACCTACCTCATGAAGCCCTACACCTCCAGATGCCTCACCCGTGAAAGAGAGGATCTTCAACTACAGGCTGTCCAGGGCAAGACGGGCGGTGGAGAATGCCTTTGGCATCCTGGCCAACAGGTTCCAGGTACTTCTCACCACCATGCAGCATCGTCCAGAGACCATGAAGAGGATTGGGGAAGCTTGCTGCATCCTGCACAATCTCATGCGCACCCACTACCCGGTCTTGCAGAACAGGCTCGTGGACCTCCAACAAGGCAATGGGGACATGGAGCCTGGTGAATGGAGGCAAGGGCGAAACTTGATAGATATTGTGGATGTGCAAGGCCCCAACAGAGCTTCACGTGAAGGGAAGAAGCAGCGCAACCTCCTGAAACACTGGTGCAACTCCCCAGCTGGAGCAGTGGAGTGGCAAGACAGGATGGTAGATGCTTAATGGATGCTTCCTTCAGCCTGTCTCATCACACTGATGAGATTGTGCCATGTATGTTGAGTGGCCCTACAATGAACAGGGCATTTAATAAAGAGTTGTGTTTATGTTGAAATGTGTGGATCAATGATTACATTGTTATTGATAATAAAAGGCCAAAGGTGTGGCACCTGGGAGGGTGGACCATACAGTCCCACTATGCTTGCACTGGAGGCTTATCTATCCCACTGCTATCCTTATCCATCCCAAAGGTATCCCTGCCCATCCCACAGCTATTACCCATCCCAAAGGTATCCCTGCCCATCCCACAGCTATTACCCATCCCAAAGGTATCCCTGCCCATCCCACTGCTATCTTTACCCATCCCACAAGCATGCAAAGGCTTAAACCATTTCTAAAAGTTTCCACCAAGACTTTATTTAATAAAATAAATGAAGCAAGTGTGTGAAGCAAAGATAATCTTTTTTAATAACAAACTGTAAAAGAAAATGACCCAAGTGTCCCAAGCAAAGATGAAGTCATCAGGTAGCAACCCAGTCTCTGGCACTCTTCTTAGTCACTCTGAGGTGTGCCCAGTCTCAGGGGTGAAGGGTCTAGGTGCTGTGGAGGTGGCTGCTGCTGGAGTGCTGGTCTGAGGCGTTATTGGGGTGCCTGGCCCCAAGAGGACAACGGGATGGTGTGTGGAGGAAGCTCTCAAAGAGCTGGCTCAGTCCTGTGATGTTGAGAGCCTCCTCCTCCAGGACATGGGGTGTCAGCCCCAATACCGATGATGAGGAGTGTAGTGGGGTTGTCTGGTCTGCAGCTGGGCGAAGTGAGGTATGGGTGGCATCTGTGGCATGGGTGGCATCTGTGGCGTGGGTGGCATCTGTGGCGTGGGTGGCATCTGTAGCATGGCTAGCATCGGTGGCATTGGTGGCATCAGTGGCATCGGTGGCACCGGTGGCGTTCGATGTACCTGTGCGTGGACTGGGAAGGGCTGCCTGTGCTGCTGGAGCTCCTGGTAGCCGTAGCCTTGGTAGGTGAGGGCCTGTGGAAAGCCTTGGAAGGGCAGTGACATCACCTGGGGTGGAGGAGCAGACCTGGACTGGGTGGGAGCAGGTTCAGCTGGGTCTGGAGGGTTGTGAAGAAGACCGGTGATCCTGTCCTTGATCACCTGGTACTGTGATTCGGACATGTTCATGAGGGTCTGGTTGACGTAGGTGAGGAAGGGCTTGCGGTTGGAGGATGGGATGTCGGTGTGTACCAGCTGAGAGAGGAGATCTACGCTGCTTCTGATGGTGTCCCTGATCTCCAGCAGGACAGTGTGGCTCTGCCCCTCCGGTCTGGCTCTCTGCCTGCTTTCTGTGGAGGTGGAGCTGGGGCTGGATGTGGGTTGGTCTCTGGTGGAAGTGCCCTCTCCTTGCTCCCACTGCGTCAGGGGGTCCTCCACGCACTCCGCCACGGGTAGTGCAACTGTCGGGGGGTCTCCGTCATGTCTACCTGCCTGGACACAGGAGCTGACTCTTGGCCAGAAGAGGACTGGCTCTCTGCGGGCTGCCTGAGAGAGAGGGTTGTCAGAGGGGCTGCTCCTCGGTGGCGGATCTCACCCTCCAAGAAGCTGCACTTGGCCAACACATAGGTCTCTCGGTCCGTCAGCTTGACCGTGGCCTGGCCAGATTTCTTGAGGTGCAGCTTCCCGTACCAGGTGTGCATGTGCTTCCACCAGCTGAGGAGCACCTCCGAAGTGTAGCCCAGGCTCTCTGCCTTCTCTCTCCAAGCAGCCTGCTTCCTTTTAGTGTCTCGATAGAGCCTGTGTCCCTTCCGCCAAAGATACTCGTTCTCCCTCAGCCATTCCAGCACCTCATCCTCATGTTCCTCTTCGATGGAGTATTGCCTCCTCTCTCGTTCTCGTTCACGCATATGCCTCTTCCTCCCTCTGGCAGGGCCATCAGGGCCCTCATCAGAGGGGCTTTGAGGTTGTAGGGGCTGCTCCTCCACACCAGCAGCAGCAGCAGCAGCAACAACAGTAAAAGCAAAAGCAGGACCAGCAGGACCAGCAGCACCAGCAGCACCAGGATCAGCAGCAGCAGAGTAAGCACCAGCAGTTCCAGCAGGACCAGCAGGACCAGGATCATCATCAGCAGAGTAAGCACCAGCAGCACCAGCAGCACCAGCAGGACCAGGAGCACCAGCAGCACCAGCAGGACAAGGAGCACCAGCAGGACCAGCAGGACCAAGAGCAACGCCAGCAGAGTAAGCACCAGCAGAAGCCCCAGAACCAGGAGCAGCACCAGCAGAAACCCCAGCACCAGGAGCAGCGCCAGCAGAAGCTCCAGCACCAGAAGAGTCAGCCCGAGCAGCAGAAGCCCCAGCAGAAGCAGAGTCAGGGCCAGGAGGTGGGATGGTGGCCTTGTCCCTCTTGCCAGGGCTGGCAGAAGATGCCACAGGCTTTCTCTTCTTCCCCATGGTTGTTGGCTGGCTGGCTGGCTGGAGATGTGTCTGGCAGCAGGTTTTTCCTCTGAATGGTGACCTGCTTGCGAGCTGCTTCCCTTTATATCCGCGGGGCTGATGCAATGCATCCTCCCTGCATGCACAGTGAACGTTCTGCATCCGCTAGGCATCCGCTAGGCTTCCGCTCTGCATCCGATTCATCTGCTCGGCATCCGCTCGGCATCCACTCTTTCTGTTGTGCATCCGCTTCGCTGTGCTCCCCTGGAAGCCCCGCGGATGTGCCATCCGCTTCCATCCGCTTCTATCCGCTAAGCTTCCATGGAGCATCCGCTTTCCATCCTGGCTACATCCTCGCCCCGTCCGTTCCTTTCTGTTGTTGTCCGCTCTGTTTATGCAAATTCGGGGCACTTTTGAGAGCGGATAACAACGGATGGAACATTTTCTCGTCCGCTGTGTGTAAAAAAGTTCCTTTTTACATACGTTTAGCATCCGTCGGCCAATGTGACAGGCCCTTTAGGACTGAAGCTTCTAGTTTTCAGTGCAGACTCAGTAGCAGATGGCAGAAAGATAGATCTCTAAGTGAATCTGTGATTCTGTGAGCAACTCAATCTGCCTGCTTTTTCTGATTTTGGGTAAAAGTTGCTCTTTTTTATATGTAAAAATTCAATATTTGCAATATTATAATGGTGTGTTGTAAGTTAATTTTGTGAGTTTGCTTGCAAGCAAATTTTATGAGACAGATTCAGATAGCAGATTGCAGAATGGTAGATTTCTAAGTGAATCTGTGATTCTGGGATCAACTCAATCTGCCTGCCTGCTTTGTCTGATTTTGAGTAAAAGTTGCTCTTTTTTTATAAAAAGTTCAATATTCACAATATTTACATTCAAGCCACGTCCACCTAGTCATGGAGCAAGCCATGCCCAGTCACCAAGCCACACCCACAAATTAGGCCATGCCCACAGAACTGGTTGTTAAGAAATTTGAATCCCATCCCTGCCTAATGTGGTATGGTAACATTTGAAAAGCAGAGTACCATACTGCTTCTTTTCTGGACTAAGGACGGTATTTCACTGTTTATTGTTTTTAATGCTTCAGTGTATTTTGGAACTTTCTGAATGTTTCTTATCTCAAAATATCAGAAAACTTTGCCACTATTCCTCAGCATCTACATTTCAGATGTATTCTGAGTCCTGCAAAAAAGATAAAATAAAGAGCTTGTAACCTTGAGTCCCCATCACTAGTTTGGTGGATGGCATTAGCAAGCTTACTGAGATAGTTGCTAACCAGTGGCAGATTTATCCAGAAATGAGTTTAACCCTGTCTATTTATATTCACATCAAGAAGAGCAAAATTCTGAGGTATCTTCATCTTGCTTTGAGTAGCTGGTGAGATGGCAGCATCCTCAGTATTATGCATCAAGATAAATTGTCCAGTAACTCATCCTGTGGGATAAGGTTTTCACTGGAAAGCTGCTCAATTTCTGGAAATGGAACAGTATAGAGGGAGGGAGGAAGCAAACAAGCAAGCCTCTAAGGTCACTAGAAGTAAGCAGCCAAATAGAAAATGACATTTGGTTCATGGTTACCGATATCAGATGTATATTTTATTTAGTACTCCAGCCAATCAGAATAGAGCTGAAGGGACCTTGGAGGTCTTCTAGTCCAACCCTTGCTCAAGCAGGAGAACTTATATCACTTCAGACAAGTGGCTGTCCAGGCTCTTTTTAAAAATCTCCAGTAATGAAGCACCCACAATTTCTGAAGGCAAGCTGTTCCCCAGATTAATTGTTCTGTTGGGAAGTTTTTATTTAATTCCAGGTTGCTTGTCTCCTTGATTAGTTTCCATTCATTGTTGCTTGTCTTGCCTTCTGATGCTTTGGAAAATAAGTTGACCCCCTCATCTTTGTGAGAGCCCCTCAAATACTGGAATACTGGAATCATGTCACCCCTAGTCCTTCTTTTCTCCAGAGTAGCCATATCCATTTCCTGCATTCTTCATATGGTTTAGTGTCTCTCCCTTAATCCTCTTAGTTGCTCTTCTCTGCATTTTTTCCAAAATTTCAGCATCTTTTTTTGAAATGTGATGATCAAACTGGATGCAGTATTCCAGGTGTGATCTTACTAAGGTTTTATAGTAATCAATTCACGTGATTTTGATTCTGTGCGTCTGTTTATACAATTGAGGATTGCATTAACTTTTTTGGCTACTGCTTCACACTGCTGGCTCATATTTAAGTGATCATCCACTAGGACCTATATTTATTTTCCTCAGAAAATACGCCCTGGTCTGGGTTCATTAAAAATCTGCACATACAGTGTAGTAATACAAGTAGTCCTCACTTAGTGACCACAATTGGGACCAGTAACTCCATTCCTAAAATCATAACAGAAAATCACATGATCCCAATGGATTTATGACTTTACTTCCCATTTGTTCATCAACTGAAGCAGTTGTAAAGCCAAACTTCATGTGACTGATGATTTTACTTCTCCCAATTCTATTTAACTCTGCTTATTAAACCCAATTGCCAAACACACAAATGAAGATCACACAACTGTGGGATACAATGGTTGTAAATGCATGATAGTTGCAAAGCACAGAAACAGCAATCGTGCAACCACAGAATACTACAACATATGGTAAATGTGAAGATTGGTAACAAAGCTATTTTTATACACTGTTGCAAATTTGAACAGTCACTAAATGAGGTAGTTGGTAAAAGAGGACTTACTTGTAGGCAACCTACATTCCAAACCAATCAAAAGTCATCTTGACAAATAATGAAATATAGTTTATTAAATTAATTAATAATTTAATTTTCTTAATAAAATATAACTTTCTTTTTTACTGAATGGAATATTTTTAACAGAAAAATATAAGCTCATGAATTGCTAAATACACAAGGTTTATTGGGGCAGGAAAGGATATTAATTTACAAGCATGCAAAGCCATTACAAAACCAATTGAACTGTAAGAAATACAATTTAAAAATTATTTTTCCTGTTTATCATCATATTCCAGACCTTTGAAATGGCAGGTTTTGTGATGGACCCATGCATTCCTCATTTTTAAAACTATCCGCTCCAAGCGGGATATACGCTGCTCCAAATCTTTCACTGTAAAAAACAGCATAGAGGGTCTTTTTAGTAGCCGGAGCTATTTTCAACAAGGCATTCATTCAGCCAATTTACTCAGCATAAAGTTTTAGTGCAATCTTGTGTTTGTTATCCCCAAAATAAATCAACCTGAGTAAGATGGTGCTTTTTCTGTATGAGATAACCAGGCTAGGCTGAAGGTGGGGTCAAATCAGTTTGGAGTCTATGCTAAAACTATGCTCCCAAAAGAGACCTACCAGTAAGTTCCAGACTCTGTAAATTCAGTTGACTCATACCTAGTGCCAATTTGCTTTGACTGTTAGTAGATCAGATTCTTGTGTATCGGTAGGTACATTGAAGAAATTTGTAAGAAACTTTTTCTTAGAAGCTGGCCTTGGTCTGGCTTTATCAAAAATTTATATGTACAGTGTAATAATACAAGAAGTCCTCACTTAACAACCACAATTGGGACAAAAACTCCACTGCTAAAAACATAGCAGTGAATAACATGCTCCCAAATCTACATGCTGGATTTATGACTTGACTTCTCACTTGTTCATTAAGTGAAGCAGTTGTTAAGCCAAACTGGGGAAAAATTACAAAATATCGTGACCTGACCATCGAAACTACATGGTTATGGATGAAATATGTAACAGTGATACCCACTGTCACTGGGGCACTTGGTATCATGTCCAAGAATTTTACAAAATACATCAAGAAATTGCAGCTTCCTGCAATAACACCAGTGGAACTGCAAAAAACTGTGCTACTCGGAACATCATACATTTTAGGAAGCTATTTGGTTGATTCATAGGATACTGGGAGCAAATCATATCAACCATTAGCACCAGTCAGTGGTATTTGTGATACATTGTAAATGTTCAGTTGACTGAGTTTCATGTTTAATCAATAACAGATAATAATAACAGATAACAGGTAATAACAATAACAATGACAATAATAATAGATAATAACAGATAACAAATAAAAATGACAATAATAAATAATAACAAATAACAATAAATAACAGTAACCGCAATAACAATAACCACAATAATAATAATATCACCAAGTCTTTTAAGTTACAGTAGTCCTCACTGCACTTGATTTTACAATCTTTTTTGCCATAGTTATTAAGCAAATTGCTAGAGTTGTTAATTGAATCATGATGTTGTTAGCTTCCCACATTCACTTTACTTGTCAGAAGCCAGTTTGGGAAAGTCACAAAAGGCAATTATATAAGCCTGGATGCTAAAACTATTGTTAAATACATTTATTTGTTTAATTAATTGATTTGTTGCCCATCTGTCAAACACCCATATTTTGATCATGTGACCATGGAGATGCTATGATGGTCGTAAGTGCAAGCACTAATCGTAACTCACTTTTTTATGCCTTTAGTATAAATTTAATGATTTACTACAATATTGTCTTAGCATATTTACTACAGAATGTTATCTGATTTCCCAGAGGACTGAAGTGCATAGGTAGGAAACAAAAAAGCTCAATATAGAACAAAAATATAATTAAAAATCAATTTCCCCCAATCCTTCTTCAACATTGTTTGCTCTTAACTTCTTGATCAAATCATATTAAAAATATTTTTCCTTACTTGTGCAATCCAAGGTTATCTGGATGTTCTGCAGCCCAACTTGGATTTCATCCAATGTAACCTTCATTGGAGATCTACTGAAATAGCGTGGATTTGTTTGTGTCCCTATCTCTTTGGCTCCAAAATCATTGTTGGTTGAGAGTGGGTATTCAATACCATCATCTTTCAAGGGAGAAAAAAATAATAGCACAATAATTAATTTATCCTAGAAGAAATGGATTATTTAGACCTCTATCAATCAGGATTTGGTCTGGGTTCAGGACTGACTCACATTGATTATACTGTTTGATGAAATCTAGTGAAACTGGATTGTACAATATAACCCCCCCTCCCAATCTTGCTGGATGTGCTGAAGGCCATTGTTGTTGGAATTTTTCTGTAATAACATGATCTACATCAGTGGTGGCTAACCTTTTTGGGCTCCTGTGCCAAAAATTGTGCATGTGCTTGCATGCTCGCGCACGCATGCCAGCACCCAGAAGGCAATGCGTGCCCCCCACAGCCCCTACACATCTGCACACAAAGCTGAATTCAGTACTTTTGAAGTGTAATATTCTTAATAATTCATGGCAACAACAAAAATGGAATGCTGGTTGTAAAGTTATGTATAGTGCAAAGATCTCAAAGGAAACAGAAATCAAGTGGTGATCCTCAGTGCAGGAATCTAGCATCTATGGACACATTTACATGTTCTTTAATTTCAGCTTTGTTAACCATTCCTTAAGGGCACATCTACATAATATATCCTTCTTCTAATTCCCAGATATATTTCAAGTCTAAAATGCAAGTAGTGTTTTCCATCTTTCCCTAATATAAATGTTCCTATTCCCACAGCATGGGACACTACAGAAATATCTGAGAAGACTATGTGATGGATTCTACCCAACTCCTGTTGGCTGATAACAAGCTAGTATGGGAGCCTCTATGATACTCATGTTGGATTGATTAGACTGGATTGACATGGCATTATGATAAAAGCAACACCAACAATAACATTAAAAAAAAACTTCCCAAGCACTTTTTTGGTACTGCTACTGTTAGAATAGGTTGACTGGGATCTCTCAAAGTGGTTAGAGTTGTCCCAGTCTCCTACTTTGTCTAGTAATATCAAAAAGCTAGAGAAAGTGGGAGAAATACTCATCCATCACTTTTTCTAACTATACAGACTACTTATGTCAGAGAAACTGATAATGCAGCAACTCTGAAAAACAAACCTTGATTATTTAAACAGTTGAACCTGTCACTTTGTGAATGGCCAAAGCTTGCTTTCCCATTCCCCTAGGCAACATTAGAAGAAGCAACTGATTGAGATTTTTTGAGATGGATGGGATATCAAGGAAAATGTTGCATCTCATTAGCCCCTGCTTTCCTGTATCATAGGGATGGCCAAGTGGAAGGGCATTTACAACTACCTAACAACTACCTAATCAATATTTTATTTATTTGTATCACATCTTCATAATTTTTATAAATAAATCAAGGAGTGAACATACCTTTCTTCTCCTATTTTCTCACAACAGCAGCCCATTGAAGGGAGTAGGGCTGACATAGAGTGACACATTTTTCCTTGAAAGAATGTATTTCTCCGCAGTACATAATTAGATATGAGAAGTGGAGAATATTGAGTCCCTCCATGACATTCAGAGAACTTGGCCTTTTACATAGCTTGACAATTGAATTATTAAATTTGAATGAAAAATTGCTATGGTTGAACTGATGATAATGAAATGTGCCATCTCTTGGCCAACACATTGAGCAAAGTATTTAGAAAGGCAACTAAATTTTGTGCAATTGCCATTGTTATTGGGAGATTAACACTTTAGAATCTTTTCTGCTATCGTACATTATATATCTTTATGTTTATCTTTCCTATGCCATTGTAACATTAAATAATTTTTATATTTTGAATTAAATTATTTCCCTTTACTAGCTACTCACGTTCTTGCATTTTCCTTTACCTTTCCCATTTTTAGCTCAATCTTTTGTTGTACTTTGGAATTTATACTGCTCTTACTATTTGGTCTTTGACTATAAATAAAGCTATATAATCACTGTCATTGTTATCATCTCATAAATTTTAGGATTATACTACTCCCAGTCACATTTCTAAGGCAAATATAGATTAGCTATGCAGAAAAATAAATATCACCTCATGGACAGGATGAAAGCATGTTAAACCTCCTCCCTGAATGTATTTTATAATATCTAAAGCAAGGGATAATTCACCATCCACTTAAATACTGCCCATAAAGTCAATCTTTCCTTTGTTTCTAAACAACTTCTACATATTTTTTACCCTAATAATTGGCTGAAATCTGCTTTCCTGCAATTTATGTTTTAGTTCTGATGTTTGAACTATTACAAAATAACATCTTTTATTAAAAGCTCAAGAGAAACATAAAGCTCAAGAAAAAATTACAGCACCTTATTTTGGCTCATATATATTAACTACATAAACCAATAACTTGAATTTTTCTCATTACCTTTGATTCGTTACCTTGTCAACCTACAGATATCAGGGTTTGCATCCGGGTTTTATTCAATGAAAGGTGTGTTCATTCAACCATAGATTTATCTTCATGGTAAAGGAAATCCATCAATCTGGTCTTCACCAGTCTACTTGACTGGAGCTTCTTTGTTGCATGACAAAATGAAACACTGCCTATATACATTTTTCCTTTCAGAAAGAGTTCCAACAGAATTTCTTGTTGTATTATTGATCTATGGTGCTAGAATAGGTATTTCATTGGTAGAGGAAGGATGTTCTAATATACAAAACTTTACACAGTAACTAACTGTTTTGTTGATTTGGGGCACATACCCTGACCAGATGATCCTGGCTGTTCTTGGTCATCATCTTCCTCATGGTGAAATATGTAGGCAACTGTCCAAAATAGCAAGGATAGTTGAATAAGTCACCAATCCTACTTTCTATTGAACATATTAAACTATATATATGACCATGCCATTATCCATACAAAGATAGCATTTACAAAATAAGTAATTAAGTTTATATATTATAAAATGTAATATATACATATAATATATAAAATATATTTTATATATTATAAAATGGTGATGGGCCACATATAAAATATAGCCTGAAAACCCTGGAAGTGATAAATTCAGGCCTCTGGCAAAAGGGACCCCTCCTTGCATCCCATAAAGTAGAGAGAGAAAGGAAAGAAAGGGGATGGGAAAATATGGCTGATTCTGCACAGTTTTTATTCTCATCCTGCCCACAGCTGGAATTTGCCTTCAGTGGACTATAGTTGGATGGATCTCTGTGATAAATCAGTACAATAGTACCAGTGTGAATTAAAGCTTTACACTGTACAGATAGGCAAAAACAGTGAGCTTTCTAAGCAATGTACTTTCCAACGTCTACTGCATTATACTTACTTGATGTCACCCAGGTTTTCTCCTAGGTGAATCATGTGGACAAACATAAATGCAGAACAAAAATTATGATGTGATTCCTATTTATTTAGATTTGGCCTCAACCATAAACTCTTATCTGGGTAGGTGTTTGCCTCATACTTTCCCACAGGATAGGCCAGCAAGTTTATTCATCATCTCTTCCCATCTTTAACAAAAAGCTACCTTTTGGGTTCTATTTTGAGGGGGGATATAACACATAAGAAAATTATGAAAAAAAAATATTTACAAACCATTCTCTGAGAAATCCTATGGCATAATTCAAACTCATGAAATGTGTTCGGGTGCAATATATCAACATTATAGTATGATGCAAAAAAAATCAACAAATCCTTTTACTACAGCATTTGGTATCAACAAAGAAAAACCCTACAGTTCAACAAGTAATGGATATCCTAGCCTAGCTGATATCTGGAGTTCTATGAATTTGTTCAACAATCTTTCAGGGCTATTTTAAGAAGGGAAGTGCTTCAATTGAAAATTCAGCAAGTACAGTGGCTGGGTTTATATCACAAGCTCAGATATAATGTGATTTATTTGCTTGAGGCTTAGAATACAGCGTGAACCCATTCACTGGGGTTAAAGTTTGGGGTCCTCCATCACTGTAGCTAACTATGGCATATTCTATAAGCCATGTTCAAACATATCATAGTTTAGCCAGCAGCAGATATAAAAATTATGTTTGTACCTGGAACATCTAAACGATTTGCTTTGGGAGTTGGCCTTCTATCTTCAACCTTTGGACGTTGAGGTTCTGAGAGTTCATCCTTGCAGCAAGTCCAGGACATATCTGTATGTTCCAATCCTTCAGAGATAAGTCCTTATTTTCTAAGCAGAAAAGAACCCCTTTGGTTCTCTGATACAGGAGCTATCGTCTATGGAAAAATCTCTAACTCCCAACCCAGGGGAGGATTCCTGGAGACTACTGCTTCACACTTCTTTTGGATAGTGTTGACATTCTTACTTTGAATGGGGATCTGCAGCTTTTCCAGCCTAGAACAGAGTATAGAAAAGTGAGAAATAGGGCAGCTAGAGCCTGCCAATTCTAGAAAGTGCATTCTACTTAAACCTCCCATGAAGCAAACATTACTTGAGAAAGCAAATGCTGGAAAACTCAATTATTTCTCCTGAACCAAATAATGTATTGCTTTCTTAGAGTTTTCTATGTCTCCTCCCTATTTCATGGGCTCCTACACTAAACAGTTGTTTTATTTAGACCAGTGTTTTCAATTTTGGTACCTTTAAGTTTTGTGGACTTAATTCTTAGAATTCCCCAGTCTCATGAAGTCTACATATCTAAAAGGCACTGAAGTTGAGAAACACTGATTCAGGCTCTGTTCATCCAACACACTGAGCCACAAACTAGGCAACCATATTTTAGCCCAACATGTTGTGTAATCACTCAGCCTGCACGATTATTTTAGAATTCAAGGTGTCATGCAAACCCCAGAAAGGAGGATCATTTAACACACACTGCGAAAATATTACAAAACACAAACAAAATCTTTCACAGCTGTGAGACAAAGGGCCTGGTTCTATATTTAAAGAAAGCTTGAAGGTTTTGAAACTAAAAAAATGGGGGGAGGGAGAGAAATCATACAGTATTCTATTTTATCCCCACAATTTCTGAGGTAGGCTGAGCTGAGATAAAAATTTTGCACTTGGATAGGGGAGATTCTGGTTTGCTTTTCTCTCTTAATAATGTTCATTATCTTGTTAATGAATATTATTAAGTGGGGGATGCAAATCAGTATCTCTTCTGTCCAAGTCCAAAATTTTAAATATTTCTGGAGTAGTTGGTCTCAATGGCTGGCTACTCTCAATTATCACAGAGAGTAAATAAAGAACTAGAATTCAAAAGCTTATATAAAATCTAGCTTACACACCCAATTTTATAATGTTGCTTCCTTCCTTCCCATGCTCTCATTTGCTTTCTTCCAGAAAGAGTCTGCTGATATCTTCACTTGTACCTGGATAAGGTGGTGGAAAAAGCTATTTTCAAATTTAGCAGTTCTGCTTCCACTCTTAATCCATATGTGAGACAAAGGAACATTACCTCTTCTTACACTGAAGTATATCTGTTCAGCACAATTCTAAGCATGTGCAAAGAATGCTTGTTCCTCCAAATCCCAATTGCTAGGCTGCTTTTCTTTTTAAACATAAGTTCATTGCCCAGTTGCAAAAGTTTGACTAAAGCTTTTATGAAAGTTAAAAACCAATATAAAGTAAGAAAAAGAGAGGGAAAAGGAAATTTTAAAAGTGCAAAGAAAAATACAAAGTAGCTTCTGATTTTCTTTATAGCAGTTAAAATTACAATTATAAGGTCTCTCAATTTTTTATCAACTATTCTGTACAGTCATTGAAACTGTGAATCATGTTCATTTTTTTCCTGTTTCTTACAAAAACTCTATAAAAGGTTCCTTGTCTCTAATCAAAGAAGTCAGTTTAGCCATCTTGGCAAGTTTTGTCATTTTCACCAACCGTTCCTCCATTCTTTCACTTGTTCTTCTGTTTCAAATTTCAATAAAATTTTATACATTTTAGCAATAACATGTTCACAATTGCACACAATTCTATTTTAGATTCAGTCTTGCAATGCTCAAAACCATTATTTTATCTACTTTAAATCTTTCTAATAATTGTAAATAAGAAAACCATTGACAAGCATATCCATTTGCTACAAGATCTTACTTTGATTTTAACTTACAATCCCCTTAACAAAATTCTAGTATCTCATGATGTTAGCTATTTATGTTTGCTTATTATTTCACATCTATGTTTCTTGTGCTGAGAACAACAAAAGTGTTACAACCTGGACAAATCATGTTTAAGAGTAATAGAAGATGAGAATGTTAAAAAGAAATTGAGAATATACCATTAAATAAAATTGTAATAAATTAGGCTTTAAAATTGAGAAGCAGGTAAAATACTTGTGTATCACTATGCCAAATATGAATTATATGTTATTTCAAATTATTTTAAAACTCTGAATAAAATTATAAAGATCTGTCAAGACAGGAGAAATTACGACTGTTAGGCAAGAATTTATGTGTTTAAAACCAATGTTTTGACTAGAATGTTATTTTGGTTTCAGATAACACTTCTTTTGTCTGAAATGATGCACATTTAAGCAATGGCAAAAAGATATACTGTATCTAAATTTGTATGAAGGAGGAGGAAGCACCCTCTTAAATCTAAGATATTACAAGATATGAAGGAGAAAGCATTGGGTTTACCTGATATGAAATTGTACACTGTGACTTATTGCTTAGTTTAGAATAAATTTTGCTAAGGAATAGACTCTGGAGTTAGAAGAAACTCAGATTTTGGTGCAGTATTTGTTGGTACAATTAAGTTATGTTAGATACACCATATTGAGAATATGAAATAGATACCAAGTTTCCATGCTTTTTTGAAGCAATTATCTAAAGCCTGGTGCTTATTCAAGAATAAAAATAGTTTGACTGATTAATATGTATATGCAAATTATGCTTCTTAGTCTTGCATTATTACAAAATCACAGACCAAAATTACTTCCAGAACAATTAGTACATAATGAAGCTCCAAGTATACCATCAGTGGAAATTGGTAACACAGAAGACAAAAATATCAAATACTTACTTCCTGAAAGGAGTTCTGGCTATCTGACTTATGAACCAGCAGGGAAAAGTATCACAATAGAGGCCATGTCACTGTTACCTTAGCAACCTGTGTAAGCCATAAGCATTTTTATGGTTTTAATTCTTTCAGCCTGTTTTATTTACCCACTTGCTTCTGAGCTGGGCTAGAATTGCTTGGCAGCTCGGTGTTCATTTATAGAACTGGAAGGTCATGCCTTATAATGGGAAAGACCCCATAAAATAATACATGATAGTGCCCATACACCATAGTGCTGCTTTTTGTATCATCAAACTTTTTTTATATATGAAAACACACATAACTTTCTAGGGAGGGTTATATGTATACATAAAAATTGGGAAATTTTACTTTTGAACTATAGTGCTCTAGTGATTTGGAGACCCTGTTCTGTCAGATATTATACAAAAGCCTCATAGTTTGATATGGTGTATCACCACAGGAGCCAACTCAATGCATGTTTAGGGCTGGGCTGGAAAATGATAGCCCCCTTCTATTGTTGCTTCTATCAACCAGCATTTAAAGCACACTGCTTCTAATAAAGAAAGTAGCTAATAGCTAATGGTAGCCTCATCATCCCTAAATCTGTACCATTATTGCTGACAATGAATTTCAGTTTAGGTTATTTTCTTCTGTTGGTCCTCTATCTCCCTGCACTTAGTTTCAAAGCGCATCATTAGGAACAACCTAATTCCACATGGAAGACTCCCTTGTTCTTGGCCCTTGATAAGAGTATAAGCTTCAGATTTGGCAAAAGGAACTAACCTACTTAAATTGTGAAAGAGAAAATATAATTAAACACAGTCATCTCCCCAATTAACCCACTTGGGTTGCCACAGCAAAGTGTAGGATTCAAGTACTCCAATCCATGTATGTTCTCAAAAGAGTCTAGTCATAGGCTCCCTGGAACAGAATATACAACAAATGCAAGGGAGAATTTGAATAAAAAGCATGCATTGCACAAAGGAACACTTTATATAAACTGCCTCTCTCCAGAATATACAACCTTTTAATATAAAGCAGTATTTCTCAGTATGCAGGCTGGGGAATTCTGGAAATTGAAAGCCAGACATCTTGAAGTTGCCAGGGTTAAGATATACTGATAGAAAGTGTCTAGTTGGCTTTTTTTTTCACCTGAAAGAGCTTCAGTTTTATTTTATTTTTAAACATGTGGAAGTAAGAACTGTGTACTTTTAGTCAACAAAATTTTGGCAAAGTCCTTAGTATAACTTAATACCAGTTCTCTGTTTCATGAGTGCACTATATAAACCTGCAGATATTTTTTCATGATTCCAACATTTAAATGCATACATATATTTCACCACCTTTCCCCCTTTAGAGAAATCTGAAAGCAGTAAATCTTCAGTTCACTTAATATGGACGCAGGAACCTGAATGGGCTGCTAACATTATGGAAGGTATAAAGGTCTAGACCTGTAGATGGCAGTTTAGAGTTTTGTGTTACCAATCCGATGCAATAATTTTAATTTATTAACCCCTTTAAACAACTAGAGTTCACCTCTTCTCATTGCCAGACTTTGGTATAAATTGGTTGCTAGTCTTCCACATTATATGTAGTTTTATATCCTGCCCTTTTGCTGTTTCTAAATTCCTCGAATTCTCCTTTTAGAAATTTCGGGTTGTATTCCTATTGGTTGAGAGTCAACATTTCAGACAGCACAAAATCTCCTTCCATCGTTCGATTGCAACCTTCAGAACAATAATAATAATGAAAAATGCTCGGTGTTCATTGGGTTCACGAACCCCACCTTCTATCTTCCGATTGACCATGTTGTAGAGTTCTTCTTCTCTTTAATTTACCACGATCAGAGAAAGACGGAAGAGGAGTTGAGTACTGCGGCAATATGTCTGATTGGAGTTTAGACATTTTCCCCCCGCCTCTCAATTTCTGACGAGAGAAGGTAAACAGCTTTGATTGTTAGAGCCTGGCCGCTTCCCTTTCTTTTTGCGCATGCGCTCTGTGAGTGAAATGTGACCTTAATGTATAAGTTCAGGGGTCTTCTGTGGCTTCGGGTTTCCAATCCAATCATCCCTCGTAGTTCGGGTCAAGTTCAAAAATCTTCTCGTGCTATGGATTTAGGATCCCTTCGGAAAAACTACAGGGGGGATGAAGAGGTGAGAGACATCTTAATGTATTTCAAGGATTCCGCATAGAGAAAATGTTAGCAAGGGATTGCCGACAGCCTCTGAATTTGTGCAAAGTACGTGGCGCTATTTGTAGTACTAATCTTGGGATCTGCTCTCAGGACCGATGCTTGTTCTGCCAAAAATAACAACGGGATACTAAAGATGATATTTTATAAAGTACCCTTTTTTTTTGTTGGGAGATCGGATCTCGGGGATGCATCTAAATGGGTCTTGGGCACAGGATTTCAGCATCGCATACAACCATTTTATAGTTTTGCAGTAGTAAAATAAACAGTGAGATGAAACAATTTAAACAAATGCCGTGTGTCAAATTAAAGTGGCTGAGAAGACATATATCCTTCAAATGTTTGGATAGGAGGTAACTCCTGAAACTAACTACTGAAGACTTGCTTTTTAGTTAAAATAAGAGTGACATGGTTGGGTGTCAAATGTGTAGATCGACCAAGGATGTATAACTGGAAATGTCTGAGCACTGTTATAACCCAAAGAGGCAGCAATGGAATAACTGCAGGTTGTGATAAGAAAAATTAAAGAGGGAGCAGTGGTGCTGGTAGATAATTTTAGGTTTGGGACTGAATAACTTACAGGAGAAAAGTCTTTAAACCGCTTTGTCCATTTTTTTCTGTTATAAAGGACTCTGTTTCCCTTTTCCTTTGAACCACTTTCCTTGTTGCTTTACAATTGTATTTATGTTTCTCCAGTCAACAACAAAAAATTTATGTTGCTTAGATTTTTATCACATTTTTTTTTCATATACAGTCTAAGACGACAAACTTACCAAAACTCCATTTTCTTCTTATTCTTCCCAAAACAATAAGTCTATGAGATGAATTTTTCTGAGAGAGAATGACTGACCCAAAATTGTCCAATCTGTTTTTCATGCCTAAAGCAAGAACACCTTAACTATTACAGCAAATTTGTCAGTTGTAATGGTGCAGAGGGGAGTGGGAAGCTGTTCAGATTTTGGATATCTCCACATCACTGGAAAGGACGTACTGCTTCAAAATAGAAGAAGCAATGGGAATGGATGAATGAAGATAGACCAGCCTCATTTCAAGGAAAGGGAAATTGGTACTTGAGAATGAAAGGGTTTGCTAAAAACACATATGCTTTCTACTTCCACCCTTCTAGGCTTTTGAAGAGAAACATCTCACTTCCCTTAATCCCATTAAACAATTCTCTGCATGGTTTGAAGAAGCCATGAGGTGTCCATCTATTGGAGAAGTCAATGCTATGTGTTTAGCCACTTGTACCAAGTAAGGTTTGCATTCTCATGGCATGTCTTTCTGCTGCTCTATCTGTGTTTTATTTTCTTTCTGTTACCTGATTTTTACCTCTTCTCAGGGAGGGGAGACCTTCTGCTCGGATGCTGCTTTTGAAAGGATTTAACCAAGAAGGCTTTCTTTTCTTTACCAATCATGAGAGCAGGAAAGGAAGGGAACTGGTGAGTGTTGTCTTATAAAGAATAATTATTGGAGAAAGACTGAAGCTCATATGTTGAAAGTCTTAATTATGTACGTATTGTGTACAGGGATGAGGAAGGGAAATAACAAATTAGTCAGAATTTTGTTCCAGTTATTGTATGCAGTTCAAGGAAAGATGAGAACTTACTTATTTTCCATATTTCTGTTTTTGTTAGTCATGATTCCATGAAGGCACTATAGAAAATGAATGTTCAATTGTTTGACTTGCCTGGGCCGCATTGAATGAACAGGAATTACCGTGAGCCTCATATAAAATAGATAATACAATTAATATGTATAAATCACAAGAGCGACTTGGTGGCCTTCCCACTTAGAAGGCTGAGGGTTCAATCCTAGATACTGTAGGGGCAGATGATTATCTCCTAGGACACAAAGAAAAAATATCTGTGAACTCCATGTAAGCACCAGGAAGGGCTTTCAGCCAGTAAATGCTGAGATCCATCCACTTTCTCTGACGCTACTCTAAATAGGGACTATAGGATCATTAAAAAAGGGAATTTTAATTTATATAAATCACATAATAGTGTTAGAAGTTTATGATCCATAAACTTCCAGGACCTCATGAGGTCCGTGGGCCAGGGGTTAGATATACCTGCTCTAGAACCTGAATGGTATTGGTCTTACCAGAGCTTCCCCCATTTGTTATTACTGAAGTTGTGAGATTTATTTCTCTTATTTCCATATTTTACATTCTACATATGCTATAGCAGCCTTTCTGCAGCATGTTGGGCTACAGATGCGTTGGACCACAGTTCTTGTAATTTCCATCCTGGCTAATCGTAATGAGAGTTGTCCAAATTTACTTGGACAACACATAGTGGGGAGCTGTGCTGTGAGTACGTGCTTACAATGTTAAGTAAATAATTCTATGGATAGTTGCTCTAGTTTCACAAATTCTAAACTTACTTAAGGTGTGAGAGAATGTAATTCTCTTTAAATATGATAAATATTTAAATATAATAAATATAATGTAAATATAATAAAATGAGTGTGCATGTACTTGCTGGCCAGTGACCTCCAACTATAAAATGCTAAAAGGAAGGAGACTTCAATGAACTGACATGCTTATTAAGTGCTGAGTTCAGGCACAGCATCTCCTATCTTTTTCTGGATTGTAAACACCAAAAACGAAAAGGCTGCAGTGCTATTGGAGATATCACAGGAACCATTTCTATCTTTTGAATCCTTCACTTTATAACAACTGTTGTTCTAGGTATCACTAAGCTAATTAGAGCTAACCAAGGGTAATATTGTTTTCTAACAGCAAGGATTTTTCTATGTGCAAAACAAACAAGAAAGGCAGATACTGAAGAGTATTCTCTATGCTTCTTTTTGTTTCTTAACACAGGTCTTCCATCAAAACAGCAAAAAAAAATCCAAAAAAAAAATCAATTATCATCTTGGTTTCACTTTAGAGACTTCAGAGGTATCTTTTATTCAAAGGACAATAATAGTTTCCCTTCCTAATTGTTTTGTATTGCTCTTTCCCCCATTATTTATAGGATTCCAACCCATTTGCTTCAATGGTCTTCTATTGGGAGCCTCTTAATCGCCAGGTAAAGTGTGTATTCTTTTATTTTAATATAGGTAGCAGGGGAAAGGGAAGTATCTGGTAGTCACACTTGAACTTTTTGAAGGCTAAAACTTCAGCAAAGGTTATCACAGATTGTCCTTTCAATCTTACCTTTCTTTGTAGTTTCATTGTATAAAGTGAAGACTTGAGCAGATGGTTAAATCTTGCTGAAGCCAACATTTGTTTCCCTCTGATTTATTCAATGTTGAAAGTTGGCTCCTAATTTTATTAGGGAATTGCATTTGTGTTTCCAGAGCTGGAGATGGTGATGAGTTTGAGAAGTTGATACTTGAGATTGCTTCAGAATTTCTTAGCCTGGTGCCAGTGAAACCATCGTTTAAGAGAAATATGGGAAGAAACTTCTACTTACTCTTCTTGATCTGACTGGGGGAATTTGAAAATAGAGTAATGATTCTGCTGATTGGATCTGATGTTAGTCTTTGGAAAGTATACGGGACCAAAGAACTGTTTATTTTATCTTTCTTTGCCCTGAAAACATAACAAGCCAACAGATAGTATCCATAATTGACAGGCTGGAGTTTTGGAGAATAGTTAGTTGATTTTAGGGAATCAGTTTAGAAGCAAAGGATATTTCTCTGTGGCAAAAAAGGTAGTCCTTGAGTTAAAACCATTTGTTCAGTAACAGTTCAAAGTTATGGTGGTGCTGAATGTATGGTACTTAACCTGGTCTCTGAAATTATGGAAATTGCAGTGGTTATGTGATCAAACTTTGGGCACTTGGCAGCCTGCCTGCACTTATGACCATAGGGATATTTCTTCTGTGTCCCCCCACCTATCTTTCCCTCATCTCTTTCTTTTTGGTCCCCCTGAACTGCACACTCTCTTACTCCACCATCCCCAACAGACCTTTCCTTCTTCTTTTTTTCTATGCTGACTTAGAGTACCTGGCTTGACCTTTTGTGAAGCAGCTGCTAGCCCCTTCATATGTGGCAGTTTCCTCGCAATGCTTGGAGAAGAAGGCTTCAGATAGCCAGCAGCTCTCTCACTGAGGGCCTGGTTGGGCATTCCTCATCAGCAGTGGGAGAAGGAAGACAACAAAAGTTAAATGGGGCTGCAGAATATAAGGGTGCTGGGACTGGGGTTTTGTGTCATACTGTTGGGCTAGGGTTGCTGAGGGTTCACATTAACAAATGGCCTGGACTAAGGTGGGTGGAGGGTGGGGCTGCAGCTTCTTGGAGCAGCTTTGGCTCAGGAGTGTCTTGCAGCCCCAAAACCCAGGTGACTAGAATCCTCTGAACTGCAGTGTGGCAAGCAGTCCAAAAGCCATGGGTTTCTATGGCTGCATTCCACCATGCAAAACGGGATGCAGGGTGGCCAAAAACCAGAGATGGCTAGAAGGAATAGGCAGTTTACGGGAGTTGAAGTAAGGGATGTAGTTCATTACTGGGATAGAAAAGAAGGTTGAGTCTGGGAAGCACCAAGCCAGAAGTGGTCTGGATTGAGACAAGTCTTCTGCTAATGACCAGTGGGATTCAGTTAACAATAGAAACAGGGATTCTGCTGTTGCTAAATGATGTGGTCATGTGACATCACACTTTATGAGTACAGTGATTATTGATGGAAATTCTGGTGCCATTACAATTGTAACTTAAGGACTATAAAGATTAAAGCTTGATCTCAATGGATTTCCCTACTTAATTACTTAAGCTCTGGTAAGGGAGAAGGCTTCATTCCCTTTTCATTTGTAGTACTGAGAAAACTTGAGGTGAGCTATAATTTTAACCACATAGAAATCTCCCTGTCCTGTAACAGAAGCACAGCCTTACTCTGCTTCTCTTTCACCCCTTGAACTGTACTTCCTGCAGGTACGGATTGAAGGCTCTGTAGAAAGGCTTCCAGAACAGGAATCAGAGAAATACTTTCATTCACGTCCAAAAAGTAGTCAAATTGGGGCTGTTGTGAGCCGTCAAAGTACAGTGATTGCAGACAGAGAGGTGAGGAATGGTAGTGCTATGTTTTTCAGCTACAGACTTTTAAGAAAAAAGGGATAACCAACACTGAAACATTTCTGCCTTTACATGTATGATTACATTTTCCCCCAATCACATATTCAGTCAGTCTCCTTGAATTTGTTTGCCATGATTCTTTTCCTAATAAAACTTTCATAACAAGAGTTTGGTGTAGTGGTGAAGCTGTTGGCATACAAACCATGAGATTGAATTCTAGGTCTCCCTTAGGCATTGAAAGCAAGCTGAGTGACTTTGGACAAGTCATTCTTTCTCTTGTCCCAACTCCTCTCAGAGAGTTGATGCTGTGGGAAAATAGGAAGGATATATTTAAAAATGGGATAAAAACTAATTATAATAAGCTTGAAGGATTGAGATAATTCCAAAAGCAAACTGGATGTACATCAAATGGATATAAATGTTGTGTTGTTCAGACTGAATATTCTTCATCAAAATGATTGAATTACATTTTAAACATCGGTCTATGGAAAAAATGGTGAAATCTGAATCACTTTGTGATACAGTTGGTAATCTGACACCCTTCAGATGTTATAACCTAAATAGTCCTTGTTGGTTGGGTGGGATGGAAGTTATATCCAAAGAATGGATGATAGGTTGTGTAGATCTGTGCTTGTGTAGATAGTCCCTGTAACTAGGTAATATGCGGAACATTAGAAAGACAGACTAAACATGAAAGATATGAGAGATATAATTTTTCATGCATATGACTCCCCCCCCAAATTAGAAAGTTCAGAATGTTGAATTTAATGTAAACAGATTTAATGCATGTTAGTCA
The DNA here is from genome assembly GCA_015471245.1 of Laticauda colubrina. Taxonomy (NCBI): domain Eukaryota; kingdom Metazoa; phylum Chordata; class Lepidosauria; order Squamata; family Elapidae; genus Laticauda; species Laticauda colubrina. The sequence continues at coordinate 5,849,978 of BLBF01000051.1, forward strand.
GCCTCTTAAAAGTTAAAAATATACCAAGACCTATTGATAGCACAACATGCTTGCTTACTATCTGTGGCCAGGAAATCGTGTAAAAGAATGAGCACATGCATGTTTTTACAGAATAGTGTAAGCTCTTCTACTCTTCTATTATGGTTTTGAAAAGTAAATTTGCACTTCAGTAAACTATAAGAATATATGCAGAAGGCTTTGTTAGCACCTTAAAGATAATACCAAGTTGCTTCTTCTTTGCTTGTGTGATGATCTTTTTAAAGACTTTATAGCACTATCCCTTTTGTTAGTATTTAAGGAAGAAGAATGCAGAACTAGAGGAAATATATCGAGATGCCAAAGTGACTAAGCCAGTATACTGGTGAGTTGGACCTTCATATGCATTTTGGCAATGGGTGTTTCTACTGTGAATATGAAAAATTCTGCTATAGCCATTCTCTTGGATTGTCATTTGGGTATATCTGTACTTCCTAGACAGAGTCCTCAAATCCATATTTTTGCAATTCAGATTCCATTTCAGGGGAAGCTACAGACTTTTATAATTATGTCAAATTAACATATTTATATAACTCTGTCATTTCTGTTTTGTATAATTTTATGGTAGCCATAAGAGGAATATAAAAACAAATTCCAATTTATCCTAATTCATATTTAAGCATGGTACTCACTGTCATCTGTTTCAAGTATTTCTTTCACCACAGGGACCAGGAAACTATTTCAAAATAGGAATTTAAGGTTAATGGATAACAAAGTTCTAGCCTTAGTGCAATATTCTGTGTCCAACAATACAGGGATTCTTGGATAGTTTTTCTCCAGGGTTCATTATTGTCATTGACAAGTGTTTTTTTTGGGTCATGTCTCTAGTTCTGGGTTAATGATGAGTGATCAAATCATATTGCCATGGCTTGCTTTTATTAAGTTAAGACTGACTATCTTATGAAGCTTGCCCCTTTATGGCATGGCCAATCTGCTGACTGAGTGCAGCCTTTGGACTTTTTTTATGCTTCTCTCTCCCTCTACATTCTTTTCCTTGCTACTTTAGCTATTATAGTTACATGGAGACTACAAAATATTTTCTTTAAGTTTGCCAAGAAGAGTAAAGCTGAAGTATCTATACTTGTCCAGAGATCCTGATAAGAGGCCATTTCCTCCCTGCTTATGTTCCACCCTTTGGTCCATCTCTGTTAAAAGGAGATAAATTTCCCCTACCTGAGCTGGAGGAAGCCTTTGTTGGCAAGTTCATTTGGCCTTCAACCCATTGTCTTATTGGATGTGACCTTCTGGCCTGAGTTGTTCAGCCTAGCCTGGACTTGCAGCTTGTAGATCAGTCTAACTTTTATTGTCCAACAACTTGCTATGGTCCTCTTTTTTCCAGGGGAGGATACATCTTAAAGCCAGAAGTCATAGAGTTCTGGCAGGGCCAGACCAACCGCTTGCATGACCGCATTGTCTTCCGACATATCCAGGACAGCAGCACATCCTTGGACCCAATGACTCACAGAGGGGAAGGCAACTGGGTATATGAGAGACTCTCTCCTTAAACAGCTTGCAGGGTTTGTCTTTAAATATACATGGCGATATCTCTGGTCCCAACTTTCCCTTGAGACAGAACAGATGAAGAACCAAGAGGATAAAATCCTGGATCTGGTATAAGAAGATCTGGATTCAGATTTCTGCCAACCATAAGTAACTTTGGATTAGTCCTTAAGCTATTTCATGTCACAGTTTTTGTAAGAACAGATTGAGGGTTTCTTCAGTACAAACTATCCTAAGGTCATGTAAGAATGGAGGAATCTTAATGACTTAATGCCCCCCCCCCAAAAAAAAAAACGTTCCAGAGATGTGGAGTAGTACTAGTGCATTAATGGATCCGAGTGGCCTAGTTTTATAGTTTGTATTGTGCAGTTCAGTCTATATAATTCTGCATTTGATTGTAATAAATAGATTGGATTTGGCTTTCAAAAAATACATTACATTATCTAGGATATTTAAAGTGTTCTGTATTGGAGAGACAGTAATGGTTAAAGGGGTTTCTAAGCCAGAAACTAGGAGAAACTAATGGGGATTTGGTGCTAATCATGCTTAGTCAGTCCTAGGAAGAAAGTAATGGAAAACCATTTCTGAAAATGTTGCCAAGAAAAATGCATAGACTTATCCAGGCAATCCCTGGAAGTCAGACTTATTGGAAGGTATTAAAAGAAAAAATCAATTCTAAAGCACTTGATTCAAATCAGCATTTAAGATGCATTGGAAGCAATGTGAACTCTGGAGCCATAATTAGAACTAATGGATAAACAAGATCAGATCATCAGTGCCAAATGCGACAATTGACATTTATAAAATAAACAAGACTATAACTAGCTGTAAAGTTAAAAATATGGGAGAGGGAATAACAACTGAAAGGTCAGCCTTTTTGCTCCTGAACTTTCACTGCCTATGTTTTTAAACTTTACGACCTTTTCAAGAGGGTTGAGGTAACAAAATCCCTTCTCACTAGAATTGTTGAAGATTGATCATAGTTTCCTACTAGTCTGAATTAAGAAATACACACAGAGAGAGTAATGTAAACCCTAATTTAGCATATTTTTTAAAAGGCAAGACTCAAACCTAGAAAAAGCAGGAATTTCCAACTTTGGCAAGATATGCGGCATGTTTCTGTGTGTTTTGCATAATTAGCCTGCCAACCATAGTCTTCAGCTTTGTTAGAGGTAGCTATTGGCCACTGACAGTTTATTCAGCCAACTATGCCTTAGAAGAGAGATGCTTTCTTAAAAAATAGAGACATTGAAAAGTGAAAATGGATATCCAATTTCTATAATTTCTAGTTGTTCCTTGGAAACAATATGCAAGGATAGATCTTGCATCTCTGTTTCCATCTGCAAATCACCACACAGGTAGTCCTTGACTTACGACTGTTTAACAATGTTTCAAAATATGACAGCCTTAGAAAAAATGTCATGATCTGTACTCAAACTTAACTACCATCCCCACCTCCCCAAGTCAAATCATTGTAATTCAGAGTCTTGGCAACCAGTTAACATTTAAGACTGGTTGCAGCATCCTGTGGTCATGATTGCAATTTGTGCTCTCCCCCCCCATTTCTGACAAAAAATCCATTGGAGAAGTTGGATTCTCTTAATGACTACTGTAAACTTTGTTATAAAATTGGATCCTTCTTGACTTACATCCACAATGACTTACAACAAAAATTCCTGCCCCAAATATGGTTGTAAGTATTGAGGACTACTTGTGTTGCATCACTCAGAGTGCTTTCCAAGCCCAAGAGTTTTTCAGGATGTTGGAAATTATTACAAAAAAGTTGAATCTGAAGAGCCTCATTTTCTGAACAGTTATGTTCCATTTGCCTAGGAAAAAATAAAATCACAGTCACTGAATCCATCCTGCAGTAATAGTTAACAAGGAAACCACCTTCTTTTGTCTTCATATACTTTTGTCTCCACTATTATAAGCACTTTGTATGCTTTTGTTTTCATGCTAGAACTGGATGTGCAAGTTCTACATCAGCAAGCAGTTATTGTGGGTCAGATGGGGAGGGGGGGTTCTGTGCACTTTGTGTTAATGTTATTTGTAAAAAAATATTTAAGTGGTGTTATTACCTTAATAATTGTTGTTCTGTCTGACTGACCTATCTTTGTGCTCTTATGTACTTAGTTGATTATGTGACTATGTACATTTGGACAATAAAAGTTAGTGAATGATAGTTGAAGGTGAGCATAGTTTAATATTAACTTTGTCCTGTTTTATTGCTTTCTTAATTTTCTCACTACAGAAGGATGTGCCTTCTGTATTTTGTATGCTCTAAAGACAGATTTGGACATTTTATGGCCCTTGGGTCACATCTGCTCTTTCACTAAAGCAGGGGAGGCAGAAGCAGCAAAGAGGCAAAAGAGCTCTCTACAGCCTGTTTCTCATGGGAAAATTAATTGCCTATCTCTGCTCTGAGACTTTATATCAGCCATACCCCAAACTAAATTCAGCTGAATCAGCTACTATTAACAATCCTTTTTTGTGGTTGTTTCCCTTCTTATAATAGAGCCATATTTTAAAACCTTGGAATCTTTTAAGATATGTGGACTTCAACTTCCAGAATTTCCCAGCTAGCATAATAAGAGTATCAGATACATACTTTTAGATATCCTTATTCTAAAAACATTTGCCTTTCTTACATTTTTAACTAGTATCATTTACATACAACTTTCTCCAAAGAAAGGCTTAAAGGTAGGTGCCTTGTCTGTAGAATGCAGCAAATTTTGGGGAAAATCCAATCCCAGATTTCATCCGAGAAAACAAGACACAGAAGCTGGTAAAACTAATACTGCTATTACAGAATTCTGGAAAAATGTTGCTACTAAGAATAAGACAACATTGGAACAAAAGGATAAATGGTTTTACCTAATATAAGTAAGCTACTTACATTCTAAAGAGACCTATTTATCTATTGATCTCTCCCTGAAGGAGCAGTTTCAAAATCTCAGCAGTATAATAGTTCCAAAACTGATAGAAGTTTTAACTCCTCGATGATGCAGCCATCTCTCTCACAATTATGGAAATCTATTTGGCGACGTATAGTATGAAGGGCAAAAATCAAGTTGTTACTTCTAGTTCTTTAATCTGTCTTCTAAGATACACTCATGTCTAGAATTTGGGATTTGGAACCTGAGAAGGGCAAAAGAATGGAACAACTACAATGCTTTTTGTGTTCTTGCAGAATTTTCTGAAATCAAGATCTGAAAATTTTTTTACAGAAAATCATTATTTTAATAAAGATAGTCATTGACTTACAACAGTTCATTAAGTAACCATTCAAAGTTATAATACACTGAAAAAAATGACTTATGATCATTTTTCAAAGTTACGACCTTTGCAGCATCCCCATGATCGTGTGATCTAAAATTCAAATGCTTGGCAACTGGTTCACACTTATGACCGTTGCTGTGTCCCAAGGTCATGTGATCATCTTTTGCAGCCTGATAAGCAAAGTCAATGGGGAAATCAGATTCACTTAACAGATAACTAATTTAGCAACTGCAGTGATTCACTTAACAACAGTGGCAAGACAGGTCTTAAATGGGGCAAAATTCATTGAACAAATGTCTCATTTAAACAACAGAAATTTTGGGCTCAGTTGTAACAGCTTAGAGAAAAAGGTAAAAGAGTGCTTTAAATTTGTTTTCCACCAGGTGGCAATAGAATATTTCTAGGGACTATTCAAGTATCGTTTCTCTTGGGTTGTGTCCCAGTGAAACTGCAGCTGTGATAACCTTTTGCCCTTGCTGAGCTTCCGGAATGTATTTGCCTTCTGAGTCACTGCTCTTTTGTTTTCTAATCACAAGTCAGAATCTCTTGCAGTAAAGTCATTTGAATGATGGGATTCCCTAAAGACCAGGTGAGTCCCCTGCTTAGTGGAATGTTCCCTGGATACCTACTTTCCCCTTTTAGCCTGTGGCTTCTTGGCTTGCAAGTCAGTCTCCTATTCATAGTAATGAAGAAAACTCTGCCTCTGCCCATGTGCAGAACAAGTAAGCAGCTGAGCAATTGGAAGCAGTTCTCATTATACATTATGGATTGCAAAAGAGCCCACCTCGCTTCCCGGTTGAACTAGTGCTATTGATTTTATAAAGGAACATATTGGCTGTACTCTGACAGGTAGGAACACAAACAAGCCAATCACTTGTTAGCCTAGTTGTGCAAATGCCCGTGGGGTTGGTTTGCGGTTGACAGACGGGTGTGAACCTTGAGTGATCTGCTTTGATGGCAGCTTTTCCATACATCAACCTTTTTTCTTACACTAAGCATATCACAAGATCAGTGGGGAACCTTTTTCAAGTTTGAGTCTCCAAATATTGGGCTACAACAATTTAATGAATGAATGAATGAATTCTTTATTGGCCAAGTGTGATTAGACACACAAGGAATTTATCTTGGTGCATAAGGGATTAAGGGATTATCATAGTGATAAAAGATATTGATTTCTCTAATATGGTAATCTTCATCTTCACATTTTAAGAGTTGTAGTTCTTTTATATGGTATTTCTCAGTCTCAGAGTCTCTAAGAGGTTTGGACTTCATCTCCCAGAATTCCAAAGCCAATCTGCTTCCCTAATCCGGTCTTCATCTTGGAATTTTGAGAACTGTGGTTCCTCTATACTGGATATCAAATGCCAGATATGTCATGTGCTGGCCATGCCCATCCCATTTAGTGAAGGGAAAAATAGTTATGATATGTCATGTAATGACATGGTGATGTGATGATGTGACACGAGTTTGACACTCCTGCTCTATACCATGTTTCTCAATCTCAGAGACTTTAAGAATAGAATAACATTTAATTTATTCAAGAAAAGTTAAAATACAAAACATTAAAAACAACAAATGTTTAAAAAGTGTATTGAAAAAAAAGATAAACACTTATACACATAACATCCTCCCTAGTTGAATGCTGATTAATATAATATACAACAATATTAATATCCTACCACTTACAAAACAGGCCAAAAGAATTTTAAACTACTTAACTACTAAATCTGTTTACAAATTGTTAGCCTGTCATCTATATACTATATCAATAAACAAAATAGTTAAAGGAAAAGTAATATTAATAATGTATAGGAATATAAAATAATAAAGATTATTAATAATAATCAAAAAAGACAACTTAAAATTCCAAAACTCTGTTAACAAACTCAGTATAATCAACTTCTAGAAAATTTACCATGTCTTCAGAAATCATCTCAAAATATTAAACCTTCTTGGTCCTGGATCAAATACCTATACTTCTTAATACCATTTCTTTTCAATTGCGGATTGATTACATAGAATAAATCCAATTTCCAAAGCCAATCTATCTTAAAAAAGAAAAACAGACCAGATTTCCTCTCCAATTAAATGTAATAGGTTTCCCCACTCCCTTTCGAATCCCTTTAAAAAAGCTATCATGTACCCACACAAATCTTAGAGCCTTTAGATATGTGGACTTCAACTTCCAGAATGGCTAGGTGGGGAATCCTGGAAGATGAAGTCCATACCTCTGCTCTATACCAAGAGTGTCCAATTTTGGAAAGAAAGACTTCAATTATGGGCCTGGGAGATGGTACTACATTTTGGACAGAGATGTAGACTAATTGAATGGCATGAATGGGCTTTTCAAACTGGATTCTATTACTTGAAGTATTTAATGCTCCCCGCCTTTCTTGATAGTTTGATGGGATTAGATGCAATTCAGAAGAAAAAGCAATCTTTAAAGGCCCAACTAAAGATCTTCAGCCCTATTGTCATGAAATTTGATAGATTTTTTAAAATTCTTATTTTGATGGGGAGGAGGAATCTTGTTCTAATTTATGTCAGCTGGACATTCAATTTGTCTTGGACCTTGACCATAGGATTCTTCATCACAAACTTCTGCTTAACAAGACAACTTCAAAACGAAACTAACCTTTACAAGATTAGGTTTAAATTGTAAAAGCACTGTTAAAAACAGTGACATGTGGTATAAACATCACATTTGCCCTTGAGTTATTGTATCCCTGTGTAACTGGATCTACTAAGCAGAAACACAGGTGGCATTTTATATCTGAGTGGGAGAATTATAATCAGGTTGGGTGCCCTGAATATAAGTGATTGCATCCATTGCAAAGGACAAGAATAGACTTTAATAAAGGATTCATATCCATGTGTTGTTATGAATCAAAATAAATATTACTCTAAATTCAATTGAAGACAGTGCTTCTCACTCCTTGAAAAGCAAAAGCAAAAAAGCTAATCTGTCTGTAATGTATTAGAAAATACAAAGATTTTAGGAGTAAATGGCCAGACAGTAGTGGGTAGGGTGGGGACTCTATGCATTTCCTTTCAAGTAAATACATGGTTGAACATAGTTGTTAGACCTTGGGGTGATAGTGATTCTAACTGAAGGCTTGGTGGCTTTTGTTTTTCTTTTTAATAAAACCTTCCAGAAGCTTAATAGCTATCTTCTCTTAGCAGGATGAGAAATGGCTGTGAAATAAACTCTTTATTCCTAAACCACTTTTGGTAAATGAACAAGAAATAATATCATTCTCATCCAACATGATCATTGAAAAGCATCATATTGCTGATAGCCTAGATGTTTTTTGATCAAAACAGAGAAGAGAAATAAGTAGGAAGATAATTTCATATGCAAGTGAGTAGGTTCCTTTATAAGTGCTGATCCAAAACAGGAATAGCTACATAAGAGCCTATTTTAAACACTTAAAATGGTGCATCTGTTTCTGAAACGAATGAGCAATAAAGCAGGGATATTTCACGATGAACAAAGACTACATTGTATGAACTTGTGTTTTTTACTGGCTCCAAGTTTTCCCCAAGGGAAATGCATTTTCTTTATTTCCCATTCTCCTTCTTATCTATTATCAAAATAAGAGATTGCTTTGTCTAGAATAAGTCCATCATTATTCTTTACTGCCTGGAAAGGTAGCCTTTTTGGATTAGAAGAAGGCAAATGAAAAAAATTAAAACATATTTTATAAAGCACAAGAAATTACTGGAGCTTGGGTACCCAGTGTCTCCTGTATTATAGTAACACAGAATTAGTGCCAGCAGTTCATTGCTGACGAAAGTGAAAGTTCCTAGATTGTATTAAGCTATAAACCATACTCCTAAAAACACTTGGCTTAATCTGTTGCATCAAATTTTGGCAGATTTGTGAAAGTTAGATTATAATTAGACCTAAGGTGACCACAACTGGGCTGCATACAATCCATTCCATTTTTTTTACATCAGCACTGTCCTGCCATGCGATACCATGCTACCCCCTACTAACTCAGTAAGAAACATATGGCCCTTGCTATTTCTCAGTGGAGAAATTCTGAAAAATTCAGTCAGAAATGTGAGAACTGTGTTTACATAAAAACACCCTATACGTGCTTCATTAGACTGACATTTTCTTCTCTTTCATTGTTATAAATAATCAAACCAGGTGTACAGCTATCATTCCCTTGCCCTCTTCCAGGAATTATTTCACACTTCAATTTCCCTACAGCGCAGGATTTCCTGGCGATATCCTGTTGAAATCCCAACCATCCCCTACCTGGCTTATTTTTGAGATCAGGTAAGTTTGGTTAAGTATTGTCACCTGTAGATAAATGTAATATTGACATATGGGCTGTAACATAAGGCAGGATTTGATATTAAGTACAGGCATCTTTGACTATGTTTCCCTTCCTCCTCCTCCCCTCTTACATTTGTCTCACTCAATGCAGGGTCTATATGTTGGTACCACACTTGCTCAATTTGTACAACAAAGCCATCAATATCTGATGGATATTGTAGATGTTTTGGTTTTCAGCCAGCTTGTCATAGCCAGCCCCTGTTTTGGGTTGAGAAAAATTACTGGCTGAAGATCACCTAGCTGATTCTCAGAGAGAATTAAAACTGGGTTTCTTCAGGTCTAATCCGGCACCTTAACCACCACATCAAAAGGCCTCTCATACCGACTCTCTCCATATAATTTTCTTAAATCTGAAGTGGAAATCATGACCATTCGAGACCAAGCCACATCCAAAAACCCGAGAGAATCCCTGAAAGCTGGCATTCTGGCAATTGAGCCATCAACAGATTTCAATAACATTTACATGCTGATCAACAGGCCAAAAAAGGGAGCAAAAAACCAAAATTCATCCAAAAAGCAGTTGAGAGCTAGATGAGCATAGATTAACACCAAGAGTGACATCAGATCAACAGTCAAGAAGTGAACAATATTCCAATTAAAGAACTGCCAAATCAGCCAACAGTAAACACACACCCCTGCCACAAACCCACCAATACTTAGCAGAACAAGTCAGTAGAATATAAACAGAGCACACCCTGCTTCCTATTAGCACTGATGATATGATTTGGTAGTGAAAAGTCATCAAGAAAACAACCATGCTCTAGGACCTCTCATTTCAACCCTGAGGTACAAATGATCTCTTTTTTTTATAAAAACAGCTAATTTTGGAGTTTGCATTAATAATTCTAACAAAATAGGTCACTTTTTAATTGTTTGCTTAATAAATCCATTTAGGACAATTAGAACAAATTACATAGCACATGATTTTTGCCAGATTATAAGACAAACTTACAGAGTTCAACAAAACTGCTCTTCAAAGTTTATCAAAATTGTAACTTTTACAAGTGCAAAATGAGGTTGATGGATGAGTTATTAATGTAGTTCTTGGCAGCTAAAGTTCATGTGGCTTGCTGGACAAATTTGAAAGGAAATAGTCTGAAGGCTATTGCAATAAATGTAGGAAAAGAACAACCCTGAACTGAACATATGTAGCAAGCAAATATTTTAAAGGCATTTCTGCTGATTTAGTGAATCAGAATTACAAAATCAGAGGTAAATTAATGATTGCCATCATTGAAATGATGCATAGGAAATGGAATTTCAGGTGTGAATATGGAATGAAGATAAAGCTTGAGGCTGAATTTATAAATGCATGGGAAAATCTTCTTTTCAAAAATTATCCCTGCTGATATCTAACATGAGATATAGGGGAAATTCTGAAGAAGTTATTCTAGATAGTTTAAAGAATTCTGAGTTACGGAGTGAGAGGGACAAAAACAAAGCTATTTTTGATTCCTTGTATTTAACATACCCTTTCTGGAATATAACAAATGAATTACAATATAAAGTTCCGAATTAACTTTCTGTATAAGAAAGAACAGCCAATCCAACACCAAACCCCTCACCTCAGAATTTTCACTGACACATCAAGGAAAAAACCCCACACAAGCTATTCAACCCTGGATATATTGTGGTACAAAATGAGGAAAGATTTGCAAAAGTTGTGTTTGATGACTAAAGCTAATAAAATACATTATACTTTAGAGGAGGAGGAAATCTTTTACATTAAAATTGCTGTTCAGTTTGAGCTGGAAAGGAACTACTTCTGTTTCAAGAAACCTTGGTATATACTAGTGGACTTCAACTCCAAGAATTCCTCAGCCAGCAAATCAAAGGTGATGTTAAAACAATGTAATATTTTAATAGCTTCAAACAATGTAATGCTGCACTAGAAGGAGACTGAAGATCATAAAAGTAATCAAAGTTAGGGGAATTTTAATGGAGCACCAATTCATCTATTACAGTTCCCTCTTTAGTTGGCTCTTTTTCATGTGTTGTTGATATAAATCCCTGATAATCTGTTGAGTCACATTTGGATCTGGTCCAATATAAATTATTGTCTGAATAAAAAATAATATAAGAAGTTAATAGAGCTTGAAGATGAATATTATTTTGTACATTGATATCAAGATGGTGTTTTGTATCGGATCCATGTGATTCTGCAGGACAAACCCAGCATTTTTACCACCTGATGCAGAGCACAAGAGCCTTCTCTTCCCAGTTTATAGACTAGATCCAACAGATTTTATAGTTACATTTTTTACTTCAAAATTGGAGAAATAATAAATTTCATTATATTACAGGACAGCAGACAAATTTGGTGGGATCCAAAAGCAGTGTCTCATTTTCTCTGACTGTAAATGAATAATAAATGATTAATAAATGAAACCAAATATCTGCCCTCTTAAGAGACCCTACTACTAATCTCAATCTTATAGTGATTGGATTCATATATTATATTAAGCCATAGTTATTTAATAAACACATCTTGGTTTTGTACTATAAAGCATGGTTTTGAATTATAAAACATGGTTTATAAGTTTCTGTGTCTTGTTTCACACATTATGCTAAAACAACACCAAACAATCACATCACCTAGTGGATTATATGAAACCTGGCTGAGACAAACTGTCATTTTGTCCTACAAAAACACTGGCCTTGGGTTCATAAAAGTGTGGCCACAGTTTCACCACATTTTATTTGAATTCAAGTTTATATATTTTGGGGACCAGTGTCCCCATGACCCTACTTATTTGTTGGCCTGCATTAAGATCAGTATCCCTCTTTTTTGCTAGGAGTATAAAACATAAACAGGATTGGATATACATTGCAATACACAGTATGGACTAAACAGCTGGGTTGGTGGACCTCACACTTAGGCAGCTCATGTTCCAGAAAACTTAGTAATGTACAGGTAGCTCTTGACTTACGATCAGTTGCTTAGTGATCATTCAAAGTTATAATGGACCTACCTCAGGGCTATGTACAACCTGGATTCAAAGTTCCAACACTCATGTGATAGAACTTTGGGTGTTCAACAACTTGGCTCCAGCATCTTACAATCATATAATTACATTTTATGATAATTTTGCTGAAAACCGGCATTTACTTTCAATGACAAATATCTGTTGCTTGGGTGTAGGATGAAGGTGGAGATTCTTTCTCTGAGCTTGTGGGTTGGTTTCCAAATGTTTTATGATCAACTAGGTAACATCTTCAGTGGAATTTAGGGAATTCTATTAACTCTCTGAAGAGATTACCTTGCCTGGTAATGAAACGTTCGGAAACCAACCCTCAAGCTCAGAGAAAGAACTTCCACCCTAATTTATTTCAGGATTTTTGTAAAACTGGGCCCAAAGCAAACCATTGATTTACTTAATGACCATGGTATTTGTTTAATTATTGCCACAATTTTTAAATTATAAAATTGTCTTAGTTATATGATCAACCTGCTAAATGACTATCATGACTTACAACCATTATGAACAGGCTTCATTATGTAGTATGTCATAAGTTAAAGACTATACTCAAAATTACTAGATGAATCTCCGTTGCCTTTTGGTAAATTGGTAATGTGATGCGGTCCACACGCATCACGTTCAAGAGCCATACTATGGTAGATGCTATTAAGCCAACAGGTTCCAGTCCATTGTTCCAATTATAGATAATTTTCTCTAATCTTCACCTGATAGGTCATTTATCTAATCTTCATCTAAATGCATCCAACGAAGGGGACATTCCACTGTCAAACAGCGCTTACAGTTCAGAAGTATTTTTTCCCCTCATACTTATTCAATCAGAATCTCTGTTCCTGTAATTTAAATCCATTATTCAGTGCCCTATTTTATGTTATATCCTGTCAAGTATTTAAAAAAAAACATGACCAAAGCTCTTGTTAGTCTCTGTTCAAAGATAACCATCCCTCTTCATTTAATTCAGTGTTTTTCAAACTTTGCAACTTCATGATGCATGGACTTCAACTCCTAGAATTCACAAATATGTGAAGTCCATTCTGGGAACTGAAATCTACATGTCCAATAGTTTGAAAATCACTAATTATATCTCTCTTCCCAGCCACTATTATCCTTATTGCTACACTTTAAAATGTTAAAGATTGTCTGAACCAGAACCCAAGATTAGTCATGGTATTCAAGGTAGAGTGGACATATGAAATGCAGAACAATGTGCAAGTAGAATTTTTATTTCAAAACTGTATTTCTGTATATGCTAGCTAAAATTATATTTGCCTTTTGGTTTTGGTTTTTTTCCCCTCAGGCATATCACATTGTTGACCCAAATCCCATATTCAGTTTACAATTTATTAGTACTGTAATTTGTCCATAGAATTTTTGCTTCATTAGAAAATAATTTTGCAATCATCTCTATTAAATAATATTAATATTTTATCCCATTTCTTTTATAAAAACTAGTACATTTTATTTCTTTTCTGAAAGATATCATATTCAGTTTTATATCATCAGCAAATTCAGGACAGTATTCCCTTCGTCTCTTTATCCAAGTAATAAAAATATTTCAGAGTTCAGGATCTAGGATATTCCTCCCACACACATGGTACTGTAGGAAGCCCTTCTTTCCCAGATTAAAATATTTTTTATTATTAATGTTAAAAAGAGGAAAAATATTATATTTCCTCAAAGGAGAAACGCAGAAAAAAACATTAAAAAGGCAGAAAATAGCCCCAGTTTTTCTTAATAGCCTCAAATAGAAGCCTGAAGTCTTTAGAGATAGATATTTTTTACCTATTAAGAAAGACTGGGTCAATCTATTCATAAACAGAACACTTTCAACTCTTACAGCTGATGGAATTAAAAATTTACATCCCCCACCCAACTTCTAAAGACAGGACATGACTTTTAAGATTAACCCACCATCATTAGAATAGCAAGTCACTACATTGCACACACCCCTAGAGCAGAGGCGTCAAACTCTGGTCCATGGGCCAGATGCATCAAGCACCAGCCACTCCCATCCCCAGTTTAGTGAAGGGAGGGAAAGTCACTATAGGTCACATTATGACGTGAGGATGCAAGTTTGACATCCCTGCCCTAGAAATCTCAATCACAAAATCCCAGAACCTTATAAAGATCCATCCATTCATTCAGCCAAGGGATCTGCCAACCCAGAAACATTGCTATTGTCACTGAAATTTCTGGAAACCAAATAAACCTTCTTTCCTTTCAGCCAATCAGCCTCCATTTTATTTCCAGTGCCTTTCTCCTAGCTTGGAACTGGACTGGATTTTTCTTCCTATAGTACCTTATTCCAATTTGATGAGGAACCACTTATTAGTACTCTGAGCTCAATTTTTAAGTCAGGTGTGTAGCCACCCATCCTGTTCACATTCAAGTAGCATGCTAGACAGAATATGGGCTGTTTTATAAAGTGCTTTTCTGCAATTAATTTAAACTACATCTCCAGCATTCCCTCAATCTAAGGATTCTATCTAAACAAAACCTTTGCTTAAGTTCATTTGGCAAGATTTGTTTTTGACAAGTCATGCTGACTGCTGGTAATTAGCAGATAGTTTTCAAGTTTCTTAAAATAAAGATTTGTATGAACTGCTGTAGAATCTTCCCATGTACTGACATCAGATTTATTGGCCTCAGTTATTGGTATCTAAGAGGCGACCAAAGCTTACCTAGCAGAAGCAATTTAATCTATAAAAAACATTTCCCATCTAAATTTTCTATCGTGATTTTGAACACAACTATATAAGGTGACTGTTTGGATAATTTTCAGTGATGGTCAGATTCAACTGCTGTTGCAAGAAAGTTTTCAGCAGAAAGGAGAGTAGGAAGATGAAAGCAAGTACCAGTACCTATAAGGCCTATCAGAGCAGCTGCCCAAGTGTGCCAAGAACTGGGCAGCCTGAGAGGCAAAAACAAACATTTTCTATTTACTCTGATTAGAAGGTTAACAAGGTAGCTCAGGAGGGGTAATTTATCTGAATTTAGCAGTACTATGTATGTTCCCTAGTCTGTGTATGTTCTCTATCTCTCAATTTTCCTTTCTCATTTATAAGTCCCTCATAAACTTGTGTTTAATACAAATCTTGCATTGTTTATATCTTAAATTAAAAAAGAGGAAAACAAAACAGAATAACGTTCATCCTTTGGGGAAACTTCACATGAAAATCAGGATCTGTTCCTAGAGTTTCAGAGGACTCCCTCGTTAACTTCATTAGCAAATGTAATGAACCTGATCTGTCAACATCAGCTTCTCTTCAACAGAGAAATGTCCTCAGAAAAGGGCTTATGAAAAGCATCTCCTTCACTTGGCCATTACTTTTCTTCCCGTTCCCCATCAGAAAAGAAATTGGGGTTTTCAGGCAAAGTAGCCCTGATTTTCTTCTTTTCTTTGAAGCGTCCAGAATTGGAAACTTTGACATGTTTCCCTTTGGTGCTTTTGTCCACAATTTTCTCTAGCCGGGCATTGAATTCCTGCTCATTGCGGCTTCCACTGCTCCCATCTGCTGGCATGCCCTCTTGTAGGCTCTCATCATTGGCCACTCCATAAATATCTGGACGTTCATACAATACCTTTGGAGTTGATTTTTTCTTTCGAAGGAAGGTTAACTTCCACCAGCTATAATTATTTTCTGCCATGGAGCCAACAGGAAGGATCAGTCACTCTTGGGAAAGGGGAAAAAAGCACATATCTGTTATGATCTTGTGACATTGGCTGGTTCTTCTTCCCCCCTAAATGGTCAAGAAGACCATATTTAGAATTCTGAACTTCATATTCCTCATGTACACATAATAAACACCTCACTCCTCGCAAGCAATATGTGCTTTATGGACATTTTTGGAAATAAAAATCCCTATTTTCATTCCAAAAATAATTATGGAAGTTAGATGGATAATATAAGCAAGAAACTATGAACTTTCTCTCTTGATCTGTGCCTATGCCCTTAGTGCCTTAGAGAAAAAAAAAACTGTAATACAAATAATGAGGACAAAATAAAATTCCTTGTATGTGGGAAAGATTTATTTTCAAATGTTTTTGATGTTTAAAGTGCAGGTATTGAAGCTTCAGTTGGAAGGGAGAGATTGAAACTGAGAATAGTTTCTTTATCTGGACTACTTGTAGAGAATGGCAACCTCTGGGCATCTTTAAAAGTCAACTTTAAAGACAATTTATAAAGCCCACAACCACCACATTGCTAGCATATATTGCTTGCAAGGTGTACTTAAAATGATGAGATGTTGCTTAAAAGATTACTTGGTTAGAATGTCTCCCCCTACCTTTTTTCAAAATGTTAAGAGAAATTAAACACTTCATTTAAGCTTTCCCTTTAAAACATGGAGCATCTTATCTTTTCCCCCCTTTGTTTTCAGTTGCTTCACACTCTAGTTTTGTTTATCCCCCACTGATGGTGGCAGAGACACAGGATACATACTGTTAAAGTATCAGTATTAAGTCAGGAAAATATTGGATAAAGCTTATCTTATTTGTATACGTCTGAATGATCTTAGCTCAGCCAATTCGTCTGTGTCTAAATTTTTCCATCTGTTCATAAACTTGTTATCATTGTGAAAAAAATTAAATGCACTATATAAATATTGAATTGTAGGTAGAGCAAAGTTCTTTCTGGCACTTAGGCACTGCCAAATGTGCTTCTCAAATTCCTATTCTTGGATCCATACATTTTACTAAGCCACATTTGGTTTGAGAACAATTTACAGTATTCCCCAAAACCATGTTGATTGAATTCATGCATTATGCTAAGCTAAACAACTCAAGCCAGTTATAATGGGCAGAAGTAATAATCTTAAGGAATAGGAGGAAGAGCCACAATCAAAACAAGTCAGATAAAAGAAATCCAAGGCTAGGCCAGAATTGAGAAATCACATCAGACAAGGTTCTTCTGACTTCTCAGAATAATAATGGGTGGGATGGGGGGGAGGGAAGGACATTCAGATTCACAATATTCTGTTCCTATAATCTAATGAAAGTGGTATTGGCATGTATGACATTGGTTTCCTAATCCAGTGTACCTTGAAGTGCAAACACCAGTGTGTCTTATGAATCCTTTTAAATGATATTTAAATGATATTTAAATGATAAATATGAGCCAGCCTTGGATAAGAGGAAAATAGTTAATAGAAGAATAGTTATATCTTCTTGCTGAGTAACAAAAATGTCCATAAAGAACTACAAGAATTTTTATTCTTTCCATCTAGGTTGTAACTTGAAAAATTAAGTAAAATTACAACTGGTTAGCATTTGGAGACCAACAGGATACTTTAAGGCTAGACTGTGAAATATTGAAAAAAAATCCTTAAAAAGGAATAGGAAAGCATGGAATGCTTATTCAGCAGAAAAATTCAACTTGGAAGAATCTTTATTTTTAAATAATTATTATGCATTTTTATTATTTTACTTCATAGCTTCTAGCTTGTCTCAGGGTTTTATATTTGCTCAAGGTGTAACTTCTTGTTTTGAATCTATTCAGATCAAGAGCAAGAGCAGGAACTACTATACGTAGGTGAATTTGTTTATTCTACATTAAAACATTTGTTTCCTGTGTATGATCTAAGGATACTGTAACTTGAGATACCATGATAATAGTTTATAAATAGACAACACATCACTGAAAGACAGACTGAACGCAACCCCCTGTTTTAAGGCCTGTCCATTCCCTGTGAGCCAAGCAAAAAGGATGAGAGGCAGCCTTACTTCCATCTCATCCATGTATGTCCAATATTGGAGCCCATTCACTCTGTCCATAGATTTCTATGGGACCTGTTAAAATCTAACTTTATCTTCCAGCTCAGAAGTGGCACCAGAAAGAGATATTAGAAACATAGATGAATGGTAATCTCTAATCTAACAATTACTATATCACTCATACCAGCGTTCTCCAGGTGCGTTGGATTATTTTTAAGCTTGGCCACTAAGTTACAGATTCAATTATGCCATCTCCAAAACCATGCTAAAACTTTATTTTAAGACATTTAATGTTTCTCTGAAGCACATGATCTACTTCATTTTCATTTTTTGGGGAGGGGGGCTCATGTTCTCTTTGTTCATCAACCTAGTAATGCCACCCCCCCAATGTGTTAAGACTTCAATGCTGGCTCAGAATTATGGGAGTTGGTTCCAACAGATGTAGAGGGGAGCAGATTGGGAAAAGGAAGGAAGGAGAGGTTCATGACCCATTTTTTAGTGGGAATCCTAGGTAACTAGATAAATTATCATGTCCTCACATCAAATATTAACTACTTCCATAGAGTGGAGTTCATGGCAGAGAAGGCTGTCTCCTAGACCCTGCCAATCAGAGTTCTTTCATTGGGAGGTCTGCAACATACCTTCCTTGCCTGACTGAGTGGGATGAAGCTGGGTCTGTAGGCAGCCTTGCTCTATGCTTATGTAGGGCTTTATAGGTCATAAGCAGCATCTTGAATCAAAGCAAACTGGCACCCAATATAGTTCATGGAGGTGTTAGATGTGCCCTTCTTTGGGCACCCAATACAGCATTTGATTTCATCCATACTTGAGAGGAATCTAATAGGTCTAAGTGATCAAAAACTGAAGTATTCTGCACAGATATATCTTTTCATTTTTTCCTTCCTTTTCTCCATATAAAGAGAGCAAGAAGGATTCATTTGCCAGGAAAAAAAAACCTCTTTATTGGAATGGCATGACAATATTTGACTCTAATCCAATGTTTTACATGAATAACAGAAAGCATAACATTTTTAAACTTACAAATTGATGGACACCTTTGAAATAGTTAACTAAATAAATGTATCAAGACAGAATTGAACAAACTAATGCTCTTCACATATTTTGGACAACAGTTCTTATGATCCTTAATAATTGGCTATTTTATAAAATTTTATATTTTATATTTTTATATTTTATTTTATATCTATATCTATATCTATTTATATTATATATTTTAATTTTATATTTTATAAAATTATCAATTTGCCTAACCTCAGAGCTAAAGAATCTCTGTAAGGGTATTTTAGCAGTAACTCAGGTTTGTAAAAGTGAAATATGCAAAACAGCTACTCAGCAGATCATCTGCAATGTTTTTGTTTCCCTTATTTGAAAGCTGAATAAAGTTGTTCCTTCTTGTTCTATGCTTGCAACAATCTTGCTAAAGATTAGAGCAAGAAATTGTACCTTGGTCTGATATCATCCAGAGATTAGGAGTAAGTATGGATGAAAACATGTGTTTGCCCCATCTAGATTCAAAACTATTATTCACTAAGTTCTATTCATTTTATCTTTACATCAGCTGGGGTGATTAATTAAACATTTGTGAAGGCTACAAAACTCAGTCTTCCCAGGTGTGGAGTAAGTTTCCTTCCCCTGTTCCCTTAAAAGTGCAGTTAACAACATACCTGTTTCGTCTGATGTCTGATTTGTTCCTCACTGAACAGTATCTTCAACTCTTGTGGGCAAAGATCAATATGGAGAAGACGTGAGGTAGAACAAGACACTGAGTTAGACGTTACTTTTGTGCAAAACTGGCAGAGTTGGCTTTGGCAACCAGTAAAAATGTGGTTCTCATATCTCAGGTGTGTGGGGGTGCCACATACCTATTTGTGCTTCACTTCTCTCTCTCTCCCTCTGTATGTCAAGGTTAACCAGGGACTGAGCCACTCCTGCATAAAGTAAACAGAAGTGAACAGTGGTTGAGCAGGGACAGATATGAATATTCATGATGAGGGAAATCTAAGCTGAGACCTTTGTTGGCTTAGAGCAATTTCATTTGACTTTACCTGTGGAGAAGGAGGAGGTGGTATTTTAAAAAAAGGGAGGGGGGTTAAATTCCAGAATTTCAGCTCTTTTGGATGTTGGGAATGCATCCCTTAAAGCCTTAGATGTTTATTTACTGAGTCAAAGTTTTAAAAAGGTAAACACTTTACTTCCTCAGGTGGATTATGTTGATAACCACAAGCAATAAATGCATTACTGAATGCACATGCCCACAGAGGCTCAGATTTTATAACCCAAATTTTAACAAGGCAAATTTTAAAACACCAAGATTATAAAGAATTGCATCCAGATAAGTGACTGGTCCTGCAGGATGCAAATTCTCAAATGGGAACACTATTATTCAGCAGGAAAGTAAAACCCATTTTCATTCATAATACAGTGTCAATCTATTGAAGATAATTTCTATCAAGGTCAATTTTTAGTAATCTGGCTGGTTTATTTTTTTTCTGCCAGAATCAAATGTGGAAATCAATCACTGAAAACCATGTCAATTATAAAGTTAATTGAAAATTCACCAAACTTTTTCTATGAGTTTTAATCCTGAGTCATATATACTGTACATATAATTTTATATTACAGTAATCAAATAATAAATGACATGTATGAATTAGTGTTTTATAAATACTTGTTTTGTGACTTCTAGTTCCAGTTACTGTATTTATTATAATTGGACACTTCTTTTATCCTTCTAATCACCCAGCAATATAGGTAGGCAAGGAAATGAAAAATAATGTGTTAGGTATTTATAGTTGTAGCATAGCGTGTAAACTCCTGTTGGTCATATTTTATTACACTAAATAAAATGTTTGAAGGCAAAATTTAGAGATTAGTCACATCATTCTATTCATGAATTGGTGGAGTAATAAATATCTTTGGAAACTTATCTTGAATATTTAGGGTATTCCAAAAAGCCTTATTAAAGTTTTAAGCTTTTATAAAGGTGGTTGTGGGCTTCAAGGAGATGGGAAGGATGCCACTGGCATATCCTCTAATTTTGTAGGTATTAATTCATTTTTAAATAAATAAATATTAAGCTGATTTGACCACATGAAAAGCTTCTTCCTAAAATAATTTTTTCACCTGAAGATTTTAAGAAAGGGAGAAAAATTTTCCCTCCAGAGACATGTCTGGATTGGCAAGTGCTCTGCTTCAGTTCATGCTTGGGCTTGGGCCTCTGGAACACTGGGCAAGGTTAATTGGAGTTTTTTTTTTTAAATAAGGAAATGGTCTTGCCTACTATTACCATTATGTTTGCAAAGCTTTCAACAATTGTGACTATTTGTTATTTATACAGTGTCTCAAAGGTACTGGTTCTTCATGGAACAGTATAAATACACCAATAAAAATATAGTTTTGAGTTTCCAAAGTGCTTCCAGTCTAAACTGGACAACAGAAAAAAAAACTCCAATCCTTTCCTGGCTAAAATTTCCAAGACAGATAAGCCCAATAAAAAGTCCTGATTAATTGGGACCAATTTATTCATCTATGCAATCCTCCAAATCCAATTTTGTGAGATACAAAATGTAATTTTCTAGATGTCAGAGCAATATGGGGACAACAGAATATACCCAGTGGAAAACTAGGAGCCACTCATTAATTCTCAGGTTAATCCACCTAACAAAGAACTCCTTGTTAAAATAAAACAAAATAACTCTTAAACTGACATTTAATTTGATATGAATAGGTGGAACTTCCTGGTTCTAGTTCTTACCAGTGCCAAACAATCTTCCAATTCTATTTCTTTATCCTTCATTGAAAGGAAAGGGTTAACATCTTTAGTTCTTACTAGATTGGTTCTTTTACATCTATTTTTTTTTGGGGGGGGAGGATTAGTCAGACTAGACTCTGGCTCAGGCACTCATCAGACCGGTTTAGACTTCTTTTCTTTTCCTTTCTGTGTTGGGGTGAGGGGGAATAATTTGTTCCTTTTCCTGTTCAACTGCCAACAGCTTCCAGTAATCCAGGTTAGAGACCATTCAGTTGTTTTCCCAGGCAAATCATTCTCGCAAAACAGCATATCTTTCCAAGAGGTGAACAACTGTACAATATATAAAGTGGAAAATAATCTATACGAGGAATTGTTCAGAACTGAATCTATTTCCAATAATTCAAGTTTATATCAGTGCACCATTTTGCAACTGAATCTTAGTGAAATTCCAAAGTCACTTGGTTACCCATTCCTAATCATAATAAAATCATGACCCTTATAACTTCTGAAACTAGAGGTAAGGCAAAGGTAATGTGAGAAAGGTTGGGTTTCCTTTATTCATCTATAACCCACTTACTAATTTATTTCCAGCTTGGATTTTATTTAAGCATTCTTAAATTTGTTGCCATTACTCTAATTCCAGACAAATTTAACTCCATTTATGTTCCATTCAAAAGAATGGGGCTTTAGTTAAATATAATATCACCAAAATTCTCTGAGCCCTGGACAGTATGCATGTTTAATGGGTTAAATCCAAACCAAACACCAACAATCTAGGATATAGCAATAATAGTTGGCAAAATGTTTTTGTTACTATAAATTTGCTTTCCACTGTCTGATGCCCTAGATATGTTAGAGCTTTTAAGAGAAAAAAATTCTATAATCTAATATATCTACAGGAAAGCATGACTGGAGAAAACTGACACACAAGTCATACAAGGGACATCTGTCTCCCCATCATCTGCCTGGAAGTTATAAATAGTAGTGAGATTGGAGACTATCTAGAACACGGGTCTTCAAATTTGACAGCTTTAAGACTTATGGACTTCAATTCCCAGAATTTCTCCTCCACTCATGTCAGCTTAGGAATTCTGGGAGTTGAAGTCCACAAAGTCTTAAACTTGCCAAGTTTGAAGACCCTTGATCCAGAATGTCAAAATGTACTTAATTCTCACTCAGATTCTGAAATATAATTGCTTATAATAAAAATTCTTGTATGCGGTCTAGTAAGCCATTTATGAGAGGTTTATGACCTTTACTTAAGCAAATGTGTGAACTGAATGTCAAGCATTGTAATTTCACCTTTTCATCAAAGGCAGCCTCATCTCAAAATAGTGTTACTACAAAACAAAAGCTGAAAATATTCACAGTTCAATTTGGAAATTTACTATACACTTTGGTGCCAAATATTCTACCATGTACATAAAACATTAGAATTGCTGGACAATTCGACTTGGGGAATAGATATTTTTGCATTGTTTGCTGTTACTATTATTACTAGGTTATGCCACTCCAGCATTAACTTTTGGTTGGAAGAAATGGCTAATTTTGAAAAACAAAAATATTAGTAGTTAATTTTCCAATGTGATCTTGTACTTATGTTATTCTTTAATTTACTTGAAGGCAGTCTCATTGTGTAATAATTTCTCAGCATCTAACTATTAAATAGCTGATGTAGTAGGCAGCCTTGACTTGGAATTACTATACAATATGAAGGAATTAGACTATCGTTTTATCTCGAGGTGTCGAATTTCTGAATACTGTACTTATTCCCTGACAGGTTTTCTAGGAAATAAAAGATAATTTTTTAGCCTTAAGAGAATTTGCGGATTGACTTATAACTTTCGTATGCAGATAATTCTTTTACCACTGGCCATGTCCTTAGCTGAAACGGTTTAGCATTTCCACTTCATCTACTTAAGCGCACCATCGTGCCTACCATTCCTGTCCTATTGTTCACAATTATTTTCTGTATTTATACTTTATTCTTATCTTTATTATCTTGTAAGCGATTAACAAATCAAATCAAGTAAATAAAAAAAAAATTAGGGTTCCAATTCACACATGCACAATTAGCTCATACAAAAATAGCCTCGTCAAAGAATCTGAATCTGTCTGCAAATTTTGAGCGCCACCTGCCGACCACTATCATTTCTTAACTCGCCCCGACCGGAACCCCCCCCCCCCCCCCCCCCCCCCATTTCTGGTATCAGTGATTTTTTTTAACGGTGTGAGTTTCTGCTGGCCAATCACAAAAATGATGCGTGGCCTTGTACAGCTCCTTCATTTCACTTCCCACAGAAGGCGGGCTCTGCGTATTGGAACTTGCGTTCGTTATTGGCTACGGCGGAAGAACTCTGTCCTGCGTCTGCGTCGATTGGTTGTTGAGGCGGAAGAGTAGTATCGTGAAGAAAAACGAGTTCTTTTGGCTGCGGAGGCAATAAAAATTATGCAGGTGGGAAAGAACGTGTAATGATAAGGGGGAGTTGGTGGAAAACAGCATGTGGGTTATTTGGGGTGGGTGAATAATTACCTCGTCCTGCGATTACTTCGCAATCACTATTTCTAGACTTGAGAATAACAGAGTTGGAAGGGACCTTAGAGGTCCTCTAGTCCAACTCTTCAATTCAAGCAGGAGACCCTGTTTTGCACTTACAGTAAACTCCTCTTGTTTAATTCTAACATGAATGCCACATACTTTCCTCCGTTAATTCTTCTAATTCTACCTCCTTGGATGCAATTACCAATATAACACTTTTGGAAACACTTATTCTTAAGCCAAATCTTTCAGAAAGTCTGAGGAAGGCTCTTGCTCAGACAAAGACCTCTGATTTCATTTAGGGTTTTCTATCTGTAGAGGCAGTCTTCCACTTCGAGGCTCCAAAACCTTTCCTGTTCAAAGCCACTCTACTTTTTAAAATTATTGTCTGCGACTTGAGAGGCATCTTGCCTTTTTATTTATTTAATTAAAATGCTGTACCCTGGAAACTGCAGATTCTTAAAGGCTTTATTCACATTTGGGTAATACAGTGTCAACCAAGGCCTCTTTAAAATGTGTGAATTTCAGTTCCCCAATTGAAATTCTGGCTGGGGGGAATTCTGACTAGGAAATTCTGGGAGTTGAAATGCACACAACTTAAAAGTTGCTGAGGTTGAGAAACAGTAGTGTAAGCATGCAGATTGTTAATATGGTCACAGAATTCTAAGGCATTTGGAGGAAAGACAGATAATTCACATAGTGGGTGTAAGCTACAACCTTCTTTAGCGCATATGAATTTCCAGATATTAAAAATCTGTGTATACAGCTATTTAACTAAAGATGTTTCTGTCATAAACTTTGAAAGGTGTTGATTTTGAAAATTAAGCACAGAACTGAAGAGTTAGGCATGATTTTGCTAAATTCACTTTTATTTCCACTTTTATTACTGTATCCTACAGCAGTGATTTAACTGCATCTAAATATTTCTCATTTTCTATGAATAATGTAAAATCTTTAATCATCAGTGGAGTTCACATGTCACATTAAACCATATAAGGTTGTTTTGGTTTAGCACAAAGAAGTGAACCATGGTATGTTTTGTAAGTCATGGGTGTAGGTTTGTGTGTTGTGTTAGCCGAACTAATTGTAACCTACTGAAGTCAACATTGCTAAAAAAAACCCTGGCATATCATAGTTTGTGAAACCAGTAATTGTATTGTAATTGGAGCAAGAATTAAGCATGTAATGATCATATTTTATATATTTTAATATGTTTAATTGGCTAATATTATTAGACATATTATTTCCTTTAGATCTTCAGTGAGTTAATATGTTGGGGGATGTAACATTGATGTAGTAATTGGACATGGTATTTCTTTTAGATCTTCAGTGAATTAATACGTTGGGGGGATGTAGCATATTATTGATGTAGTAATTTCACTAAGTTAAATCTCTTTGAGACTCTTGTTAAATAACTCTGTTTCTGTTTCAACAGGACTATCAGAACTTGCCAATTGATATACAGACCAGCAAGTTGCTTGGTAGGTCTCTCTTTGTGTTCTTTACCTGCCCTGTTGAAACAAGTTACTTTAAATATGACTTGGAATAGGTATGTGATCTTTCTGGCTTTTTTTGGATGTGTATTTTTTTCTTTTTGAAGATTGGCTGGTGGATAGGCGACACTGCAGCTTGAAATGGCAGGCTCAGGTCCGCATCATCCGTGAAAAAATTGCTTTGGCTATCCAGGACATGCCAGAAAATGAAGAGATCAAATGTCTTCTTTCTGGTTCCTGTGAGTATTTATGAAAGTTGTTAATGAATGTATAATTAACCTTGTATCTAGAATACATAATTAACTTTAAATAATAAGCTTTGGATTTTTGTTATTTATTTTTAAAAGAAAAATAAGAGATTTACAGAATAAAATGTGTTAATCAAAATCTCACAGTCCTTCTGTCTCTGATTCCAGATATTCACTATTTTCATTGCCTCAGAATTGTGGAGATCCTCAAAAGGACTGAAGCCTCTTCTAAAAACATATTTGGTTGCTATTCTTCACAGCGAATGAAGGTGAGTAAATCAGAGGAGGAGAATAGAATAGTTTGCATCCTCAGTTCAATGAACTCTACATTTTCCAAGTGTTGGCTGTCCCCTCTTTATTACTTCTGCAAACTTATACCCATGAAATACAAAACATTAAAGTTTAATTAACTAAGATTCACTTTTTCGTGCTAAGCCAAAAGAACCTCATATAGTTTCACATGACACATGAACTCTTATTGTTTATTAAAGTTCCTTCAATAAGAGCAATTTACTAACCTTGGATTTTTTCATCAGTTGAATCAAGAATACCAATGTTCTTATCCACTTCCAACAAAAGTATTGATTAAATTGAATCAGAGATAAAAGCCATAGTAATCCAATAAATCTAGATAGAAACACACACTGGATGGAAGACTCTCCAAGAAGTTATACCAAAATATAACATCTTTCAGAATACAATGTGGAGAACTTTTGCATTTGAAATATTATTTATACAGTATTTATTATTAAGCAAACTTATATGGTTCATTTATCTACTTTGATAAAATAATAAGAAACACAATCAAATTAGAACAAAAAACGCCACAACACTGAGGCATAAATAAACTTGCATTCATTAACCATGATAGCCTGGCCCACCAAATCTTGGACCCAGTATTGTGGAAAACCCAGGTTTTCTTTGGTTTCCTGAAGGCCAAGAGATTGGCGCTATCTGTATCTCTGCAGGAGATTGTTTCATAAGGCATGTGCATGTCAGAGAACACGTGCTTTCCAGGTCTCACCAGGTAACACCAAGGAGTCTTGGAGCATGCCAACCCAAACATCTGGTGTGACAGGCAGAAACCAGTGGGGATAAGTGTTCCTAAAACTAGCCTGGCGTTATATGTAAGGCTTTAAAGGTGATGATCAATTCCTTGAATTGCAACTGGAAGCTTAATGGGAGTCATTGCAGCTCATTCAACAATTATGTGGGTATGCTATAATTTGCTCACTACTGCCTATATCAGGGGTCCCCAACTCCCAGGCGGTGGCCTGTTTAGAAACAGCCACATAAGAGGCGGATCATGTGCACGTTGCGTGCATACAGCTCCACGTGCACAAGCAGTGCCCTAAAGGCTTCTCTCTTGCATGAGAGGAGCTGTGTGCATACATGCTGGCTCACCACTCACATGGCTCACCACTCACATGGTCTGTTTCTCCTCTCCCTCCCCAGCTAGGCCACAAAGATGCCTGCTCCAATACTCCAAAAGTGAAGCAGTGATAGCAGAGACTGACTAGGATGAGGGCGCCCTGCTCAGCTTTGCTGACTCACTGAGGCTGCCTGTGCAGGTTGCCCAATCCACTTTTGGTGATCTGAAGAAGCAGAGTGCCCCTGAAGGTTTCTGTGCACCAAAAGCTTTTGGAAATGTATGAAAAGTTTTGGGGAAGTGACTTCACGCTGCTTCAGGCCTTCTGTCCCTTTGTAAAAGCTTTTGTCATGGAGAAGATTGAAGGAGCACAAAACAGTGCCCCAAAGGTTTCTCTTGTATCTTGCATAAATGGAACTGCACATGCCCCTCTACACCTTCCCTTGGGGCTACCAAGCTGCAAAGGGGATCACTGGTCTATGTCACTGCCTTCTGGACAGATGCAGATTGCAAACTTGAATGGTAGTCCAATGTATAAGTAGTCCTTGACTTAACAACAATTCATTTAGTGACTGAGGTTACAACAAGTGACTTATGACAATTTTTCATACTGGACATCCCCATGGTCAGGTAATCAGAATTCAGTGCTTGTCAACTATTATATATTTTATGATGGTTGCAATATCCTGGCTTCTTGTGATCACTTTTTACAATCTTCTGTCAAGCAAAGTTAGCGGGAAACCAGATTCACTTAAACTGTGTTATTAAGTTAACAGCTGCAGTAATTCACTTAATTGTAGCAGGAAAGATTATAAAATGGGACAAAACTCATTGAACAATTGCCTTGCTTAACAATGGAAATGTTGGGCTCAATTTGTGGTTGTAAGTCGAAGACCACTTGTACAGCAAGTTGGGTTAGAATTAGATGATTCCATCGGTGACTGAGCAGTACCTCCCAACCAAGAAGGGGTAACTGGCCCTCGAGAGTGTACTTGTGCAAAGGCCTCAAGCCTCAACTGCCATTTTCTCATTTGATCAGGAGCTGTGAGTCCAAGAGAACCCCAGAAGAGTGAAGCTCCTGCCAAACATAAATATGGCATACCATTAGATATTCGGAGGGGGGGGGAAACCTAAAATCCACAGCACTCACATAGTTTTTATTAATGAAAATATGCTCAGTATAGCATGTAAACCATGGGTTAAACTTGAGCATTGAATGTGAATCAGATCAACCATTATTAGATAAATCATAGATTAAGACTTTGTATGAATCAAGTTATATTGCAATGGGTGCAGATTGGTGTAACACCCTCCCTTCCATAGATAACTGATAAGCCTAAAATATTTGAACAAACTTGAAAGATAAAGTAATTTACATGAGTTTCAGTCTATTTAGATAAAGCAGCGAGCTATTATTGCTTGATTTAATAGTGCTTTGGGAATCCTCAAAGAGCTAGCTCAACCTCTTATAATTTTGAATTATTTTCATTTATTCATTCACTATATTAAGTTTTTCTTCCTGGTTTATTTTCTATTTAAGCATCTTCTGGGTTTTTTCAATTTTGGCAAAGTGCAAGAGATGCTGTAATATCTATACTTTCCCATCTCTGAGAGATTGCATTCTGGCCCTTAGAATGATTGGGAAAGTGGGATGCAAACTGTATGTCACAGCAATATTCTCATTTCATTGTCTTTTCTGCTCCTCTTTTACAGGATTGGCAAGAAATTATAACACTGTATGAAAAGGATAACACTTACCTGGGTAAGGCAAAAGGCAGCCTCCATGTATTGCACAATTCTCATAATAAGTTTAAGTCCACTCCTTAGCCTGCAATTAAGGCTATATAAATTCAGGTTTTTACATTACTTGCCTACCAGCAATTAAAATCACATTTCTCCCTCTTAGAAACACCTTCAAAGATCAGAAGGTTTAACATTTGAAGATCACTCCAAAAGCTTTCCATATTCATATTGTCCTTTCTTAATCTAGAGCAGGAATCTCAAACTCATGGCCCGTGGGCCATATCTGGCCTGCAGGGTGCTTAGGTCTGGCCCATAGGCCCGCTCTGGAAACAGTGAAAACAGAGCTCAGGAGGATCACGTGCAGCCCTGAGAGGCTCTGTTTTCAGCCGTGACAGCTTCCTACAGGCTTCTGCCAGTGAAAACTGAGTTTTTGCTGTCAGAGGGCTGCAGGAGGCTGTTGTGGCCAAAAACAGCCCCAGAGAGCCGAGTGAGCTGGCCACGCTTATCCTTGCCACGCCTACTCTGCCCCCCCACCCCACCCTCAGGTCAGACACAACTCTGATGTGGCCCTCAATGAAATCAAGTTTGACACCCCTGATCTAGAGTATATTCTCTCCTTTGGTAGCGTTTCCTTAATGTCTGCAGTCTCCAAGCACAGAGGAGTTTGAGGTTTAAAAAAGATACAAGGGGTTTTAGAGCAGCCGTTCCCAATCTAGGTGCCTTTATTAAACTTCAGGTCTCCAAATTATCTCCTACATCTACCCTGGGTAGAGAATCTACATATAAGAGCTGGGGTGGCGCAGTGGTTAGAATGCAATATTGCAGGCTAATTCTGCTGATTGCCAATTGCTAGCAGTTCAGCAGTTGGAATGTCACTGGCTCAAGGTTGACTCAGCCTCCCATCATTCAGAGGTCAGTAATGAGGACCCAAATTTTGGGGAGCATTTTGCTGACTCTAACGTGCTTAGAGAGGGCTGTAAAGCACTGTGAAGCGGTATATAAGTCTAAGTACTATTGCTATCTGGTAGGAGTCCAGACTATAGAAGGCTGTTCTATAGAAGGGTCAGTGGCAAGACCTCTTCTACCCTACCTGAAAGTTATACCCTGCCTGAAAGCTTGAGTTTTAGCTTTTTTTTGTCTATTGTTTTATATCAGCCTATAAATTTCCTTTTTAGGCTCAATATTTTTTGCAGGTCTTACAGGTTTTCTTAGTGACAAGTGGCTTTTTTGGGTTCCTAGCCAGAGTAGAAATATATCTTCAATAGAGATAACTAGATATTTATAATTTTGCAAATCTGCACATTTCCGGAATATTTTCATTATCTTCAAGCCTCTGATTCTTGTTTAGTAAGTTCTGCATCAGAATAGGAAAATTCTGTGGCATTCTTTATGTGACAGAATACATATTTAAATTCCTTGAACAACTTGCCTCCAGAAGTTGAGCTCCAACACTGGAAGTTTTTAAGAAGAGATTGGACAACCATTTATCTGAAATGATATATTGCTTCCTGCCTGAGCAGAGGGTTAGACTAGAAGACCTCCAAGTTCCCTTCCAACTCTGTCATTCCTTCACTATTTGTCATATTATTTGGGGTTTGGATCCTACAGGTTTATGCAGTTTATATATGAATGATCATTTATCCACAGGGAATACTAATCTTAAGTGATTGGTGTTTCCTATGGAGTACTAATTATAATATTACAATAGTATTAACTATTAATTATAATATGAACTAATAATAACTATTGTATTAGAATAGAATTAACTATTCTGTTGCCTAGCTGAAATTTTGCCACATGGATTCTTTTGATTTCTGACAAAATTTTCCTCAGTGTGGTGCTCCCTAGATATATTGGATTATCTGGAACATATTGTTCAATTCAGCCATATTGAACAAGAATTATGAATATTGTTCCAATATGTCTGGGGGACAGCAGTTCAAAAGGGCTGGAGATTTTCTAAGCAGCACCATAAATTGCTGAAGACATGTTTTAATTAATATGGAAAGATTTATAAATAATAAGCTCTATATGAGAAGTTGCAGTTGACAATTCAGTCAGGTTATAGAAGTGATACACAAAATATATAGATGATTCTCATTTCCTTTTGTCAATTCTTTGGGTCCCTTTCTCTACATGTTCCCCTTCAGTATCCGAAATAATCTGTATCTATTTAGGATGAGGAGACCAACTTTCAAAGTCATCAAGGCCAACCTCTATTCTTCTTTGTTAATTTCATTGTCCTTTGCATTACATGTCCTAAAGTATGGGAGCGTGTTGGTCAAGAGGTGCAAATTATTATAGCAGGGAGTGAAGAGGGTAATTCTCATGTTAAATTCAAGCAGCAAGGATTAGTTTAGAATTTGAGTGTCTTGAAAACAAATCCAGAATCTAACCCTTAAAGATATCCCAGTTGCCATTGATGTGCCTCTCCTGAAAGCTTCTTCAACTCAGTAAAGCCCCCCAATTTTAAATATGGTTTCTTTTCTTATTACTATATTAATTATTACAGTAATTCTGCATGCATACTAGCAAAAAACCATCATCCATACTCTGCATTTGGCATGTAAACCTTTTGAATATTTTTGTATATTGACAAAGCAGGTTTTTTTTTTTACTCAGATAGGCCTAAGCAAAGCAAAAGAGGACATTAATTATTACAGAACTAAAATTTTCCCTCATTCTGTTCAAAGGATAACTGTAGACATAATTATAAGATAACTGAATCAGTTATCAAATATTTGGAGTTATCTTCCAATCTTTCTTAATATTTGAAGAACCAAATGAAAGATTCATTCAAGCCTCAGAGATATCCAACAATTTGCATGGGTATTAATTTTCTCCCTACAGCAATAAAATTCTTTAAGGCCAAGGTATTGAGCCATTGGTTTATATCTAATAGTTGTGTGTTTAAGGATTTAAAGGCCTTAGAAACAACTCAATGTAAATTTACAAGAGCTTTATTTTGTGTATCTTGCCATGAGTCAGATTCTGTCTTGAGAAGATGACTTTTCATTTCTAGAAATATATTTGGGAATTTATCATTTAACATATTGGTTAAAAGTAAGCTTCGTGGCTTAGTTCCCCCTTCCCCAAATTCTCATTAATAAGTTTGTTTCTTCAAAGAAGAAGAAATAGGCAGACTTAAATTAACCCACCTCAATTCTTTTTCTAGTATGCTTGTCATGAAAGTTAAAGCAGCATCTGTTTTATTCTTACTAAATGGCTAGTTCTGTATTCAGTTGTTTATATTAACCAACTGTCGTGGATAGGAGGTTCAAATTACCAGTACTGGAAAGTATGACTCCCTTGAAGATTAGTCTTTGCTTGGCAGGGGATGATTATGCTGTAAATTTGAATTTCTTGCGTACCATATGGACAGAGCTTTTCTCCCTGTTTTTTTTCTCCCAGTCCAGTTATGCTTCCCTTGCTTCACCCCCATTTGCACAATCTCTTTTCTTTCCTGTCTCAATGCAACTATCCATTCTTTTTATTGCTCCTTTATACTAGAAGGTGCTTGTGCATAGCCATGCGAGTAGACTATGAGAGTAGGTTGGTATATACAGATGGAGATCAATTAATTCTATAAAGGGAGTGTATTATTTATAGGCAATTAATTTTAATTGGTAGTTATTAATTCATATGTGTGGGAGGTATGTATATGTTGGTCCAGCTTTGCCATTTTTGGGTGGGGGCATGGCTTCTGGAATGTTCATCATGCATTTATAAATATATACAAATACACACTTTTCCCTTGATTAGGAATCTCTAATATTAGTTGCATTTAGCCTTGGCAATCGAGTTTTGACAAGTTAAAGAAGTTGTCATGTGCTTTTTTTCTGTTTAATCATTTTTTTCACTACACTCTTCATTTTTTGTAGTGGTGGACTTAAAATCAGAGTGGTCTTCCTTTCTTGTAAATCTTTGCACTCCACCTGCTGTAACTTTCAGCTGAAAAACATGGTGCCTTTCATAAGTATATTTCCTGGCCAATGAAAAATTGCCTGTTCCTGTTCTGTATTGCTTTGAGTGTGTACAGTTTGTGTACTATAATATCATTCTGCTCATAAGCAGAAGCAGGGTGAAACACATTGCATCTTTTTTATTTTCTCCTGCAGTGGAACTGTCCAGCCTTCTGGTGCGAAATGTCAACTACGAGATCCCTTCCCTCAAGAAACAGATCAGCAAATCTCAGCAACTGCAACAAGAATACATCCGGAAGGAGGAAGAGTGTCAGCTGGCGGCTGCTGAGATGAGGGAACGTTTCTGCAACTCCTGCAAGCAGTATGGAATTTCGGTATAAAGCGGGATGCCCTCCCCCAAGCCCAGACTTTTAGCCTATCTTGAACATTTTGGCACGAGATGGAGACTGCTTAAAACCTTGAAAGTTTTTCCCCAGTTCAACTAATTTATTGAGTTGTGGTTGTTTTTCAGCAGCAGAGAAAAATGGCCCTTGATGTATTTTTAAATTTGATTGCATCTTCTTCTTGTGATGTATCTGGGTGTATTGAAGGTGGGACAGATTTTATATATATATATTAAAAAAATAAGTAAATTGCATTTAGAATATAGTGCTGATTGGAAACTCTGGACTCCCTGCAGACATGTGCTATGATCCCACAGTCATCTTACTTCAGGATCCCTTCCCACTAAAGAATTGTGAGACAAGGTAGAAAGTTCAGGGATCAAGTTTATTTCTCATGAATAAATAATGCTCAGAGGCTTAATTATTGCAGCTTCAAAATTAAACGCACGAGGCCTTGGCAAACCTTCTTTTGAATATTATCCATTTGTTCTTATATGTTCCATTTCTATCAGGGGGATGATATACACCAAGAGCTCCTGGCTTTAGTGAAAGACTTGCCATCACAACTGGAAGAGATTGGAGGTGGTGCCAAGGGACTTTTGGAAGCCATCAATCTATACCAGGCCTGTGTACAATTTGTTTGTGATGGGTAGGTGCTTCTAAGCTGAAAATGGTCTGGAATAACTTTGGGAGAATTACATAGTCTTCCTCACTATTTAAAATCTGCTGATGCAACTGGAAAAGAGACAGTAGCTCTATACCAAAACACGAGGTGCCAAAAATGCGAAGCACTGCTTTTAGGGTCTCCATGTAAAAAAAAAAAAAATCTGAATTAAGAAGACTGCAAAAATGTCCAGCTTGAAGAGGCTGGCTAGAAAAGACTGCATAGATTTAGGTAACCCAGTGGTCCAATTCAGATAGATCAGGTTGTATGATGTAATGTATGTGGTTGAGAAGAGAGGCTGTACTTCAGAAGAAAAATACAGGCATATTCAAGCTAAGTTAGAAAGGCTGTTGTCAGAAACCCTGGGAAATGTTGACCTGGTCAATGATTTGCTAATTAAATAAACATGGATTAATTAGAGTCCCTTCCCCCCTGAAAAAGTATTTGAGCTGATCCATTTATTTGAGCCGTGTAATGAATCCCTGTGATCCTGGGATGACGTTTGCAAGCACCCCACAACCTACATGTAGAATTATTTTTACAGCTACTTCAATTTGTAAAGTTAGATGTATTTCAGGAGGGTGACAATCATCTTTGCTTCTACAAACTCTAGCAAAGGGCAAACTGAGGCTTCTTTTGTATATTCTAGTTCTACACAACAAGTAGTCCCATTACTGAGACATGTGCAGGCTCAAGGCAACACCACCGTATATGAGTGGAGGCGAGGAGTCAAACCAATATCAGTGCAACGGCCAAAGATAGAGGAAGTGAAAGAAATGGTCGAGGAGGAAGCAGTATGTCTGTTTTTTAATAATAATATTTTTAATTATTTTATTTAAAATACATACAATTCATTTTTCCTTTAATGGTGTGTCATCTGGGTACAAATACCTTGTGCAGTAACAGTTAATTTTTATAACCATATTCATTGCTTTGATATCAATTCTCTATTCTTACTTTATTCTTATCTTATTGATATATGTAACATTTCTATTACTATAACACTCCTTAACATGTTTAATTCTATTAACATATTTTCTGTATTTCACTCGTCTGTTAGCTATTTCTAGCTTTTATATTTTTTCTCTACTCATTGATAAAATAGTTCCCATGTCTGGTAATATTCAGTTTGTTCCTTCTCTTTAATTGTAAGTATTAATCTATTCATTTCTGCACATTCTAATATTTTTTCTGATCACATTATCTTCAGTAGGAGTCTTCACTTTTCCAATTTTGAGCAAATACAATTCTAGCTGCAGTTAATACATGAATAATCAAATGTATATTCTCCTTACTATAAATTTCAGGTAAGATCTCAGGTAAGATCTCCAGATCTCTTTCAGGTTTTAAATAAATATGCTGTTGTATCATCTTTTCCAACCACATATGTATTTTTGTCCAGTATTTTTTGGCTTCTACACATGTCCACCACATGTGAGAATATTACCCAGTTATTTGGTGACATTTCCAACATTTAGCTGATTTGTCTTTAAACATCCTTGCCAACCTTGTTGGTGCTAAGTGCCATCTATAAAACATCTTACTCAAGTTTTCTTTATATGCAATTGACATTGTTAACTTATAATTTCTATCCCACAATTTCTGCCATTTATCTATTTCAATTGTATAACCAAATTTTTTTCCCATGCTATCATTGTCTCCTTCACTTGTTCCTCTTCTAATTTAATGCCCAACAAATAACTACAATTTTTTAATCAATCTTTCTTCTGTTCCTGTTAGTATCTTGTCCAATTCTGTCAATTCTCTGTCGAAACCATATAGTTTTGCATCTTCTTCATATCTAGATTGTATTTGCATGTGTGAATACCAAGCCACTTCAATCCCTTGCTCCTCCAATTCTTGTTTAGTTTTGAGCTCACTCTTTTCATTCAAAATATCTTTATATCGAACAAATTTCCAATATTAAAAACATTTGAATGAATAAGTGCTTCCATTGTTGAAAGCCAAACTGGTATTTTCAAATAGTGCTGTTCTCTAATTTTCTCCCACGCTAGCAATAAAGCATTTCTTATATAGTGTCTTTGAGTGTAACCATGTATCTTATTTTTCCCATATCATAAAAAGGCATGCCAGCCCAGTTGCAAATCATGTCCCTCCAAGGTCTTGTGTTCCTCAGTACAACACATTCTTTCATCCATGTTAGCACCGCTGCCTGATAGTATAGTTCCCAATTTGGCAGTCCAAACCTCCCCTTGTTCTTTTACCCTTTAGCATTTTTAAAGTTAATTCTTGCTCTTTTCCTTTGCCATATAAATTTTAATATTTTATTCAAAAATCAAATCCTCAAAATATTTTTTTCCAGCTTTATCGGGATTGTTTGAAACAGATACAATAATCTCAGTAATATATTTATTTTAATTGTAGCTATTCTTCCTGTTAATGATTGTTGCAAACCGTTCAATTTTTCCAAGTCTATCTTAATTTGTTGTAACAAATTATAATAATTATCTTCTTTAATGGTTACACATCTTGCTGTTAATTGGATGCTTAAATATTCAACTTTTCTTAGTAATCTGAATATCTAATCTCTTCATTAATTCTTTTTTTTTTTTTTTTGCTTATCTGTGATATTCTTCACTAAAAGTTTTTTTTTTGTTTATTTTCAGTCCTGCCACATCCCCATATTCTTCTATTTTTTCCGTTAGTTTCAACCATGTTTTTTATGGATCATCTACAATAAAAACTAAGTCATCTGCAAATGCCTGTAACTTATATTCTTCCTATTTTATTTCTATGCCTTTTATCTTCCTATCTTTTCTAATGTTTCTATTCAATACTTCCAAAGTCAATACAAATAATAATGGCGACATAGGACATCCTTGTCTTGTACCCTTCTTAATATTAATCTTTTCAGTCATATCTCAATTTACCATCACAGGAAGTGGTATGTCTGAAAGGACAAGATAACATATACTGTCTGAAGGGACATGATAATATATACTGAAACTATCTGAAAAACACCTATTTCTCTCTCCACCAAATACTACGCTTTTGATATAAATTCTTTTCTGTCCATTTTGAAGATCTGCTTTAAATTCAGAATTTTCTTCTTTTTCGCGAAATACAATGTATGATTTGTTGAGGTGTGCCTATAAATACAAAAATGTGTTTTGTTCCATTGACAAAATGAATCTACTAGGAATCAGAAGTTTGGCCAGAGCATTCTGAGAGGAGATATCAGTCTGGTCAAACTTAAACCCAAACCAACTTTGTTTTTCTGGGCATTGGTGATAATAAATCCAGAGGTGAGTAGAAGAAGGCTTGAACACCTCGGTCCTCTTTCCTTCCCCTCCTTCACATGACTCCCATCTCCGCACTTACTATGCTGCTTTTAGATGTCGAATGTGCCATTGGCCATTCAATTCTTCCTTTGTCTCTTTAGTTGCCATTTCTATTGACCTGTCCTTTTACCTGGTCTTCCTCTCCTTCAATGCTTACATGTTTCAGTTCTGTATTTAGACAAAATGTGAATGGAAATCTTTGAATGTTTTTATTGATTTATATACATCTGCTAATGGGAAAAAGAAGAAGAATGCAGGACTTCAGCTCAGCCATACTTATAGGCCACCCATACAATTCCAAGCACTATTAAAAATTAAAATATGTTTTGCACAAAAAAGGTATTTATACTAACTGTTACATAATTTAAAATGTCATAAAACTGATGTAACATTAAAGAGATTAAAATATATTAAAATATGCAAACAATATAAATCAGTAGTTATGACTAACAGAGGATTACCATCATGAGGTATCAGATGTAGAAATGAATAAAAATATGCACCAGAATTGTAATAAAAATGGTAAAGGATTTAATCTCTAAGGAAATGGTATTTCACAAAGAAGAATCCTTACTGTAACAGAAATGCAGCATCTGTAGAAATAATTATCCTACAATAGTCCCATGTTGTCCTCATCTGAAATTTGTCTCATTTTATTGGCCAGATGGGTGCCCAGATAATCAACATTCTAAGTGGCCAGCGCAGAAAGTCCCAAGCTTTCAAATGTTAAGGGATGTGTTTTGTATTTTCATGTTCTGTAAACAAGAGTAAGAAGCATGAAATTCATGGCCATGTAACTGTATAGGAGTTCAAAAAGAAGCACATAAGAGTTTAAAGCATAGGAATTGATTTAAAAGGGGAAAAACATCTTAAAATCATGAGATATCTTCAAAATTATTTAGTGACAAATCCTGTGCTTTGTTTTCCTGTTGCAGATTGACTGGGGTGACTTTGGAACAGAAGAAACGGTATCTGTCTCTGAGGCAACAGATTATGATATCTCAGTTGAAGGAGGAAGTGAAGAGATAGATTGGGGAATTTCTTTGGAACCAGAGGCTCAAGTGGGTGTCTCCTATATTTGCCAGTTTGTATATTAAGTCTATATTTGTGCAAGTTTCACTGTGTCAAAACATGTTGACTGTGCATTTTATGTGGATGCTATTGGTGCGTAGCCACACAATTTTAAGAAGGAATGTATTCCAATACAGCAAGGCTGTCAAACTTGCGGCCCATGGGCCAGATGTGTCATGAAGTGGCCACGCCTTTACCCAGTTTAGCAAAGGAGAAAAAAGTCACGATAAGTCACATAATGTTTGACACCCCTACAATACAGCACAAGACTGGGGTTTATTTTAACCATGTTTATTAAACAAGCTGCAAATATCCTATGAGACAGCCAGGGAATTGTGATTGCCAATATATTCATGGGTGAAATACAAAAACAAGCCAGAATTATACTAGATTGGAATATACCTAAGCCATACTTAAAATTGGATCAACATTTGTAAAGGATGATAGGTTTAAATTTAAATGGAAGACTTAATATTTTTTGTTGAACCTAATGATAGAGACCTTGTTTCTACCTATGAACTAGCCCATATTCCCTGCAGACATTATGTGTATCCATGTAGGAATGGGCCAGGAATGCAAACTAACACTTTTGGTTGTGAATCTGTTAGCCTTGTATATTGTTGCCACACATCAACATCACCTGCTTGTGGCATCTTTGCAGAACCAGGTCCACTGAAATAGCCTTATACCTTCCTTCCCATAGGAGAGCAGCTCTTCAGGTATTGACTGGGGAGATATGAAGAATAATAATATGGCTCAAATTTTAAGTGAGGGTAAGTGTCTTGCTAGGAGGAGAGCAATATATGTTCATATGAGCTAGAATGAAACTCACTGGGGAACAAACTGAAAAAGTCTTTCCCCTCCAAAACTGGCCTTAATGAGGAAACTTCTCAACACCAGGGCCATTTGAAGGTAAGAACTGACAGACATGGAAGCATTATGAACCATTTCCTTGAATAATTCATCTTTTCGTGAGGCACTTCTAGCTTTCTTCCTGAAAAAAGATCTGTAAAATTTTATCCCATTTTATTTAAGAAGGCCTGATGTGAAAGAGAAGTGAAGAAGTTAGACACAAGAGGGCGGTATTGGATATGCAATTCTTGTTCCTGTTGTGGGATCCTTATCCAAAGATCCTTTTTGTATTTCTTCTGTTTATTCTCATGTTGTGCTGGTTGTTCCTTGCTTTATCCATTGGTGATACATAGATGTAACTATCAATACTAGGATTTTTGCTGGTAGTTTTGAAATTGCAGGTGGTAACACCTTGACTTATCAAAAGCGGATTTTCTCTTGCCAGTTTATGAACTAGAAACATCTAACTGAGTTGTTTGGGGGCTGCTTCTTTCAATGCTGGATTTATTACATGAAGTCATCATTCATAATATATGAGGCTATGATATAGTTCCACTTGTCTTTGGTTATGATGATTGGGGATGATAGATTCAAACACATCTGAAGGTCACCAGGTAGAGATGGCTGATTGGTTAAGAACAGGGTAGGTTTCCAGACCGATTAATCTGCTAATTTGCTGTTAATCTGCTAATTTGCTTCTTAAAACAGCAGCCTGAGAAATCTGAATTCAAATGAATTCAAAATGTCATTTGAAACCAATATCAAATAGGGGTCAAAATTCCTTATACTAGCTAATTTGCAATCACAAAAGACTTCAAAAAATGCAAGCTTTTATACTGAGATTGGTTTTCTCAAAAAAAAAAAAAAAAGTGGAAGTGTACTACTTGAAGTGGAGTTGATTTGGCATTAATGTTTTCTCACAGTCTGAGAATGGAACACTTTTTCTAGGTCAGAATTTTGCCGATGGACTATTGATCTAAGCAATGTTAGAAAGAGGGATAAAAGCTAAGCATGTTGGAAATGACCACAGATAATTTATTGGTATCACTTAGGGGACTGGAGGCTAAAAGATAAAAAGAAAAGTTGCAAGAATTGACTAAGTCTAGTTTAATGTAAATAAGGATTAGGAGTGACATGATAGCAGTGTTCCAATATCTTAGGGCCAATTACAAAGAAGAGGGAAGACAATCTATTCTCCAAAGCACCTGAGGCCAGGACAAAAGCAATAGATGGAAACTAATCAAGAAGAGAAGCAACCAAGAACTAAAGAAAAAAATCCTGACATTTACAATTAATCACTGGAATGACTTGCCTCCAGAAGTTATGAATGTTCAAAACTGGAAGCTTTTAAAAAGAAACTACACAGTGACTTCTCTGAAATGGTATAGGGTTTGCTATTTGAGCATTGGGGTTGGATTAGAAGACCTTCAAGATCCTTATCAACCCTGTAATTCTGTTATTCACCTCTGATATCCATTAATACAAGTTTCTATCTGAATTAATAGGTTTTATTTATTTTATTAGAGTTTTATCTCACTTTTATTACTTTATAAGTAACTCAAGGAAAAAACATGCATAATATTTCTTCCTTATAATAGCTGTATAAAATAGATTGGATTTAGAAAGAGTGGTTGGCCCAAAGTCACCCAGCCAGCTTTCAAGCTATGTTTGCAAAGAAAATCTAAAATATGTACAAAATCCCTCCCAGTTACTATGTAGAAATTGGGTTTCCTTGTGCATTCTTTTTATGATAATCAGAAATTATGTTCTTATATGGTACATAACATTTAAATTTGGGAACTGTTAATTCAGACCCCACACCAAGAAAGCTGGAATCCACAATCCTTATGATACAGAATTAAGCATACAGAATTTTGCATTTGTCTTTGCTCATATGAATGGATAAAGCATCATAACCACTTCATTTGGTTTCTAATATTCACTAGAGGCTTTAAACAGATGTATATGATTCTCATGAGAATTAGACATTAGGCAGTAAGCTCAGACAGAATAATTCACTCATATTAGTTCCCCTCTTTGTACAGCACTTGCTGTCTGCAACTTCCATTGGCGATTTAGAGGGGGCATGGAGCTAGGTAGAATACTGAAATTGTTTGGGACCTTTTAGAATGAATGAATTCTGAATTTGATTGTGGGAAATGGACACAGAAGGAAACTAAGCTTTTGCTTCATAGGTTTTGGAATTTTATATATAAAAAGCAACAAATGGTATTTTTCTCTTTTACCTATGTCCTGTATTATTTTTATCTAGACCTTGAGGGAGTTGCACGAGGTCCTGATGCTTTCACACTTCTGGAAATGCCAGAGACTCGTAATCAGTTCATTGATGAACTTATGGAGGTAATGGTTGATATTTTTAATTTATTCCTTTTGCCTCCATTCTTTAATGTTATAAAGCCATCCTGGAACTATCTTTGCCATCTGTGTCTCACTTTCCAAGTTTCTTCAGTTTCCTTGCCTTTCAAGATAAGTGACACCCAAGATGCTCTAAAATAAATATCTACATATAATAATTATTTTATTTTATTTTTTAAAATAGCTGCAATCTTGTAGTATTGCTAAATCCTGTAAAATCTATGGAATTCATACCAATCTCACTGGATTTTTAAAAAAAGAAATAATATAGGTTATGAAAAATTAGAATGTCAGATGATTGTTTTCTTGCAGGATTTCACCTATTGGAATATTTTGATAGACTGTAATGTTGCATGAGGATATCTGAAATTGTTAATCTTTGGGTAAAGCAAGGAGTATAAATGTCTCTTTTTGTTAATTATTCTGAGGGAAATTCAGGAACCTTGCTTCCTAATTCCTTCTGTGTCAACCTCTGAAAAACCTTTTGTTTTTTCTTATTTTAATGTTCTCATAGAATAGTTCTCACTGAAATGAAAACCTGTATTTCATCTAATGCAGATGAACATTTGTTTTTGGATCAACAGTGATTTATGCAAAAACAGCTAAGATATGTTTTTACTTGCCAATCATGTGAATGAGGACTTGGGAAGCGGTGCATCCTGACTTTAAAGTCAAAATGATTTGAACATGCAGTAGTCAGGTACTTGACATCTCTAGTTGAATTTCCAGTTTGCAGTGGTAGGCGGACTGACAAAATTAAAGGTTAATAGGTTAATAAAAGGTTACCTTTTCCCTTTTCTGTCAGTGTTCTTGAGGTTGTATGTGCTGGTTCAATTTGGAACAAAGTAGTGCCCATCCTTAAGATCATAGAATAGAATTTGAGAGTGGCAACTTAAGGCAATCAGTGTGCTTCCTTAATATCAGATGCAGACATTGTTCAAATGTCTGGCAAGAGCTTTTTCTCCTCTTCTACCATGGAGAAAAAAATGCATACAGTAGAGAAAGAGAATGTCATCTTCCACCTCAGTCACACCATATACCTTATTGCTAAGAACTGAACCAAATGTGAAAAGCTTCTTATAATGGCAGTGACTTTTTTTAAATTTCTTACTTTTCTTTTGCTTTCCCAGCTGGAGATCTTTCTTTCCCAGCGCATTGTTGAGATGAGTGAAGAGGCAGATATTCTATCTGTGAGTCAGTTCCAGCAAGCGCCACCTATCTTGCAAGACCAGACCAGAGAGAGGTTAGAAGCCATGATGGCAGTCATCCAGAATCTAATAGGACAGTTAACAAATTTGAGAATGCAACATCTTTTTATGATCCTTGCTTCTCCAAGGTAGGTAAACTAATATTTTTACTCCAATCCTGGTAATAATGGTTGGTCAAATTAACTGTGCTTAATCGTGGCTTAGTGCCTAAGACGCTGAACTTGTCGATCAGAAAGGTCAGCAGTTCAGCGATTTGAATACCTAATGCTGGGCGAGCTTCCATTACTTCTGCCAACCTAGCAGTTCAAAAGCACATGAAAAATGCAAGTAGAAAAATAGGGACCACCTTTGGTGGAAAGGTAACAGTGTTCCAAGCATGCCAAGCATATTTAGTCATGCCAGCTACATGACCACGGAGATGTCTTCGGGCAGCACTGGCTTTGAAACAGAGATGAGCACCACCCATTAGAGTCGGGAATGACTAGCACATATGTGCGAGGGAACCTATACCTTTACCTAATATTCTCACAATTGAACTTTGGTTGGGATAATAGCTAAATGCAGATCAAATATTTCTATTATCTGGAATTTAAATTTATGAAGAAGTTCTGGTGTCATGGGGGAAAAAAACAATTTTCTAGTATTCATTTATATTGATGGGAAAAAATACAGTGTTACTTAGGAGAGTCCTAAGTGTCATGGACTGAATTATGACTTCTATGGCTTTGTGCTTCTGTCTCATTTTTTTTTTAAAGTCTTCTTTATGGCAAAAGGATTTTTTTTTTCTTATACAAGTGGTACAGGGAGTCCTCATCTAAAGACTACAATTGGGACTAGAATTTCTAAATGAGGTGATTGCTAAGTGAATTATACCCATTTTAAAAACATTTTTCCCATGATTATTAAGTTAAGCACCCCGGTTGTTTATTGAATCACATGGTCATTAAGCAAATCTGGCTTTTCCATTGACTTTGCTTGTCAGGAGCCCACTGGGAAAGTTACACATGGAGATCATGTGATCCAGGATGCTGCAATACCCATAAATACATCCAAGTTGCAAGTACCTGGATTTTGATCATGTGATCATGGGGATGCTAAGAGCATCATAAGTAAGTTCATTTTTTCAGCGCTGTTGCAACATTGAAAATAGCGAAACAAATAGTTGTAAACTGAAAACTATCTGTACACCAAAGTGCTTCTCAGACAAATAAAACATTGGTAAACTGCCACAATCTCCTACTTGTGTGCATTGCTGTGTATTTTGGGGGGGATAACAACCACAGCGCA
The DNA here is from genome assembly GCA_015471245.1 of Laticauda colubrina. Lineage (NCBI taxonomy): Eukaryota > Metazoa > Chordata > Lepidosauria > Squamata > Elapidae > Laticauda > Laticauda colubrina. The sequence goes on from BLBF01000051.1 coordinate 5,894,065, forward strand.
TATGTAATTAGTTCATCATATATACTCTTTTTTTGGAAGAGTGGCTGGAATCTTGAGTTTCTGCCAAGTCACGAACTGGAAACAACCTGTGTTGCCAATTATTCAGCATTAACATGTATTTGGTTAGAAAATCATTCTGGTGAACCAAGTAGATCTTATATTCATGTAAACATCTTTATGATTAAGTTATTAGTTCATTGGATTATCTCAGTCAATAGATAAAAATGTGTTTCTCCATTCCAAATATTAAAACAACATTTTATGCATTTCCTCTCCTTTTCCTTTGTTCTTATAGCTACTTCAAAGAAATTATTCTGGCATAGGTTACTTCTAAGGGACTTAACTCCAGGGGAGGGATGAGTCTGCCTACCGAGATGAGGTGTGGAGGCAACAACTTGGCCTCAACACCAATAAGACCAAGGAGCTTATAGTGGATTATAGAAGGAACAGATCAGACATCCAGCCCTTGCTTATCAATGGAGACCGAGTGGAGCAAGTGGCCAGTTTTAAGTTTCTGGGTGTTACCCTAAAAGAGGACCTGGCTTGGGGTGCCCACATTGCAGCCCTGGTCAAAAGGGCCCAGCAGAGATTATACTACCTGAGGCTTTTCAGAAAACAACAACCGAATGAAAAATTGCTGGTGATCTTCTATCGCTGCACCATAGAGAGCATTTTAACATACTGCACCTCTGTATGGTTTGCCAATTACACAGTGGCAGATAGGAAAGCACTCCAGAGAGTTAATGTCATTTCCCAGAAGATCATTGGTTGCCCTCTCTCCTCTTTGGAAGAGCTTCTAGCTCCCGCTGTCTTAAGAAAGTTCAAAACATTCTCAAAGATCCATCTCATGCTGGGATCCCTTTTTTTGAACTATTACCATCTGGCAGATGGTACAGAATAATAAAAACAAGGACAGATAGGCTGAAAAACAGCTTCTATCCCAGGGTAGTAGCTCTTTTGAATTCTGCTGTATAGTGCAATGTTGGTGTGGTGTCGAGGGTTCAGTGTGTGAAGGGTGAAGGATTATGTGTTTGTGTTTATTTTCATGCTCATGGTCATGATGTGCACTGAAGATGGTGTTGGATGTTGGTGTACAGGTGCAATGACAATAAAGTAAAGTAAACTAAACTAAGACTACCCCCTGCCTCTTTTCAGCTGTCAGGTTATTTATTTTATCACTTCGATGAAACAAAACAAAAATATGACGTGGTTCCCGCACTTAAATTGAATGCTCTGATGTCTACTGATAGTTTTATGGTTTGACTGATCAGCCAGACTTGTCAAATACTCTGATTCTGAGATATCACAATGATGCAATGGAACTTTGATTTGTTGGGGTTTGATTTGTTGTAGGGGTTTCTGTTACTACTGAATATAGTTATTGTATCAAAGGTATACAGCCACCCATATCAGCAGACATGACTTTGGGCAACATACAAAAGTGCAATAAAATAATGATATATAAAAATAATCAATATAAAAATATGAACATTTGTTATTAAACATTAAAGTATTATTTAAAAATAAAGTATATAAATGATTAATGGAGAGAGTAATTATATTAACCACACCATCCTCAATAGGAGAGTCACTTTCAAAATGTTGCTTGTTCCCTGGGACTCCCAAAGCCTGATGACATAATCAGATTTTGAGGGACTTTCTAAACATTAAAGGGGATGGAACTTTGGGGGTGAATATTCCGGAAGGCCAGTGGTACAGCAGAGGCTGTCTATTAATTATACATTGGGTCAATGCATTATTTTATGTTATATATGTGATGTTGTTATATGTATATTGTGTTAAAATAAAAACAATGCAGATATAGCTGCTTTCTTCAGACCATTTCAAGTAAAAATGGTCTGTAATTTTGATGACATTAAAACAAACATGTGGTCCATTGAATCCAAAGTCTGGTAAATGGAGGTCTGTTAAATTGAAATTTCATTCTAAAAGTAGTTAGACATATAGCGGGTAAGAATTGGTTTGTAGATATTATATGGATGTCATTATGATTCAGGTATGTGGACCGAGTGACTGAGCTCCTGCACCAAAAATTGAAGCAAGCAAATCTATTGCTCCTGAAGAAGGAGGTAATGATGCAGAAGCAGAAGGAGGCACTAGAAGAGCAAGCTAACCTGGAGCCAAAACTTGACTTACTTGTGGAAAAAACCAGAGATTTGCAGAAACTGGTGAGTACTCAGGAAGTCCTTTGCATAGTTTTTCATGTGATAAGATCTTTAGATCATTTCTGTTTTTGTGTAGTTCAACATACAGTTTATTTCTTTATTTACTATATCTTACATCTCTACCATAAACTGCATCTTCCTCCTAGGTCATAATATCCCTGAAAAATGAAAAGAAAATGTAAACCAACATTACCTGATATTTTTAGGACTGAAAACTGGTGTTGCCTCTGGAGAAAATATATTTTCTAGGCCACATGTTCCTTTACTTCTTTGATCTGCCCTTTTGCACACAAGTTCTGCCAGATATTTTCATGACCCTTGCTTCTAAGGACAATTTTTTTTGTGGGGGGGGGAAATGTGAAAATCCTTAGACTGAATTCAGTTTTCCATTTATTTTTTTTTGAAACTACAATTGAATGCTTGTACTGCAATGAACAATTTAGACCATTAACATTTAGATGAGTTTCTTCTGGGCCTGTTAAATATAGAAACCTGATAAAAGTTTATATTAGTAGCATATCTGAGAGTTATTAAACACACTGAGAGTGTTTGAATTTGTCTTATAAGAGGTAAATCAGAATATGTGGGAGTGTTAAGGCAGTTCTACTTTGAGACCCATTAAAAACAACTGTATCATTTTCCGGGTTGTGCCACTGCAGGAATCTTTGTTCCAATTTTCTAGAACAAGGGTGTCAAACTCATGTCGTCATGGTAGCATCACATGACATCTATTGCTAGACCGGACATGGGTATGGCCAGCATGTGACGCATCCAGGCCATGGGCCGTGAGTTTGATAGCCCTGTTCTAGAATGAATCCAAACTACTGCATAAGTCTGCTTGCCAAATCTAACCTCATATGTCCCTCATGATTATTTGAGTTTGAGAACTCTGATTTAGAACAGTGTTGCAAGGTTGAAAGGAGGGGTAGGACATATAAATTAGAGACTGAGAGATGGTAATTGGTTAGCTATGGCATTCATAATTTTATGAAAGATTGTGCCTCTTTAATTCAGTAGCAATAGGTATACAATTTGTATGTTTAAAATATACATATTTTATAACTGATAGAAACCTTGTTTCAGATAAAAGCTGACATCTCTAAGCGGTATAACGGTCGACCTGTGAACTTGATGGGTGCCTCTCTTTGATTATTCCTCCTCAAACATGCCAGAGGCAGCCTTCCAAGCAGCAAAGTGTTAAGCATCACCACAAATAGAAGAAGAAAATTGGGAAAAAGGACAACTATCAAAAAGCATTGAGTATCAAAAAGTATGAAAGAGAATTGAAGACAAGGACTACCACTGACCAAGTTCCAGGAGTTTGGGACCTGTCATGGAAAAGATGCTCTGATTCCATTTTGTATCAGCTTTAAACACATCTTAATAATTTCTAATGAGTCAATAAAGCTGATGTTTCAATACTAAATTTCTTGTTTATGTATTCTCTGGTTGAGGAAGATAAAAACTATTTCCCTGTTATTATTTCTCTGGAGTCCTAATTGCATTTTTTATTTTTCCTTGCTTTCTGAGGAAATTTTCTGCACTCACTACTTGGCAGCAGGAATATTCTGTGAATGCCAGTAAGTGATTAGTTTTTTGCTTGATCAAAGAACTGAGGGAACTGTACCCATTGTTATAATGTCATCTGCTATTTCTCTTGTTTAATATCTTAACAAATAAGTTTCCCTGTCTCTATTTGTGTGATATTTATTCAACTTTCAGTTGTCCTAAGGAAGAAACATCTGTGAATAATATCATTGTCATTGTCTTCTACATTTTTATATTGCCACTTATTTCAGTGGCTTCACACAAAGTATAAAGGAGCTTATATCTATAGAAATTCCCAATCATCCAGGTCATGATTCTCCCCAATGTGCTTTTTCCAAAAGGCAACTGGACCTTCTTGGTTTAAAAAAACAAAAAACATTTCACTTCTTATCTAAGAAGCTTCTTCAGTTAACTCAGAAAGCTTCTTGGATGAGAAGCTAAACATTATCAAAAAAACAAACCCAAGAAGATTCAGTTGTATTTTAGAAAAAGCACCCTTAGGACTATGAAGGAATTTGCATTCAATCTACTTTCAGCTATAAATTCTAATTTTTATGGTTCCAATTTTGATTGTAGAAAAGAGTCTGGTTGTTATGCAAGTTACTTCCACTTTTCAAGAGACTTCCATTTCTGCACAAGAAGCAAATGCATTTTGGATTGCTACCTTTATATTTCATGATTCCAGGTACACACCTAACTCCAAATAACATCTGTTCATACATACAATGCATCTGGAATACAGGATGTGCCCTAAACTGAGACAAAGCCCTAGCTATATACCTTTTATTCCTGTTGAAATATTTGCATCAGGTGTGATCAACAGATGGTTTTCTGTCAAGTCTCCCATTTCCATGTTGTCCATCTGTGATTCAGCTTTGAATGATAACTAAATGGTACAGTAGCCATTCACATAGTGAATCAGCCCTTCCCTTCTTTCCGTTTAAAGTTGGCACCCTGGAAGAGGCTAAATCAAGTCATCCCTAAGCTGTGGATAGATAGCGAAGCCAGCAAGTCACTGTGTGAGTGGCCTCAAGTCTGTGCCCATTGTCCTTTCCCCTGGCAGATGATAAGAGAAGAATACCAGTACCACCCCTTTTTCCCTCTTATTTGTTGGGGGTGGGGATGAAGAGAGAGAGATTGTTTTGGGGTATGAGGGGAGGTCATTCGATTTTAATTTCATAGGAGAGCAGTTGATTCATTGCTCTTTGTCGGTGGTGTTGACTCTCGTAATGACTTCCCATCAAAATGAAAAGTGGAATGACAGCGTTCATTATTCCTGCTGCTTGTTATCTCAGCAGTGGGGGGAGGGCTACCCCCTCCCCCCCATGCAGCCTTTCAGCCATTCTGGACAGTGAGTGATGGGCCCTATTAATCACCGACCCTGCGGACTCTGGTGGACACACACTACCCAGCAGAGAAGGAGAGAGAGATAAGGCACCAACAGCCGCTACAATCCATTAACGTCAAGTGGGACTCTGGCCCCTCCTTCATTCTTTGCTTTCACCCTCTTGTGGCTATAGAGGTAGTTGTTTTGGGTAAGGTGGGGAGGAGCAAGAGAGGAAAAACAAACGGAGTCTACTTTTTTGGACCATCAGCTGGAAATTGAGCAAAAACCTTACTTTTTTCATTAAAGCTCAGTAGCCTTCTAGGTTGTTTAGATTGTAATTGGATTGCCATTGCTATGCCATTGCTTTTCCAAAAGGAAAAGTTTCTGTTTTTCCATCTTATTTGCCACCTCCAAGCCCTCTTTGTTGACACATCTTTCTAAAATTCACTGGCCACTACAAACACATTCTGATTGTAAGGATCATTTATGATTTACCTCTTGGTTGATACACCCCAAAATTTGCAGGTAAAAATGAATTTCTTGGATAATATGGAATGATTCCTGTATCAAGGCATGAGTATAAACTGTATTTAAGATGAAAGCCAATTGAACACAGCATGACATTGATTTGCTATTGGCTAGGCCTGGGTGCTCTTATTTTACCTATATTCCTGCAGAAAATTTGCTATACTTTTACTTTATGCTGTTGAACATAACTGACTATATATTGGGGGTTTGTCAATGATGTCATTGGCTTAATGCTCTTGAAGCAGAGACACAAGGAATAATATAAAGTGTAAAAATTGTTTAAAAGGTAGTTAATATAGGCATCCAAACATGACTCTAAATATATCCCACAAAAATCTTATATTAAGGGAGATGCTAAAATTGCCTCATTTGGTAATTACAGGTTTGATGGGGTACATTGAAATTAAATGGAATGTAGCAGAATAAAAAAGAAAACTATTGTAATAACAACAATGTACAATTGCACTTATTGTTGGATTTATATTGTTACAATTTCTTTCATGTTGCAGTCCAGTAAAAAGCACCTTAATAGTTGCTGTTAAAATAAAAAACTTTGTTATATTTTTGGATATGACATTTAATGTCATATTTAATTTGTCCCTAAAATCCCACCATTATAAAAATACTTTAGCTAGCATTAGACTTACAAATCCAAACAAGACTTGTAATTTAAAACTTTATAAATTAATAAAATACCTGTTTCTTAAGAGTTTAAGCAGAGATAGAAAACTTTCAATTCCAATTCAACACAATAAGATCTTGTCACTCTAATGAGGGAAGCTGATTTTAAACATATAAACATTTTAAATATCTCATTATTACTATTCAAGTTTATATATTTAACCACATTTAAGAAAATATTTGGTGTCACAAATACATTCAGTTTCTTCTGTTTCTACAAATTTCTGTTTGTGGAATACCAAAAGTATTATCCCAAATATTAATCAGTAATTCTTTCAATTCAGAGCTTTCCATTAGTGGTCTTAACTTTCACCAGTTGTATTTATTAACATTTATCTTGTAATTTGTCTTAGCTCTGGTCTGGAATGGTTTCTTTTAACAAATAGTGGGAAGCATTTTAAAACTCTTGATTCTCCTCCCTCCCACCAGTTGCATACCATCCCCATTTTTACTCCCAAATCTCTCAAAACTGATTTGTGTTCACTTTCATATGTGCCAGTCTTGAAATGTTGAGAAAATTAAGAGACAATCACTGCTCTCCAGTTGATCAATAGGAATATGTGCTTTGCTAATGAACAACTGCCAGTCCCAAAGTAAAAAAAAAATTCTCTTATGTACATCTCACACAAAAGTAAAAGACAGTACATTGTTTTTTCCATATTTTTGCTTATATCCTATGCATTTCTCTGGTTATACACAGATGATCAGAGCAGTTACAAGATCACAACTAATAATCCACTGGGACCAAGTTGCATTAAAAAGGCTTTGTGAAAAAGAGCCAGGAGATGACTGAAATAAGATTTCCCGCCAATGAGGAAACAACATATACATTGGTTTTATAAAGGTTTTATTAATGTAAAGATGTTTGCTGTGCCAACAAATATTTCATGATTGTATGGATTCAGCTAATATTAACTTGTATGGACTCAGAGCTTATTCTAAATGGATGTGGAACTTTCAAATGAAATTACCTTTACCTGCAAATTTACATAGTAACTATTTTCTCTTCTAAAATAGATCATAATACTTCGGTTTTAATCCTGTATTAAAACCAGAGTATTAACTGTATTTTGTACGTATTTCTGTGATCAGGCAGTATTAGCTGCTTCTTCTTTTGACTAAACTATAAACACAGACATTGACGTACACTAGCAGTAATTCTATAAACATATATACTTATTAAATGCAAGTGATCTGAAAAGAAAAAAAAATCAAGAAAAAACCTTGGTAAATGGTTGTGCTGAAAAACCAGATCAATTGTGATAATACTTAATGTTTTGTATATTTTTATATCACATTTTCAAGGTATTTCACATAGAATGTCTTACATTTCTTTTGACAACTTTTAAATTAGATCATAATTACTGTGCTCTAGAGTGACATTGTCCCTCTACAGAGGGAGTAAAGCAATTTAAAATAGTCTATCACATACAGTAGTGACTCCAGAATTATGATAGTTTCTAAAGTTGGAAAGGGTTTTTTTGTGTGGCATCTGGGGTGGGATTCTACCAGTTCGCACTTATTCTCTAGAACTAGTTGTTAACATTCTAAGCAGTTCGGAGAACTGGTTGTTAGAAGAAATTACTGGCCTAATCCTGTAAGGAAGGCAGGAAGGAAGCATTCTGGTGTTGCTTACAGAAACTGCCTCTCCATTAACCCTTATTACATTCTTGGGAAGACTAGACTTCCTATCTCAGGAACTTCTCTGGAGTTTTTTTCCCCTCCTTTGGTGGTACTTTGTTTGTCTGGAGTGATCATTCAAAGTGACAATGGCACTTGAAAAAGTGACTTTTGACCATTTTTCATACTTACGACTGTTGCAGCATCCCCACAGTCATGAAAGGCAGGTGAGAAGATGCATGCCTTGATGTAAGTGATGTTGAGTTAGCCATGCCCAGCCAATAATATGGCTACCAAGCCATGCCCACCCAGTCACATGCCCACCAAGTCACGCCCACAGAACCGGTTGTAAAAAAATTTAATCCCATTCCTGTGTGGCATGGATGGTGCTATTACTTAAGGCTCTTTTCATATTTGAGAATCCTAAATGGAAAAAAAAGTGCATACTTTTTCATTGAATAGAATCTTTCTGGGTCACCATCAACATCTGCTGAACTACTGGAGGTGAATGAAGTGGATAGTTAGAGCAATAACTAGTGAAAGGAGGTATGAGCTAATTGCCTATTTACTTTTTATAATTTCCAAGTTTCTGTACAGAGCCTAAGAAAACAACAATTAAAGGCCCTGTCACACTGGCCGACGGATGCAAAACGTTTGTAAAAAGGACACAGTGGACGAGAAAAATGTTCCATCCGTTGTTATCCACTCTCAAAAGGGGCAAAAATTTGCATAACCAGAGCGGACAACACGGAAAGGAACGGACGGGGGAGGACGTAGGGTGGATGGAAAGCAGATGCTCCACGGAAGTCTAGCGGATGGAAGCGGATGGGAGCGGATGGCACATCCGCAAGGCTTCCGGGGGAGCGCAGCAAAGCGGACGCGGAACGGAAAGAGCGGATGCAGAGCGGACGCCGAGCGGATGAAGCGGATGCACAGTGGATGCCGAGCAGATGAAGCGGATGCAGAGCGGAAGCCTAGCGGATGCCTAGCGGATGCCTAGCGGATGCCTAGCGGATGCCTAACGTTCACTGCGCATGCGGGGAGGATGCATTGCGTCGGCCCCGCGGATATAAAGGGAAGCAGCTCCTCAGCAGGTCACCATTCAGAGGAAAGACCTGCTTCCAGACACAGCTTGCCAGCCAGCCAGCCAGCCAGCCAGCAACCCAACAACCATGGGGAAGAAACGGAAGCCTCTGCCATGTGCTGCCAGCCCTGGCAAGAGGGACAGGGCCACCCTCCCACCCCCTGGCCCTGACTCTGCTTCTGCTGGGGCTTCTGCTGCCTGGCCTCGATCTTCTGATGCTGGAGCTTCTGCTGATGCTGCTTCTGGAGGTGGCGCTTCTGCTGATGCTGCTTCTGGTGGTGGTGCTTCTGCTGGTGCTTACTCTGCTGATGCTGCTTCTGGTGCTGGTGCTTCTGCTGGTGCTTACTCTGCTGATGCTGCTTCTGGTGCTGGTGCTTCTGCTGGTGCTTACTCTGCTGGCGCTGCTCCTGGTGCTGGTGCTTCTGCTGGTGCTTACTCTGCTGGCACTGCTCCTGGTGCTGGTGCTTCAGCTGGTGCTTACTCTACTGGCGCTGCTCCTCGTCCTGCTGGTGCTGCTGGTCCTACTGGTGCTCCTGGTCCTGCTCCTGGTGCTGCTGGTGGTGCTGGTGCTTCTGGTGGTGCTAGTGCTGGTGCTACTGGTCCTGCTGGTCCTGCTTTTGCTGCTACTGTTGTTGCTGCTGCTGGTGGTGGTGGTGGTGTGGAGGAGCAGCCCCTACAACCTTGAAGCCCCTCTGATGAGGGCCCATATGGCCCTGCCAAAGGGAGGAAGAAGCAGATGCGTGAACGGGAGAGGAGGCAATACAACATAGAAGAGGAACATGAGGAGGTGCTGGAGTGACTGAGGGAGAACGAGTATCTATGGCGGAAGGGACACAGGCTCTATAGGGACACCAAAAGGAAGCAGGCTGCTTGGAGAGAGAAGGCGGAGAGTCTGGGCTACACTTCGGAGGTGCTCCTCGGCTGGTGGAAGCACATGCACACCTGGTACGGGAAGCTGCACCTCAAGAAATCTGGCCAGGCCGCGGTCAAGCTGACGGACAGAGAGACCTCGTGATGGCCAGGTGCAGCTTCCTGGAGGGTGAGATCTGCCACTGAGGAGCAGCCCCTCTCACAACCGCAAGCGGATGGAACCTCAGTCAATGGATGCTGGATGGATAGAGAGGAAGAAAAATGGACACAGTGAGTACAGAACGGATGCATCGCGTTAACCAACGGATGGCAAGTGTTTCTCTCCGTTTTACATCCTCTTTCCATCCGTTGGTGCAGTGTGACATGGGCTTTAAATGTAGTGGGGCTGTCTGGTCTGCAGCTGGGTGAGGGCTGGCGTGGGAGGCATTGGTGGCGTGGGTGGCCTCGGTGGCGTCGGTGGCAGCAGAGGTGTGGGTGGCATCAGTGGCATCAGTGGAACTGGTGGCAACGGTGGCGTCCGATGAACCTGTGCCTGGACTGGGAAGGGCTGGTGCCTGTGCTGCTGGACCTCCTGGTAGCTGTAGCCCTGGTAGGTGAGGGCCTGTGGAAAGCCTTGGAATGGGAGTGACATCACCTGGGGTGGAGGAGCAGACTGGACTGGGTTGGAGCAGGTTCCTCTGGATCTGGAGGGTTGTGAAGCAGATCGGTGATCCTGTCCTTCACCACCTGGTACTGGGGTTCCACCATGTCCATGAGGATCTGGTTCACATAGGTGAGGAAGAGCTTGTTGTTGGAGAATGAGGAATCGGTGTGTACCAGCTGAGAGAGGAGATCTATGCTGCTCCTGATGGTGTCTCTTATCTCCAGCAGGACAGTGTGGCTCTGCCACTCTTGTCTGGCTCTCTGCCTTTCTGTGGAGGTGGAGCTGGGGGTGGATGTGGGTTGGACTGTGGTGGAAGTGCCGTCTCCTTTCTCCCACTGCGTCAGAGGGTCCTCCATGCGCTCCGCCACGGTTAGTACAGCTGTCGGGGGAGGTCTCCGTCGTGGCACACTCCACAGATACCTGCCTGTAGAGAGGAGCTGACTCTCTGCCGGAAGAGGACTGGCTCTCAGCAGGCTGCCTGAGAGAGAGGGTTGTGAGAGGGGCTGCTCCTCGGTGGCGGATCTCACCCTCCAGGAAGCTGCACTTGGCCATGACGTAGTTCTCTCTGTCCGTCAGCTTGACCGCGGCCTGGCCAGATTTCTTGAGGTGCAGCTTCCCGTACCAGGTGTGCATGTGCTTCCACCAGCCGAGGAGCACCTCCGAAGTGTAGCCCAGGCTCTCCGCCTTCTCTCTCCAAGCAGCCTGCTTCCTTTTGGTGTCCCTATAGAGCCTGTGTCCCTTCCGCCATAGATACTCGTTCTCTCTCAGCCACTCCAGCACCTCATCCTCATGTTCCTCCTCGATGTTGTATTGCCTCCTCTCCTGTTCTCACGTCTGCTTCTTCCTCCCTTTGGCAGGACCACATGGGCCCTCATCAGAGGGGCTTCCAGGTTGTAGGGGCTGCTCCTCCACACCAGCAGCAGGACCAGCAGGACCAGCAGGACCAGGATCAGCAGCAGCAGAGTAAGCACCAGCAGTGCCAGCAGCGCCAGCAGCACCAGGAGCACCAGCAGGACCAGGAGTACCAGCAGAAGCAGGAGCACGAGCAGGACCAGGAGCACCAGCAGCACCAGGACCACCAGCAGAACCAGTAGGACGAGGAGCAGCGCCAGCAGAGTAAGCACCAGCAGAAGCACCAGCACCAGGAGCAGTGCCAGCAGAGTAAGCACCAGAAGCAGCATCAGCAGGGTAAGCACCAGCAGAAGCACCACCGCCAGAAGCAGCATCATCAGCTCCTCCAGAAGCAGCATCAGCAGAAGCCCCAGCCCCAGAAGAGTGAGCCCGTGCTGCAGAAGCCCCAACAGAAGCAGAGTCAGGGCCAGGGGGTGGGAGGGTGGCCCTGTCCCTCTTGCCAGGGCTGGCAGCAGATGGCTGAGGCTTTCTCTTCTTCCCCATGGTTGTGGGGTTGCTGGCTGGCAGGCAGGCTGGCAGGCAGGCAGGCAGGTGATGTATCTGGAAGCAGGTCTTTCCTCTGAATGTTAACCTGCTTGGGAGCTGCTTCCCTTTATATCCACGGGGCTGACGCAATGCATCCTCCCCGCATGCGCAGTGAATGCTAGGCATCCACTAGGCATCCGCTAGGCTTCCGCTAGGCTTCCTCTAGGCCTCCGCTCCGCATCCGCTTCATCCGCTCAGCATCCGATGTGCATCCGCTTCATCCACTCGGCGTCTGCTCTGCATCCGCTCTTTCAGTTCCGCATCTGCTTTGCTGCGCTCCCCTGGAAGCCTTGCGGATGTGCCATCCATTCTCATCCGCTTCCATCCGCTAGGCTTCCGTGGAGCATCTGCTTTCCATCCGCCCTTTCCATCCGCTTTCCATCCCGCTTTCCGGTCCTCCCCCCGTCCGTTCCTTTCCGTGTTGTCCGCTCTGGTTATGCAAATTTTTGCCCCTTTTGAGAGCGGATAACAACGGATGGAACATTTTTCTCATCCGCTGTGTCCTTTTTACAAATGTTTTGCATCCGTCGGACAGTGTGACAGGGCCTTTAATGCTTTGTATGCGAGCTGCATCCGCTTTCATCCTTTCTCCGTCCATGCTACTAACGCTGCGCGTCTGTTCCACGTCTGTTTCGCTTCCTCTCTGTGTCCGTTTTCCGCTGGAGCGGATTTGAGTTGCGTGGATGCGCAGCGGATGCCTAGTGGATATAGCGGATGCGTAACGGATGACGACGGATGTAGAACGGATGTTCCCCATATGCATTGAGCAGCTCAAAACATTTGAGCGGATGGAACCTCAGTCGACGGATGCTGGACGGATAGAGAGGATGAAAAACAGACGCAGTGAGTACAGAATGGATGAATTGCGTTAACCAACGGATGGCAAGTGTTTCTCTCTGTTTTACATCCTCTTTCCATCCGTTAGTGCAGTATGACATGGGCTTTACATTGATATACAATAAAAATAAATCTAGAACCAACCTTCCCTCCCTCCCTCCCATGATATCCAGATAAAATGCATGGAAAGATATTGTTTTACATGGTAGGTATAGCATTTTTCTTCAAGTCCTTGCCATGGACAAGTCTAGTTCCAGAATCTTTTTTTGGGGGGAGGGGGGATGTCTGTGATGACCTACAGTTAAACTCAGATTCATGATACTAGACAAATACCCCTCAGTAGCAGCCATTTCAAAATCTTCTGGCCCACAATTCAGGTGACAGTAAACCAGAGCCATCCCGAGGAACTTAAAACTTGAAATGTGCTTTATTTGCAAAGATGCCTGGAGGTTTTTTTAGGTTACTGAAAGTAACAAGGTACACACATAACAATATATCTCTTGGTTCTATGTAGGCTTAGAAGCATTTTTTAAAAAAATACTGTGATAATACTGCAGATACTAAAGTTGGACACCTTTATGACTTTTAGAACATTTTTGTATGATTAAAAACATTCATGACCTGAAATCTGTTCAAGTGATCTATGTCTAAGCTTGGAATAAACAAATGCCACAAAGGTGCCAATAACAAGGCTTTTTGCTATTACCTGCAAAACATAGTTTTCTAAATAAATTTCTTAGTTTACCTGTAATCTCTGAATGAGGCCCCTTTGACTTCATTTTGTTCTTTCCCTTGACAATGTTTCATACAGAACAGTAAGGAATAATTTGATGCAAATAATAGAAACTGCAGAATCAACAGAAAGCCCGATCAAGTGAATGGATTGAAAAAGATCCCACACCTATACCAACATTTTGTCTCCCTCCCCTTGTGTACATTATGAGTGTTCCCACAAAGGCAGTCCTTTGGTTTGTAGCTTGCCTATTTGTTTTTCCTTATTTTAGATGTTTTGATTGATTATTGTTTACATGCCATCAATTCAGTGTTATTTCTTAAGCAACCACATTTAAAGATTTTCTTCCTGATTTAAATGACAAAATCTGGTTGATTTTTCTCTAGACTTCAGAGTAAAAGCCATACCAGGCCTGGTTGATAGTTGAATGGGAGTTTGACAGACACTCTGAAACATTGGAAAAAGGCAATAAGAAGGCTCTTATTATTTTAGTATATTATTAATATACTAAACTACAGGTAGTCCTTAACCTATAATCACAATTGAGCCCAAAATTACTGTTGTTGTGAGACATTTGTTAAGTGAGTCTTATCCAATTTTACAATGTTTCTTGCCATGGTTATTAAGTGAATCACTGCAACTGATAAGTTAGTAAACATGGCTGTTAAATGAATCTGGCTTCCCTATTGACTTTGCTTGTCAGAAGGTCACAAAAGGGGAATCACATGAGCCTGGGACCGTATAATGATCATAAATATGAACCAGTTACTAAGCATCTGAATTTGAACACATGATTATGGGGATGTTGTAAAGATTATAATTGTGAAAAATGGCCATAAGTCATTTTTTTTCAGTGCTGTTGTAACTACGAACTGTCACTAAATGAACTGCTGTAAGTCAAAGTTTATCTGTACATTATACACTATACCAGTGGTGGCTAACCTTTTTTGGCTCCCATGCTGATAATTATGTGTGCGCGCGCTTGTGTGCCAGCACCCAGAAGGCAATGCATGCTGCCCCCCAGTCACCTGAGCATGTGTGCACAATTCCTGTGCGCTGCAGGTCTGCGTGCACAATTCTCACTTGTGTGCAGTGCATCTGTGTATGCGCGTGTGCTTCCCCCTCACAGTACATCTGCGCATGTGCATGTGTCTTCCACGCACCCCCCTCCATCCCCTGCATATGTGTACCAGATACCCAACAATCAGCTGTTGGGCGGCGGTGCACATGCATGTGCAGTGGGACTCTTCCAGGCAACCTCTCGTGTGCCAGGGGAAATGGCTCTGTGTGCCACTTCCAGCACGCGTGGCATAGGTTCACCAACATGGCACTATACTATACATCATATTATTACCAAGAAAACTTCATGAATATTTCAGTGTTTTCTTTTATTTTAGATATCAAAAAATGCAGTCATTTTTACAGATTGCACTGTATTTTATATTTTACTTTGTTTGTTTCATTGTTATATTCTTTACTTACTTTTTCTCAGGATCTTTTTTAACGACCTATGGAAGCTGCATTTTAGAAGTTGTTCTTTATGAACAATTGATTGATTGATTATGCATATGTCTAGTACAATATTAGGAGCATTTCCCTGCACTATTTTGCATTAAGTTGTTCATAGGAAGAGTATTTCCCAAAACAGACTATCAGCTGAACATACTTCCATACAGAATTATTGGCAGAATTTCATATGGCCTGATATTACTAAATGGAAAGTGCTAAAAATGAGTAGAACATTTACAAATATTTACATAGCACATTCACACATCTAGCCTTTTCTCTCATTTATGTATTCAACAGACATCTGTTGCCCTGCTTGAACAAAAGCAGTGACCTAAAGAAATGTATTAATTACCATACCTTTATTCAAAATTAATTAATCTAGACTAATTAGCACCCTCTGGACTAATATCAGAATTGTTAATAAGGCATGAGAAGAAATTCATCCAAGTATGATATTTTAAAAATTACTTTTAATTACAAAATGAAAATGAAATAAAAATACAAAATAAGGGTTTTTTTTTCTGTTATTAGTTTATCATTTCAAAATTCATTCACTTTATATCTCACATAGAATAACATGAGGGTTTTTTTTCTTTTTACAGATAAAATATTTGAAAGCTCTCAGTGCTCTAAGTTTGTACAGATTCTCAGTCATCCAGGTCATGGTTGTCAAAAAGGTGCTTTTTCAGGAGGCAACTGGACTTTCTTGTTTTTTTCTTTTGAAGACGTTTCACTTCTCATTCAGGAAGCTTCTTCAGCTCTGACAGAATAGTGGGTAATGGAAGGATTTATATTCCTTGCAGACAGCTGGTCATTTGCATCCTTTTAGCGGAAGGATGAAGCACTTGGAGGTTTATCTGTGTCCTCAGTGTCTCCTAAGGAGTGCTCCTGGTTCCTGTCCTCTGCTTTTTTTCCTCCATTCCTATTCCTACACCATTCAAAGGGTGTCCATCCCAAACTGTGTCACTAAAAGTCTGTAGAGTTTGGTTGTCCCAAAGGTGCTTTTTCAGGAGGCAACTGGACTTTCTTGTTTGTTTCTTTTGAAGATGTTTCACTTCTCATCCAAGAAGTTTCTTCAGCTCTGACAGGATAGTGGGGAAACTATCTTTTGTTTCAAAAGAAACAAACAAGGAAGTCCAGTTCCCTCCTGAAAAAGGACCTTTGGGATTTCAATGCCCTAGTTCAGAATTCTGAATCCTGGTTCTCTCTACATTACATCTTCCATCTTTCTCTGTTCACTTGGTAGCCCTGTCAGTTCGAAAATGTGGAACTGAACTGAGTGTAACAGTTCAGAAAGATAATAAGATTGCCCCTTTTTCTTTGTCTGCATGAAAGAACTGTCACAGATTAACCACTTTACGGATAGAACATAGACATCACTCAATTTAAGAGCAAAATACTTTTGTGAGAAAGGGTGTTCTCACAATTAGATAATTTTATTATTCCAAGATAAATTATTTCTCCATCAAATCTATTATAATCTACTTTGCCAAAGTTTTAATTGAAGATGTCAAAAGTTGAAAAATATTTTTCATAGAATATCTGGGCTACCACTGTGTTAGATTTTCTTCCCGCTCACATATGCTGACTAGCCAATTATATATATGTGTGTATATATATATATATATATATATATATATATATATATATATATATATTCTTTTCTTTTTTTAAGCTTTTGCGGGTACTTACATGTGTGCTGTTTAGCTTCCTTCGGGTATTATCCCACGTCATTGTAGTGCTTTCAAAGTTGTAGCAACGTTTCAGCAGAATCCCATCTGCCATCATCAGGCTTCTGTATGGATGTGGGTCTCACAGCTTCTGGTTTCAAATCCGAGGCTGGTCTATTTTGATTAGCTAAGAGTCTGACTCTGTGTTCACTGGACTTGGAGTTTGATTGATTGGTGTTTCTGGTTTCTTCTGTCTGTTTTGTGGCTTTGATTGGCTGGCAACACTCTGTTCCTGTGTTGGAGGCTTTCAGTGCAGCTTGGCTTCGTGTGAAAGGACGGCTGCTATCCATTAGGAAGCTAGGTTTCACCTGGGTGCCTGGTGGGGGGTGGTGTTTGAGTTGGAGGCATCCGAGGGAGTCTGTTTGTGCTCAGGTGTTTGTCTGTTTTGTGGTGTGGAGATCTTTCTATTTGGAAGCCTGCACTCTCAAATAGAAAGATCTCCACACCACAAAACAAACACCTGAGCACAGACAGACTCCCTCTGATGCCTCCAACTCAAACCCCCCCCCCACCAGGCACCCAGGTGAAACCTAGCTTGCTGATGAATAGCAGCCGTCCTTTCACATGAAGCCAAACTGCACTGAAAGCCTCCAATACAAGAACAGAGTGTTGCCAGCCAATCAAAGCCACAAAACAGACAGAAGAAACCAGAAACCACCAATCAATCAAACTCCAAGTCCAGTGAACACAGACCCAGGCTCCTAGCCAATCAGAATGGACCAGCCTCGAATTTGAAACCAAAAGCTGTGAGACACACATCCATACGGAAGCCTGATGATGGCAGATGAGATTCTGCTGAAACGTTGCTACAACTTTAACAGAACTACAATGACGTGGGATAATACCCGAGGGAAGCTAAACAGCACACATGGAAGTACCCGCAAAAGCTTAAAAAAACAAATATCTGACTTCTACGGGAAGGAAATAAACAACCAGATCAAAAGCTATGAGAAGCTGGAAGTTAAAAGAGCAGGAATACTATGTGACCTAAAATTCCTCTGCAGCTGCAGAGACAACAATGTAACACCAACCTGCTTCAAATTAACATTTCATAAGCACACAGCAGCTACCAAACGTATCCTAAAAAGAACAGAGATAGCTCTACTCAGAAATGAAGTTCACAGCACACACACACACACATATATATATAAAATTTTATATGGATCTTTGGTTATTCGGGTTTTCTCCCGCGTAGAATTGGAAGTATCTAGGCAACATTTCGATGAAGTCCCATTCATCATCTTCAGGCTTGTTTCTTCAGCTCTGTGCTTCTCAGAGTAATGTGAGCTTGCAGCTGCTTCTTCCTTTTAACTGCTAGTGGGAGTGTGACTTGATTGGGTGGGGGTTTGGCTGTGTTCTGATTGGTAGGGGGGTTGGCTGTGTTCTGATTGGCTGGGGGTGTATTCTGCTTAGGTGGGGGCTTGGTTGTGCTCAGGTTAGTCTTAGTTACTGGGGGATTTGAGCTGGTGAGCTGTGATCTTGTTGTTTGGCTTCGTGTTTGTGGTCATGCCACATCTTCATGGTGGGTGTCAGTTTGCTTCTTGTATGGGTCAGAGGGGTTTGAAGCGGGTAGTGGTGCAGCTGCAGTATGGTTTCTGGTTCGTGGTCGTGTCTCCTCTTCTGTGTGGGTGTGAGTCTTTTTTCTGTGTGGAAGTGTGGTGGTAGCATCTTGTGTGGCACTTGCGGGTGTGGGTCTGGTGTCATTCTTCATGTTAGTTACTCGTTTATTAATGAGGGCAGGTTTCCAAATGGTTGGTA
>BLBF01000051.1:5929925-5949648 GCA_015471245.1 Laticauda colubrina
TATCTATCTATCTATCTATCTATCTATCTATCTATCTATCTATCTATCTATCTATCATCTATCTCTTCTTTCTTTTTTTCTTTCTTTCTTCTCTATTTCTTCTCTAGTATTATTATATCCAGTATTTAGTATCTAGACTGCTAGCTAGATACAATCTCTCAGAGAATCATCTATCCAGCTACTATAAAGCTACTGTAAAATCAGTGCTGTAATGAAACAGTTAAAATTAAAATATATATTTCCTGTCATGTTTCAGTTCTTCCCCAAAACCTTCCCTCCCCTTTGTGGTGGTGATTGCAAGTTTTCTCCTGTGTGGTGTCCTCA
Source organism: Laticauda colubrina (assembly GCA_015471245.1). NCBI lineage: Eukaryota > Metazoa > Chordata > Lepidosauria > Squamata > Elapidae > Laticauda > Laticauda colubrina. The sequence goes on from BLBF01000051.1 coordinate 5,930,250, forward strand.
TGAAATGTTTGATTCCATTTCCATAATCCCTATGTTAACCTGGAAATAACAGAAATATTATTGTATTTAAATAAGGGGGAACCTACATTAATTCATTCAGTAGCTAGATGCAGCAGTTTTTGTTTTGTTGATACTATGCCAGAGAGAAAATTTATGATCATGAATGTTTAGCATGCTAAAGGCTGCATTGTGAAGCACACATTTTTATTGTCACATCATGCATACCCATAACAAAAAGTCTTAAAGTCTGTTACAAATAACCTTTTGTAGACCCCAGTCTATTTTATTAGATGCAAGATGTGTATCTCAGATTTCACAAATACAAATATAAATCAGCCTTAATGTGCTGGATGGGAATTACTGGAGCTGAAATTCTGAGTCCTTGAGACAATAGTTTGGAGATATTTGATACAGATGAATATAATTATATACACAGTTTAAAAAAGAACAGTGGAATAGAATGGCCAATTTTTTTAAAAATACATTATATGATGACTAAAGTTTAAGAGAAAAATAAGACAATTACAGACAGTAATACATTATTACTAAAATTTTACTGGCAAATTTTCAAAGCAGCTATGAAAACTTAAAAAGCAAAATTTGAACATGACATGTTAAAAAGGCAACTTAAAATAAACAGTAAATGATAAAATCATTTTAAAAATAACTAAGGACATATGTTCCATAAACTGGAAGCAATATAAGAAGCTCTAGAATAGTTATAGCAAACCTTTTGAGCTTGGTATGTCAAAAAATAAAAAAATGGCTAACTTGATTCAGCTGGCATGATCTTCACAGAGAACAACAAAAGAAAAACAATTATGCAAGAACAAGGTGTTTTTTTGATAATAATTGTAAGGCGTTGGTGAATCCTGGCATGTCGCCCAAAATGTCATGGTGTCAATGACTCTCTAGCCCAGTAGTCGCCAACTGATGGGCTGGGGAATGTCCTCCCTCAAAGCACTTAATCCAGGCTGTGTGAGAACAGTCTGCACCACCCACATTCCCTGCCCACCCGCTGGCCCTCACCCTTCGGCCGAACACAAATCTTACCTAGAGGTACGCAAGCTGGAACTGGAAGGTAAAACCAATGGTACGGGAGCGAAATCCTCCCCGGGGTGGCTTGCTGACAATGGTGGGAAAGTTGGTCCCATATTCCAGAGCTGCAGTAGTAGATGACCCTTTGGTCATCCCAGAGCAGCTCCTCCTCCAGTCCATGGCAAGCTGATGCACCTGGGTGGAGGAACAGCTGCTCCAGTTCTGTGGGCATGGCTTGGTGGGTGTGGCTTGATGGGCATGGCAGGGGAAGGATACAGTAAAATCTCCATTCCCAGCCCACTCCAGGGGGAAAGTTACTGCAAAATCTCCACTCCTGGGGGAAGGTTACTGCAAAATCCCATTCCCTCCCCACCCCACTAACCTGCTTTCCAGCTCAGTTCTCCTGTTCAGGGCAACAAAAGAAGACCCAGCCAATCAGTTGGGACTCAGGAGGCAGAGAATAGATGGGAGTGGGGCCAGTCAGAGATGGTATTTGCCAGTTCTCTGAACTATTCTAAATTTCTGCTACTGGTTCTCCAGAACTAGTCAGAACCTGCTAAATACCACCTCTGGTCAGAATCCTTCTTCTGACAAGCTCCTTAAGGCCCTGTTACACTGCCCAATGGATGCAAAACGTTTGTAAAAAGGATACAGCGGACGAGAAAAATGTTCCATCCGTTGTTATCCGCTCTCAAAAGGGGCAAAAATTTGCATAAACAGAGCAGATAACACGGAAAGGAATGGACGGGGGGAGGACGCAGAGCGGATGGAAAGCAGATGCGGAACGGAAGCATCCTTTTGCACCCTCTAGGCATTCTCTAGACATCCTTAATATCCGAGATAGGTCCCCTCTGCGAACGTTTTTTCCGTTTTAAATGCTTTCTTTGCGTGCTGCATCCACTTTCATCCTTTCTCCATCCATGCTACTAACGCTGCGTGTCCATTCCGTGTCCGTTCCGCTTCCTCTCTGCATCTGTTTACCGCTGGAGCGGATTCGAGTTGTGCGGATGCGCAGCGGATGCCTAGTGGATATAGCGGATGCGTAACGGATGACAACGGATGCAGAACGGATGTCCCCCGTATGCCTAGCGGATGCAGAATGGATGTGTTTGATACATTTTCCGCTCAAAAGTTTTGAGCAGCTCAAAAACTTTTGAGCGAATGAAATGTCAATAGACGGATGCTGGACGGATAGAAAGGAAGCAAAACGGAGGCAGTGAGTACAGAACAGAAGCATCGCGTTAACCAACGGATGGTAAGTGTTTTTCTCCGTTTTATATCCTCTTTCCATCCGTTGCTGCAGTGTGACAGGGGCTTTACATTTTTAAGTGGAAAAAACATTTTGTTTGCAATATAAAGTGATATAGTCAATCAGATACAAGTTTATTAAATTTTATGAGAAATAGGCACATTGTGAAGAAATTGTCTTTCCTATTCAAGGAAATTTCCTCAAGGTTTCACTTTTCTATGCTTCCTTTGGTTTCGGTAGAATTTGTATAAGAAAACTTTCCTAAGAACATGTGTTCCTTCCACAAATGCTTTCAGCCGATTGACATATGAATAGAATAGAGTAGAATAGAATAGAGATAGAATAGAATAGAATAGAATAGAATAGAATAGAATAGAATAGAATAGAATAGAATAGAATAGAATAGAATAGAATAGAATAGAATAGAATAGAATGCTTTATTGGCCAAGTGTGATTGGACACACAAGGAATTTGTCTTGGTGTAAACACTCTCAGTACACATAAAGAAAAGGTACATTTGTTAAAAATAAAGAATTATAATGTACAACACTTAATGATAGTCATAGGGTACAATCAACAATCAAATCATACTAGGAAACAGTCAGTGTAAATCGTACGGATACAAGCAACAAATTTACAGTCCTACAATCACAAGTGGAGGGGATGGGTGATAAGAAATGATGAGAAGATTAACAGTAATAGTAGTGTACACTTTGTAAATAGTTGAACAGTGTTGAAGGAATTATTTGTTTAGCAGAATGATGTTTTTTGGGAAAAAACTGTTTTTGTGTCTAGTTGTTCTGGTGTGCAGTGCTCTATAGTGTTGTTTTGAGGGAAGGAAGAGTGAAAAACCATTGGAAAAATCTATTATAGTTTCACTAAGACAGAAATGAACTGACACAGCATTATGTAAACCATAAGAAAGATACAGGTAGACCTATTTATCTCAAATGTCTGTTGTACAATCCAGCTCTTACCTACAAGATTTTAGAGAAAAGTTAGACAATCCCATAGGATGGAAATGCATTTGCATGCAGAAAGAATTTCCCCATTCTAAGTCTTAGGCATCTGTCATTTGGCCAGAAGAAGTAAGAAGCACTTAGTGGTCTGGGAGCTTGTTTAGCAGTGAAAGATGACAGGCTGTACATTAAAGTGAAGGAGAAAAGAAAGGATCATGTCCCATCTTTTATTGTGTCATATTGTCGATGGGGGGAACTGTAAAGGAAAGAGGGCTTTGACAATTCAGCTTGCCTCTCTCTCTTCCATCTTCCCAATCTATTAAAACATACAGGCCTGTCAGGGTTATTAAAAGACCTTGTCACTCCTCTTTAAAGCATCATAAATACCTACTGGGTATTGACTGGATTTAGCGTAGGGAGTGAGTGAGCTTCAGGTGCCTTGGCCAATCTCTACCTGATGACAGAAACTTATATTGATGCTTAGTTGGCAGGTTTGAACAGTGGCTTGGTGCTTCTATCTGTCTTCTCCAAGAGCTAGGCTGGACTGCCATGAAGTATGCTAAAAATATACAGTAAATAGTCTTTAAAATGATTGTACACTATGCACGTAAGTGCTTTACTTTGTCCTTTAACAATTTTCAGGGTAGATAAGATACAAAATTCAAGAGGTCAGAAGCACCCTAATTCACTGCAAGAGTGGAACTGTGATGTACTTATAAATGAAGTATTTTTGAGCAAGCACAGACTACATTTTTTCAATGCTACTGTCAAGCCCAAAATTGTCATAAGTATAGCCATTTTAGTTTGTCTTAGTATATATTCTTTTCCTTATTTTCCCTGTGGTAGTTGTTAGATTGTGGGTGAGAGAAGACATGGAAGGCTCCAACCATTTAAGTTTCTTTATTACATTATTCAGAACAAAGAACAGCAGCCATGGCAGCTCCTTTTTTACCCCAGGCTGCTGCAGTTGCAACCAGTGACAGCTCTTCAATTTTCCGCCACCATGGGCCAACCAATCAGGGCATATATGTAAATAGCTAACACCCCTCCCCACCTAGTCCAGCTCACCCAATCCTCTTCCGCCTACTGTATGTAATCATGTAAGTAAGCAGGACTCTTATGGGTGTGACCATACCTGTGCAGCTCAGTCATGGGTTGGTCTCTGAGCTGCTCGGTTGGAATTATCGCCTCTCCTGCTCCCCTCCATGGAACCTTCTGGAATTTTCTAATCATGGCGGCCATTTTACTTCCACTACATGCTGCCCTTTTGCTTCCTTCCTTGGCTTGATGCTGCCTATGTGTGTCTGGTGAATGTCTGCTACTTCTGTTCAGTTCTTCCAGAGCTATTCTTCATTGTTGAGGTTGTTAGAGCCTGTTCTATGTTATTCCTTATGTGGTCTGGGTGGTTGGAGTCTTCCCCTTTCTCCCTGTTATTGTTGGCTGCATTTGAAGGGTCTCCCCCTTCTTCTCTGTTTGTAATGTATCTATGTGAAGGGTCTCCCCCTTCCTCCCTATTTGTTCCCTTTGTCCGCTGGCTCCATAGTTGATCAGTGTGTCTTCTCCAACATCTGCCTTTGATTGTCTCGACTCTGTATGAACGAGGTCCCATTACTTGTACCACTGTTGCCATACCCATAATAGTTCCCCTGTTAGATTTTTAGCGTATACTGAGTCACCTGTTTTGAAATTTCAGCATTTGCTGGATGAATCTAGTGGTCTTTCTGGTGTGTAATTGGGGTGTACATTGTCTAATTGTGATCTCAGTTTCCTTCCCATAAGAAGTTCCGCGGGGCTTTTATTTGTTGATGTGCTAGGTGTTATGTGCTGTATACTTAATAACTTATCTATTTTTGCTTGCACATCCCCTGGTCCTAGTTTCTGAAATGTTTCTTTCATGTGCCGGACCATGCATTCAGACAATCCATTCATGGACACATGTCCAGGTGCTGAGAGGGCATGTCGTACCCCATTTTGTGCTAGAAATCCCTCAGACTGTGTGGCTGTGAATTGAAGTCCATTGTTGGATACTATTACATCCAAATGTAATAGTAGCAAATAGTTTCCTTAGGGTTTTTATTACTGCCTCTGTCATTATGGACTGCATGATACTGACTTCCAGCCATTTAGAATATGCATCCACAATAATAAGAAACATGTGTCCCCTTACTGGTCCCGCAAAATTAATATATATTCTAGACCAGGGTCCCCTGGGTGATTCCCACTCATGTTTGGGTGCTATGGGTGGTGCTGGTTGGTTCTCCTGACAAACCTGGCAGGCCTCTATTTCTTTATCCATCCCTGGCCACCACACATAGCTCCTTGCTAATGATTTCATTTTAACTATCCCCGGATGCTCTGCATGCCACATTTCCATTATATCATTCCTTAAAATGGCTGGAATTATAATTCAATCACCCCACAATAAACAACCTTTCAGTATGGTTTATAGATCAAGTTGTAATTGTATGCAGATAAGAATTCTATCCAATGGGTTATTCTGGGGGACACGATGTTTGGGATGGCTCTATCTCCTGTGATGATGCCCAAAAGGGGTGCATGGTCTGTGACCAATGTGAACTTCTGTCCATATATGTATTCGTGGAACCACTTGATTCTGGTGACTGTGGCTTACGCTTTTTTGTCTAGTTGGCTATAATTCCGTTTTGGTTTGCATAATGTCTTTGAAAAAAATGCTACTGGGGCTTCTTTTCCTTTCCTTTCCCTTCCTTTTGGCAAAAGGTGGCAGAGTATTGTGCCCACCCCAAATGGTGATGCATCGCAAGTTACTATTATCGGTAAAGTCTCATTATATTGAATCAGTACGCATTCTGATGTAATTAAGTTCGAACGCTGCCTCTTCTCTATGTCCCCAAACCCAGGCTGCTTTCTTGTCAAGCAGTTTATGGAGCGGTTCCACTACAGTTGCCTTCTGCGGTAAGAATATATGGTAAAAGTTAATTAGCCCCAGGAAAGCTTGTAATTCAGTTTTACCATTTGGTCTGGGAGCATCCTTGATTGCTTTGGTTTTACTGTCCATGCTCTTGGAATTTGTCTATTGAAAACCCAAGGAATTCCACCAGGTATCGGCTGCTAGCTGACATTTTTCTTTTTTCACTTTAAGCCCCACCTCCTTAAAATGGTTGAAAACTTCCCTCAAACGATCTTGCAATTGCTCTTTGTTCTTGGCTGAAATGAGACATCATCAAAATAAGGCACTACCTCCTTTAGTCCATGTGGTAAGCATTTCATGAGGCTCTAGAATAGTCCCGGGGCAATGCTCACCCCAAATTGCAAATGGTTTCATTTAAAAGCCCCTCTGTGTGTCACAATTGTCTGTGCTTCTGTTGTTTCAGCATCTACCAGTAATTGCCGGTAGGCTTGTGCAAGATCTAATTTTGCGAATATCTTTCCCTGCCCCAAGGAGTGCAAAAGATGTTGCACCACTGGGACAGGGTACACTCTGTTTGTAAAGCATGCTTAAGGGTTACTCGGTGGTCAGCACAGATGCATAGAAATCTAACTGGCTTTAAAGGGGGACTATTGGGGTTTCCCACTTCGCATGATCTATGGGTTCTAGAATCCCTTGGGAAATGAGCTTGTCTAACTGCTCATCTATTTTTGGTTTAAGTGCGAATGGAACTCACCTTGCTTTTAGTCTGATGGGGCAATATTTCGGTTTAGATCAAAAGAAATAGGGGACCCTAAGTACTTGCCTAGTTTTCCATCAAAAACATCCCAGAATTATCTGTCAGTTGGTCCTCCCACTTGCTGTCAGTGATGTTGTGGATGCCAGTGAATTCAATTCCCAATGGCTTGAACCACTCGAGCCCCAGCAGACTTGGTCGGTCCCTGTTGACCGCAGTTAAAAGCAGGATCCCAGAGTAATTTCTGAAGAATATTCTGAATTCTCCAATGCCAATGATTGGAATCTTGTTCCCTTGATAGTCTTTTAGGAATATTTTTTGTTCCTTCAGTTATATTTTTGTCAGTTGGGCAATTATTTTTTTGATGGTGTCCCACGACACCATTGATAGAAAAGATCTGGAATCTACTTCCATTTTACATGGTTCACCTTCTATTGTGGTGTACACATGTACTTTCTTGGCATTTGGTATGCTTGAGTGGCCCACGATTACTGTCTGGTGCGTTTCACTTCTCTTTGTGCTCAGCTCGTGGTTCCATCGATTTCTGCTATTTTGACCCCCACAGTTTTCAGTTTGATTTTCCCGAGTTCTTGGGGGTGTACCTTGTGTTGATCTTTGGTTGTTTGGCTTGAATGCTCATCATGCTCTTGTGATGTGCCCCCTCCGCTCACAGCGTTGGCAAATAGCCTTTTGGAACTATCATTCCAATCTAGAGTGATTTCCTTCACAACCCATACACCAAAATTCCTTCCGCTTTCTTTCTCGGCTTTTCTGGTGCCGTTCAGGGTGAAGTTGATTCACTTCTTCATCGTCTGCTGACCCTGACCTGGATTCAAGGTCCTCATGGTGAATGGGGAGCAGTGTCCTTTGGGGGGGGGGGTTGTGGATTCTTATTCATTTTCTTCATAGCTGACTTCTGCGATGCTTCCACAGTTGCTGCCTCCTTGATGGCCTCCCTTAGTGTTATTTTTGGTTTTGTTAGAAGTCCGCTCTGTAATGTGAGGTCTCTTGGTTCCAGGACTACATGATCTCTCATTGTCTCATCCACATTCAGGAATTCATATGCCCTGGTAATGTTCCTCAGATTAACGATGAAATCGTTGATGCTCTCTCCTTCCTTATGATCTCTCCTGTAGAATTTGTGTCTTTTGATCAGGCTGGATACAGGAGAAGTGTAATGTGCCCTCAGAATTCTTTCTAGATCTGGCCAGGCCATCGTCTTTGTTAAGCCTGGGTTCCCCAACCAGGGTTAGGTAGACAAGCTAAACAGAATGTGCAGCGTTAGTCAGATAGGCACACAGATAAATGAGTGAGCTAAGCTTGTATGTTTATTAACATACAGTAAAAATAACAGATATGCTTGTGCTATCAAGAATATATTTTATTCCAGTATAAGTTTATGGCATAGTCAAATAACAGTCCAATATTCATTTACCATGTAGTCAGTCCATTCAGGGGTATTCAGTTAGCAAAGTCCATGTAGAATATCCTATGTCAGTTCACTTACAAAATCAGTCCTTTGTTGTCTCTCCCGTTCGAGCAATGCAGTCTTGATTCCAAGCAGTAATCAGGGATCATCAAAGCCAGAGAGAGAGAGCAAGCCGTAGTCTTGCTACTTTTATATTGTTTTCTTAACCACTCCTTTAATTGCTATTTCACAGTTAAAGCTGTATACACTCTAACATACACTAACTATGATTCATAGTTATTATTTCACCTAAACCAGTTAGGGTAAACAATGTTATCCCTAACATTCTCCCCTTTTAGGTTACATAATAACTATGAATCATTTACATTTTTAAATTATATTTTTCACAACTTTCTTTAAACTTAATTGCTCCTTGAGCTTTTGTAAATTGGTCTGCAATGTTTTCTTCTGACATGCAGTATTCCAATTTTACTAATCCATTTTTCACTGATTCTCTTACATTCAAATATCTTAAGTCAGTATGTTTTGATCTAGTTTTTACAGCAATACTAGTAGCTAACTTTATAGCTGCTTGGTTATCCTCATACACCATAATGGTTATGGTGACAGTTATACCCATGTCCAACAACAACTGTTTGTAGAAAAACAAGTCAGTGCATAATAATGACAGACATGAAAATTCTGCTTCCATCGTAGATAAGCTAATATGCTGTTGTCTGATTGACCTCCATCCTATTAGTGTCTTACCAAATAATATAGCCATCCCAGATGTTGATTTTCTAGTGTTTATATCAGTTGCAAAACTTGCATCTGCATAAGCACTAAGACTCAAATCACCCTTTGGTTCTATATATAATGCATGGTTTATTGTTCCCTTAAGATATCTCAATATTCTTTTTAAGGATTTCCAATGACATTCTTTTGGATCTGAATTAAAACGTGCCAGCTGATTTACACTATAAGCTATATCTGGCCTTGACCAATTGCTTATATATGATAAGCTACCAATCAAAGATTGATATATGGACTTATCAAATTTGGGACTTTGATCATTAGTTTGGCAAACTTCCTGACTCATTGGAGTCTTTGCTGGTTTACAAAGTTCCATCTTATAAGTTTTAATTAATTGGCAAATTTTATCTTCTTGAGATATCTTAAAACCATTATTTGTTTTATTTATTGTCAATCCTAGATACCTTTTAATTTCACCTAAATGCTTTATTTTTATCTTTTTGGTTAATAATGATATAATCTCATTAGCTTCATTATTAGTCTTAGTTATTAAAGCAATATCATCAGTAAATAATAATAATAATGACACTGTTCCATTATTTTCTCTTTTAAACACACACGGATCTGCTAAACCAGATTTAAAAACTATATTGTTTAACTCTTTCACAATATATTGGTTCCACTCAAACCCAGATTGTTTCAACCCGTAAAGACTCTTTTTGAGTTTCCAACAATCATTACTATTTATTTTATTTTATTTTATACCAATTGGTTTCCTTAAATATATAGTGTGCTGCAATTGTGCATGTAGATAAGCAGTTTCTACATCTAAATGGTTAATAACATAGTTTTTCTTAGCTGCCCACACTAATGCTGCTCTTAAAGATGTAGCTTTAAGGCTTGGTGCAAAAACTTCATCGTAATCAGATGCAGTTTGATTAAATCCTTGAGCTACTAACCTAGCTTTATGGGTAACAGTCCCATCATTTCCAGTTTTTACTTTAAATATCCATTTGCACCCAATGGATTTTTCTCCTGGAGGTAATTTGGCATCTTCATACACTTTCATTACCTTTAATGAATTTAGTTCTTTTTCCATTGCCTTTTGCCAATTCTCCTGATCCTTAGCAGGATACATCCTAAGTTCATCTACACTAGTTGGAACTTTAGTTACTTGGCAAACTATACTTGCTTGATACCTATCAGGTGGTCTAGTTACAAGTGTAGTACGTCTAGGTATTATAGGACTTACAGGTGGACTTTCCTCTATTAATTGTTCTTGATCATGTAACTCTTCCTGATCAACTATTTCCTCTTGTTCTGGTCCTATTTGCTCTTCGTGGACTTCTTCTTTAATTGGACTCTTCTTATAGCTAATCTCATCTTTCTGCCTTTTGTAGGGTTCAATAAATACTTCATTATTTAAATCTTGCTCTAATCTATTCCATCCTACATGTTCTAGGAATTTTGCACTAGCACTGGTGTAAACTCTAGATGTACCTGGTTCCCAGAATCTATAAGATCTATGATTAGATGTGTATCCTACAAAGATCAATCTTTTAGCTCTATGCTGTCCTTTGTGTCTAAGTTGTGTAGGGATATGCACCCATGCTGGTGCTCCAAATGTGTGCATGTAACTTAAATCAGGTTTTGTACCATGCCACAGTGTGAATGATAATTCACCTGTTGTTGAATTAACAACATTATTTAATATATGATTACCACACATTATTGCTTCTCCCCATAAATTGTCAGGTAATCCTGAATCAGACATCATAGTTCGTGCCATTGATTGTAATGTTTGGCCTCTTCTCTCTATAAAGGCATTATGTTGTGGCCTATATGGTGCAGACATTTTATGTTGAATACCTAACATTCTAAGTCTGTTTTTAAATTTATTATTTGTAAATTCTGTACCATTATCTGTGATGAGAGTTACTAATTTCTTTTTAGTTTTTCTTTCAGCGAATTTTAGCCAATTAAATAGATTTTGATATGTTTCAGTTTTGCTCTTCATTAAATAGCAAAACCCATATCTTGAATAGTGATCCATTATACTTAGTATGTAGCAAGCTCCTCCTACACTTGGTTTTTTCGGACCTATTAAATCAGCAAATACTACTTCTAAAGGCTCTTTAGTAGTAAATCCCTCAACTCTATTAGCTGGTATAACCCTGCTCTTACTTTGATTACAGGCATTACATTGCAAATACTTATTATGAGATTTCAAACTTATTCCCTTAGATAATTCAACAGTTTTCTTAAGCATTTTAAAATTTAAATGCCCTAGCCTTCGATGTAACAAGTGAATACATTCGTCATGAGGTTTCTTATTTTCATAAATTGTGTTAGCCACCTTTAAACCATCATCATTTAACACATATAATCCATCTCTTAAAGATGCAGTTATTTTCTTATCTTCTTTTTCAATGATGCAGTTATCTCCCCTAAATGTAACTACATATCCTAGTTTAACCAAAATTCTAACTGAAATTAAATTAAACTTAAGTTGTGGTACATATAACATTTTTACATTCTCTTTTATAAAAGAACAATATGCTATACCTTCATCTTTAGCTTTCAGTTTCCAGCCATTGGCTAACAATATCTGCTGTTTACTTTGGGACATTTTAATAAAATTTTTGTTATCATTTGTTATACAATGGGATGCCCCACTGTCAACCACCCATAAATTATTTTTTACAGCTCCGTTAGTATACATGGCTAACTCTAAATTTTTATGTAGTCTTTGATGATTTTTAGTATTCTGGCTAGCGTTCTGGCGCTTTGCCTTTTTACAAAATCTTGCCAAATGTCCTCTTCCTCCACAATTAAAACACTTTTTAATTGCGTATGCAGTAGGAGATTCATTATCTTCTTTTTGAGGTTGCTCCCTCCTTAATTCATCTCTTTCATGCCTTCTTCTGGCCTCTTCGATCAATCTACCAGTTATATCAGTTAAAGTTAAATTTTCCTTTGGCAAAATTTCAAGTGAAGTTAGGTAGTTATCATAACTTTCATCAAGGGAAGATAGAATTATATAAACTTGATGTTGTTCAGAGAATATAAGCTCTTTCTCGTGTAATTCTTGGAAAATGCTTTGCATAGTTTTTAAATGACTCTGCATATCACCATTTGTTTGGAGATGTGTCCTGAAAAGCTTCCGTGTTAGATTTATGTGAGCACCAATATTATCTCGAACATAAATTCTCTTCAGCTTCTGCCAACACCCAAAAGCCGTTTTCTCTCCGTGGATATAAACAAGCTGTTGATCAGTTAAGGTTAACGCAATTATGCAAATGGCTTGTTGATTTTTATGCTTAAATTCTTCTATCTTTAGTCTGTCTTCCTCATCCTCCGGATCCCATTCTTCTACGTTTGGTGGATTTTCAATTATGTTCCACAGACCTTCTCTTCGTAGAAGTAGACTACATTTTGTAGACCATGATACATAGTTTTTTCCATCCAGCTTGGATATAAGGGACAAACTTTGCAAATTGACTTATGCCATGGTTTCTTATATGGATATAAAAATATAATTAATAAAACACAGCTGTCTGTTTACTGTAATGTATAACAACACAAACTCTCACTTTTAACATAAATCTGTTTAACCTAGTTAAACTGACTTTGCAGCTTCTGGGCCCATAACCAGTGTTAAGCCTGGGTTCCCCAACCAGGGTTAGGTAGACAAGCTAAACAGAATGTGCAGCGTTAGTCAGATAGGCACACAGATAAATGAGTGAGCTAAGCTTGTATGTTTATTAACATACAGTAAAAATAACAGATACGCTTGTGCTATCAAGAATATATTTTATTCCAGTATAAGTTTATGGCATAGTCAAATAACAGTCCAATATTCATTTACCATGTAGTCAGTCCATTCAGGGGTATTCAGTTAGCAAAGTCCATGTAGAATATCCTATGTCAGTTCACTTACAAAATCAGTCCTTTGTTGTCTCTCCCGTTCGAGCAATGCAGTCTTGATTCCAAGCAGTAATCAGGGATCATCAAAGCCAGAGAGAGAGAGCAAGCCGTAGTCTTGCTACTTTTATATTGTTTTCTTAACCACTCCTTTAATTGCTATTTCACAGTTAAAGCTGTATACACTCTAACATACACTAACTATGATTCGTAGTTATTATTTCACCTAAACCAGTTAGGGTAAACAATATTATCCCTAACAGTCTTTACATTGCTTGGATCTGCGAGGGCTTTAGCCGTTTTGAATACGGTGGGGTCACAATGCATAAGGAAAACTATTCTTTTCCTCTGTTCTATAATATTTACCAGATCGCTGTTCTCTTGGAACATCTGGAAATGATCACCTTAGGACTCTCAGTCCTTGGTTATTGGGTCAAACAGTGCAGGTGGCTTATTGTTCCCAGCCATGTTGAGTGCTTTGTCCAGTTAGCTAGCTACGTTGTTCACATTCCTGCTTCTATCAGAATCCCACCTTCATCACCAGTGTTAGATCATGGTGGGAGGCTCTGACCATTTAAGTTTCTTAATTACATTGTTCAGAACAAAGAACAGCAGCTGTAGCAGCTCCTTTTTTACCCCAGGCTGCTGTGGCTGCAACAAGTGACAGCTCTTCAATTACCCACCGCCACGGGCCAACCAATCAGGGCATATATGTAAATATCTAACAGTAGTCATGGGGGAAAAAGTTGCGGGCTGGACACATTCCTAAGGTGGGAGGAGTGGAGATAAAGAGAGTGTTAAGGCCAGGTGGGAAATCTCCCATGGGAAATCAGCTCTCTGGGCTTGGGGGTGGAGCTGGAGGTGGAGATTTATTACATCAAGCAACGTTGTAATACTTCTATTGAAGAATGTGACTTTCGGGGGTTGTTTCTAACTTCTCATATTGTTGAGTAATTCCAGGTTGGATCAAATCCAGAATTACAATGGACTTTGCCAATTTGATGTTTTCCTAAATAAAAGAAATCTTTTTGAAGATGGAGTTTGCTATTTTTCTTTTAACATGGATTTCATTACTTGGAAACCTGAAATTATTCCAGATGTCATAAAAACCATAATCCCAGAGAGGGGTTGTTATTCAGGGTCCTGAGCCCTGGCTGCTTACCTGGCATTTTGGGTAACAGTAAAGACTCAGGGAAGATGGCAGAAGGATGGAACCTGGGGACACCGGAATGTGAGTGCAAACTCTGTGGGGGAACTTTTGTTAAGTTGTCGGTTGTTCTACTCCAGAAAAATGATAATGCAGATCTACAACCTTGTGCATATACATCCAAAAAACTAACAGACACTGAAAGATGGTGGGCTGTATGGGAAAAAGAAACGTATGCAGTCCGGTGGGCTTTGCAAACTTGGAGACAATTTTTAGAGGTCAGTGACATTCCGTTCGAAGTATGGATGGACCATAAAAACTTAGAAGCTCTAAAAACACCCAGGAAACTGTCTCCTAAACAAATTAGATGGGTTCAATACTTCAAAAAGTTTCTTTTCCAATGAGGAAGGGCAGCCTGTCAAGCCCAAAATTGTCAAAAGAGTAGCCATTTTAGTTTGTCTTAGTATATATTTTTTCCTTATTTTCCCTGTCATAGTTATGGAGAAAAAGTTGTGGGCTTGACACATTCCTAAAGTGGGAGGAGTGGAGATAAAGAGAATGTTAAGGCTAGGTGATCTTCTTTCCTGTGGGAAATAAGCTGTCCAGGCTTGGGGCCCTGGAGGTCGAGATTTATGACATCAAGCAATGTTGTAATACTTCTATTGGAGAATGTGACTTTCAGGGGTTGTTTCTATATTTCTAATATTGTGGGGTAATTCCGGGTTGGGTCAGATCTGGAATTACCATGGTCTTTGCCAATTTGATGTTTTCCCAAATAAAAGAAATCTTTTTGAAGATGAGCTTTATTATTTTTCTTTTCACATGGATTTCATTACTGGGAAACCTGACAGCTACTATATTTCATAACTATCTGGAGCAACAGAAAGTAAACAGGAAAATGGATTTGAATGTAATGATATCATTGTTGTCCTTATTTTCTTTTAGAGAAAATTGGCAGCAGGGGTGAGTATGAGGCCTATTTCCCCTTGTACCAAACCACTGCAACATGGTTTTTATGCCCCATGATTTTCCTTTATCTCATCTTCATCCCATGAATAAGAGACCCCTAATATATTATCTGAACAGGTATAAACCAAAGAAGGCCTGGAACACCTGATCAAGAAAATCAAAGAAGAAAATGAGAATGTTGATTCCTTTCTGAACATCAAAAAGACTAAGTTCATGATTACTGCAAGGAAGAGAAACATCCAAACAGAAATTGACAGAAGAGATAGAATGCATGGAAAAATATACTTTAATAGGATCTCAGATTGCTTAAAGTATTGAATGCAGCTCAGAAATAAAATGTCTGATTGTACTAGGTCACACAACTATGATGAACATAAGCCAAATGTGGAAAAGCAAGGACATCAGCCTGGAAACATAGGTTAGTCCACTCTGTTTCCCACAGCTACCTATGGTTGTGAAGGTTGGACCTTAAAAAAGCAAGACAGAAAGAAAACCAACTTGTCTGAGGTATGTTGCTGGAGGAGGCTGCTATGTATTCCTTAACAGCAAAGATGACTAACAAGCAAGTACTGGAGCATGTAACACCAGACATGTCAGTAGAAAACAAAATCATGATACTATCTCATTTACTTTGGCCATGTCATGCAGGGAAATTTACTGAAAAAAGCAATTATGTTTGGAAGAATTAGTAATAAAAGGAAACCTGGTCATCAAAGAACAAGATGGCTAGATAAAACAAAAGTTGACACAGTAAAACACAAATAAATAGTGGAAGTTTAGAAGATGTGGAGAGACTTGGCCCATACAATTGCCAAGAGTCAGACATAATTTAATGTATATCATCATCATCATCATCATCATCATCATCATCATCATCATCATCATCATGTTCTTTCTTACTCCAATCTTGCCCAACAATAGCCTCGAGATATGCAAATATGTTAAGCTTGGCCATTGAATCCTTTCCCACTTTGCCTACTTCTGTTTCTAAACTCGTTTTATACCCACTTCCCTACTTTTGACAAATTTCTAGCAAGATAAATGACTTATATTTATATAGGAGCAGACTTATATCATTTGAAGAGAAAGAATTATATCATATCATCTGATAGTTTGCCAATTTCTTTGTATTTGTCACTGCAATCATGTTCCTCTTCCTTTACCTGAAGCTGGAGATGCAGTTGCCCAGCAGCTGGCCAGTTCTCTCCCTCTACTAAATCTAACTATTAGGATAATCATAGTAAGGTTTGCCTCCTTTCTCTCTGAGGTTATTTCTGCTCATTATTTTGTTTTGTTCAAATTAGGCATAACAAAAGGGCAGACAAAATCACTTGGGGAAGCTCAATCAGAATCCTGAATTTAGGTCTTCCTCTTCACTACTATAGTCCCCTGATTGATGAGTATCCTTCCTGCTGTTTGGTAATGTGCTGAAACAGAGTAACAGCAAAGTCAGAGCCAAAAACTATTCAGTTTGCCTTTAACAAGTAGCACCCTCACAAATTAGCAGTGAGGCAGAACAGGCACAGTAGAGGCAATTAGGATTTGGCAATTGGAATGGCAGACTTTATACCAGCTTTGTTCTAGGTCAATGTAAAATCGGGTGGATAGCAATTTATAGCATTGAATATTGAGCACAGGTTCTGATGCCCAGACACACCATATAATATAATATTAACGTGACACATTCTTTCTCTGTCTTCCCATGTTGCCAGTGCTCATTTGTAAGTTGGACAAAGAAGAGTCATCAAATATGGCAACCAGCTAGACCACATTCCCCTGCCTATTTTATTTGTTTTTTGCACACACACACACACACACACACACACACACACACACACACACACACAGAGAGCTCTCCCTCAACTGGATGCTATGGGAGGAATGGCAAAACTGTCTGTCAGACCAATTGCAGAGGATGGGAGTTTGGTGGCAAGAAGCCATGACACTTTCTCTGCAGGAGGGTGAGGATAATGATGGAAAGATGGAAGTTTGTATCACACATTGGAAAATTGTCTTCATAGTGTTTTTCAATGAGCATGGACTGAACCTGTACTTAATTCACACAGCTTTCAGAGATTCACAAAAATCCTGTAGCATCTTGGAAATATAGAGATATGTGTTGAGAGTCAGTTAACATTGTACTTGTATTTGCAGAGTCTTTGTTTAGCTTTCCACAATCAGTAAAAAAATAATAAATTCTGACTAAAGAATTTGTAATTTAATAAAAGAAATTATGCAAATTTTACAAGTAGAATAATGTATGTTATTGCATAATGTATTTTACAAGTAGAATAATGTATGATATTTATATTATCTACTTTCTTTAGAATTTAGAATACCTTAGTGGAGAAAGTTCATATTATTATACATGATGTGCTGTAATTATAAGATAGTTTTGAGCTTTGTTTTTTACATTTTTAAAATTGTATTTGAAAAATATTTCTTAAATTTACCAGCTTTTACTTTTTCAACTAAAACTGTTTTGGCTAGCAGGCATAAGATTGTCTTACATGTTAATATTGGAGGAGAATAATAAAAATGAATAGCCATTAAACATTCAAGTAGTACTCACACCAATCTTCTTAAAATTTGTCTTCCTTACTAACCTCAATACATTAACAAAAAAATTAATGACCATACTTCATTTCTACTTCAACCTTCCTTTCAGAAAATACCATGGAGGCACTATTTTGTGCAAAAGAGACACACAACTATTTGAAAATCAGTGAGTTGCCAAAGTTAGTGTAGATCGGGGAGATATGAACCAAAGACCACAATCAACCATGAGATGAGTTATTGCTTACTGCAGAGAGATGATATAAGAATAAAGCAGTGAAAAAGAAAAGAACCATGTTACATTTTTCTATGTTCCATGAAAAGAACAAGAGTGGATAATTCTGAGAGAGTGATTAAAAAGTTTTCCTATATTACTTAAAGGCCAGATACTCCACTTTTACATGCAGAAACTTTTCAGATAATATTGACAATCAGGAGCATCTTTTAGATTACTTGGTGCCATGTCATCTAATTCAATGATTATATCACTTAGGCTTTCCTGCAATATTTGCCATTTGAAGCAGTTTGTTACCATGCCTCAAAGATAAAGTCGGTTCAAGTTTTTTCCCCCTTAAAAAGCCAGAAAATGAAAATTTTTCAAACTTTCCTGGGAAACATGCCTAAAAATAGTATTCTAATCTCAAAATATAACTGATCATGATCCAACCATCAAAAACAGTGGCAAGAATGAATTGCTGTGTGGTCAACAGAAAACAGAAATTTTATAGCAGGATCCTTATGAATGCCTTGGTCAACACTGTGTTATGGATCCTTTTCTGCTTAATTTTGAAGCTGAAATACTTCGTCAAGTGGCAGAAAGGCAATGTATATTTGTTTCATTTGGGTTGTGTTGGAGGCACTGGAAATAGCAAAAGGCAGACTTCATCCCCACGCAGAGCCAGAGAGCTTCCTAGTTTCCATGGCAACCCCAAGAAACCTGAATCCTGAAGACTATTTTATTCCTATCTATAATAGGCCTTTCTCCTCACATGCAGTGGAACTAATGTAACCCCAGCTGCAGGGCTTGTGAAAGGGACAGTAAAGAGGAAGGTTTCACATAGCCCCTTGTGCCACCCCCTGTGACCCAGCGCCACCATTGCTGGCCCCTGAGGTGCTGCAGCTGCTCCACCTGGGCCTCTTCCTTGAGTCAGGAGGTCAAGCAGTGACCTCGGAGAAGCAGGGGAGCAAGGGTCAGAACTTCCCTGACAAGGATCAGTCAACCCTGGGACTGACAGGGAGAAAAATGAATCCAAAAGGAAGGGGGTGGCTGAGTGTTGTGTGTTGCAGTAATGGGTAAATAAAAGAGTCTTTGTACATTGATGTAGGTTGCTGAAAAGCTGTGGGCTTCTGCCTGACCTTTTATCTTGCCTTATGCTCTATTCATCTCGTTCACTCATTCTCTCTCTCTCTCCTTATATTTTGCAAAATCCTTCCCTCCTTTCCTCCCTCCCTCCCTCCCTCCTTTTTTCCTTCCTTCCTTCCTCTTATTTTTTCTTCATTTTAAGTGTTTACCTTATGTTAGATGTGATGCTGAAATTATTAATTACTGTTAGTACTTATTTATTCTTATTCTTCTTAAATATGTCTATATGATTTTCCTTTCTGATTTGTCAGTTCCTTATAATTTTTGTCCATACACTTCATTTTTGGCCTATAATGTTTTTTCTGGCCTATAGTGTTTCTTTTTGCCTTCTCTCTATTTAGATCTTCTTCTTCTTCTTCTTCTTCTTCTTCTTCTTCTTCTTCTTCTTC
>BLBF01000051.1:6011843-6085463 GCA_015471245.1 Laticauda colubrina
TCCTGTCGTTTCTTTCTCCTTCGCTCCCTATCATGAGACGCCCATCTGATGCGGGATAGCAGATACCGCAGAATATTACATGCAATCAATAAAACAAGGATTGTACATAGAACAATATCGGACCTCTGAAAAGTAAAAACATGCATATATACTCAGTACTTGGTTTGGGCCCCTTTTGCAGCAATTACTGCCTCAACGGCATAGAAGCTATCAGCCTGTGGCACTGCTGAGGTGTTATGGAAGACCAGGATGCTTCAATAGGGGCCTTCATCTCTTCTGCATTATTCAGTCTTTTGTCTCTCATCTTTCTCTTGGCAATGCCCCATAGATTCTCTGTTCAGGTCAGGTGAGTTTGCTGGCCAATCAAGTAATCTCACGGTCATTGAACCAGGTTTTGATGCTTTTGGCACTGTGGGCAGGTGCCAAGTCCTGCTGGAAAATGAAGTCAGCATCCCCATAAAGCTCGTCTGCGGAAGGAAGCATAAAGTGTTCCAAAATCTCCTGGTAGATAGCTGCATTGACCCTGGACTTAATGAAGCACAGTGGACCAACACAACCATGACATGGCTCCCCAAATCAACACAGACTGTGGAAACTTCACACTGGACTTCAAGCATCTTGCAGTGTGTGCCTCTCCATTCTTACTCGACTCTGGGTCCTTGATTTCAAATGAGATGCAAAAGTTGCTCTCATCAGAAAAGAGGACTTTGGACCACTGAGCAACAGACCAGGTCTGTTTTTCTTTAGCCCAGGTAAGACGCTTCTGACTTTGTTTGTTGTTTAGGAGCAGCTTGACAAGAGCAATACGACATTTGATGCCTATGTCCAGGATCCATCTGTGTGTGGTAACTCTTGATGCACTGACTCCAGCCTCAGTCCACTCCTTGTGAAAGTCCTCAACACTTTGGAATGGCCTTTTCCTGACAATCCTCTCCAGGCTGCGGTCATCCCTGCTGCTTGTGCAACTTTGTTTCCACACTTTTTCCCTCCACATAACTTTCTATTAATGTGCTTTGATACAGCACTTTGGGGACATCCAGCTTCTTTTGCAATTACCTTTTGAGGCTTTCCCTCCTCATGGAGGGTGTCAATGATGGTTTTCTGCACAACTGTCAGCAATCTTTCCCATGATTGTGGTTCCTACAGAACCAGACTGAGAGACCATTTGAAGACTCAGGAACCCTTTGCAGATGTTATGGCTTAATTAGCTGATTGGAGTGGGACGCTTTTGAGCCTAGAATATTGAACCTTTTCACAATATTCTAATTTTCTGAGATTGTGGATTTGGGGTTTTCATGAGCTGTAAGCCATAATCATCATAATTATGACAAATCATGGCTTGAACTATCTTGGTTTGCATGTAATGAGTCTATCTCATATATTTGTTTTACTTTTTAAGATGCATTTCTGAAATAACTGAACTTTTGCACAATATTCTATATTTTTGAGTTTCACCTATAGGTTTATTACCTTTCTATAATCCCAGCCTACCCTACAGTATTTTTTATGGAAATAGAGGGAACGAGTGGTTTATATGCTATCTTGAGCTTCTAAACACAAGGCAGATATAACCCTAATAAATAAATGAATAGGTTTTGTCCTATGACATATAAATAGTCTTAAGTAGTGAGAATGGATTATTTATCCTGTTTGGTTTTATTTTTTGTGTTCAGAAGACCTGGGTGACAGAAATAAAAGGGCTTTTAAATTAACACTCCTGTTTTTATGTTTCACATTTAACGTACTGTAACATTTAGTCTAAACATCACTTTTGTCGCTTCTGTAAGACATCATGAAGAAATATAGAATCATGCCAAACTGCAAATTGCTTCAAACATCATTTTGAAACTGGAGATTGAGCCCCATGCATTTTGGAATACTATTCCAGCAATTCTAGATTCTTCTTGACCAGAGTTTTCCTTTGCATTTTTCCCTTGCCCTCAGAGAGTCTTAAACAGATTTCCAGTTTGTTCGTTGTTCCTCTGGTTCATGCATAATCTCCATCTATGGCCACATTTCTAATAAATATGATGTGATCAACTTTGAAAAAAATTAAAGAGGTGACCTTTAATAAATTGGGCTTATCCCTACTGATCTGAGTAGCCATCACACAGCATTGCAAGGTTTTCATTCTTTGGGGGAACAAAGTAATGTGAGAAACTGAAAATGTTCCAAGACAATATTTGGGATATTTTATTTCAATAAGGACCACTTAATTTGTTCTTTGGCAGATTGCAGCACCTACAAAGAAGTAAAAGGAGAAAGATATGAGAACCATTCTTTTTATCTGACATTCTGCCCAAAGAACAGGCATAATTTTTCTACTTCTTTTGCAGAAAATCTCCCACCAAATTTGTTGACCTATCTCTTATGCACAAGAGTACTCAACCATGCTAAAATTCATCTGGAGGGTTCACCTGAGTGTTTCTTCATTTACTATAACTGCATCTGTGTGTCACTATGACAGACTAAGACTTCAGCTCTGCTCTCTTGTAATGATGCAAGCTCTATTTCAGTGTATCTGAAGATCATCAGGTTGGAAAAGTCTGATGTAGATCAACATCAGGCAAGGACTGTCAATGTTCTATGGGTGAGGCCTCTTATGCTTTGCTCAGCATTCAGTTGGTTAAGGAAAATGGGATTACTCATTTCAGCACTACATTATTTGCTGCAATTTTTTTGCCTTTAAAAAAAAATCTATTGATGAAATTTGTTCTTAAATGTTTAATTTTATATTGTCCTCAGGCCATTATTTGAAAGGCATTATAAAAATAGTTCAGTAAACCAGCCAGCCATTCAGCACGCTCACTTTTATGAACTCTGCAGACAACAGGGTTAAATCGTTGACTAAGATTGGCAAATTGCCAGCTAGAGAACCAAATTGCTACCAAAAACATTCCTGTCTGGCACCTGATGACATTGTCCAGCAAGACCCTCTCTCCTCCCTAAACCTAGCCTTCCTCAATACATAACTTAATCATGGTGAACCTTGGTGCAAATTAAGTTTTTGAGGTGTTTTTTTTTTTAAATCAAGCCTGTGAAAAGGGAAAACATTTTAGAAATGTTGGAAGAATTTCCCAGATTATCTGACCCTAATCTTCCTATTCTGAACACTAGATGGCAGACATCTCTTTTAAATGAAAAAACAACACTGATCAGAAAGAAAGTATTTTGTGGATAAAAAGAAGTTTTGACACACTGCCTACACTTATGCTATTCTTTTTAGTTGTTCATTTATAGTCTATTAAATCTTGATAATAAAATTCAGTCTCAATCCAAAAGCTGATGACTTAAATGATTTATTTTACAGTGACCCAAGCAGCTCCAATAAAAAGTTCTTAATGCAACCCTACAAGCAGTGTTTTCTGACCTAAAGGAAGAGAAAAAGCTCTGGAACTTGCACTGAACTCAAGAAAATCAGGACACAATTAATCCGTGTGCCAAGTGCAATGCTCCATTCATTTACCTTTTTTATTCTTTTATTCATGATAGCCCAACCTCATAAGAGATTATTTTAGGACAGGTAACAAATCTAGTCTGCTCGTATCAAACAGCTTTGAAGAAACCACTACACTTCTAAACATAACACTGGATGTAAACAGGATGTAATTCGAATTAATTTTAAATCATTTCATAATCCCTTGATTTCTGCAAAACTGAATACATTTTCAGGGAAAGTAAACACTTTCAAAGAGCTTATTTTGTTTCTTTGTTTGGGCTAATTTTAATTGGTGATTAAAACCAATTTTAATTGGTTTAAAATTAAAACCAATTTTAATTGGTTTAGTATTTCATGCCATCTTCCTGATGAATTGTAGTTTTTTGGGAATTGTAGTTCTTCCTGGGAAATGTAGTTCTTTGAATAAAGCTCTGATTATTAAACAGAAAATTTTACTATTCTACCAAACTATAGTTTAAAGGTAATGCCTGGGTTTTAAGTGTTTCTTTAGCAAATGCTCAAAGTTAAATGATAAGCGCACCCTAGTGTTTACAAACAAGTTTCAATATTACAAATGTTGCAGCACTATGGCAGTTGTTCGCTCTTATGAGCCACTGCAGAAGCTCTGCAACATTAGTCCTGCCTATGTTTAGTCCTGCCTAGGTTGCCCCTCCCTGGCCAACTCTTTACAGGCACTTTCCCTGTGGGGACTCACTTACCTTACAAAGATCTCCTCTCGTGGTTTCTTTGCCTGCTTCATTGCTTCAGATTTTTGGTACATTTGCAAAAAACAGAGATCTAACGTACCACAAGATCATGTGAGATCACTACCATGAAATCTCGTGCTATTGATCTCGTGTGATCTCGTACTTTAGGACTCTATTCTCTGCAAACTGAGACCTGGACTTAGGTCCTTCACGCCTTCCCTCCATTTGCCATTTCCTTTGCCGAAGCCTATAGGGAGATTCCGTTCCTGTAGACTTTGGCAGCCCTTTGCAAAAAGCCTTTGTTGATACCAGTGGTGCTTGGGCAGGTAGGCACATCCCTCCAAAGGTTTATTCCTACTGGCAAAGGTTTTTTGCAAAGGGCTGCAGAACCCTAAAGGGATGCAATCCTGAAATGCTTTGTCAAAGAGAAAGGAGACCTGGAAGGGCATGCGTCCCTTTGGGCCTCCTATTTCATCACCAAAGGCCAACTCAAGTGGTTTGGTGACAAGAAAGAAGGCCCGGAAGGGCTTGCGTGGCCCTCTGGGCCTCTTTTTTTGTTGCCAAAAGCTTCTTCAAGCTCTTTGCTGATGAGAAAGGAGGGAGCTGGCAAAGAAACAGGTTGGAGAGGAGACAGATCTTCATAAGGTTAGTCACCTGCCATGGTAGGATGGCGGGGGAGCAATTGTGGGGATCCCAGGGGAGCGAGAATGAAGTATCTGTGGGTCGGGTGAGGCCTTGGGTAGTCTGAACCAGGTGGCCTGTTCCATCATTAGGTGCCCTCACCTTGAGATACCTAATGTACACTTAATAAGTAATACATTCAGTTAGTAAATGCATGGGCAAAAGTAGGGAATTATCTTGTTCAAGATATGAGATTCACTCTTATGAATCCTCAGGTTATGAATGGAATGGCAGGCTCCATTACATTTGTAACTCAAGGACTATCTGTAATTATGCTTAATGGATACAAAATCCATTTCAAAGTGTTATCTGCAGCTCAGCTGACGTGATTAGACATACTGCATAAAAATGGCTTGTCCTTGGAAATATATTTGCTTTCCTATATCTTTGTATTTATTCAGAAGAGTCTATAAAGCAGAAAAAATACTATCTCAGTCATTGATGGCAGGAAACATTGACTTAGTTTTGATTTGGCTTTCTGATATCATAGGTTGCAAAGCCTGATTAATTACATAGATTGTTAACCTGGGCATTCAGAGGATCACAAAAGAGCCAGTGAAAATACTATATTACAACATTCTGACTTAAGTAATTTGCAATATAAGAATACAAGACAAAAGTCACACAATTTCCATTCCACTATGATATACCTATTATTTTTTTCCTGTTGCTTTGTGTCCTAAATGCATATGATTACTAGAGAGCCTATTCAAAGCAACAATACTTCCTGCTATGATTTTATTAGGTTTCATGTTTTCAAATGTACTTCCTCTATAATAACTAGATAAGCATTATCCTGATTGCATAATCCCTGGCTATTTTGCTCCAATGCTGCAGAATAGAGAAACAAGCAGCTACAAAGAAATGATGAATGATATGCCTATGAAATTAGTGCAAGAAAATATAAGAAACTTAAACTGTCCTGAACAAGGTTTTATTTTACTATGAAAAATATCACAGATTATTTGAACAGATAAGCAGGATCAGGCCTGATTAATATCTTTATAGGAGACCATCAGGAC
Organism: Laticauda colubrina; assembly: GCA_015471245.1. Taxonomy (NCBI): domain Eukaryota; kingdom Metazoa; phylum Chordata; class Lepidosauria; order Squamata; family Elapidae; genus Laticauda; species Laticauda colubrina. Next base: position 6,017,693 of record BLBF01000051.1, read on the forward strand.
ATTTCTAGGCTATCAGATGGATTGGGAAGTAAAAAAGCATCCCAAAAGAAAGCATCTAATGACATTTGTGTCATTGTCAAGAAAGCAACCTGGATCGTTTATGTCACTTCCAGGAGCTGGGTTCAGCTTGACCTCACACAATACAGGAGTCCTCAAATTACAATCATTCATTTAGCATTCATTCAAATTTACAATATTGAAAAAGAATGACTTATTACTGGTCCTCACACTATTGACTACCACAGCATTCCTTTGGTGACAAGATCAAAATTTGGACCCTTTGATATCTGGCACATAATTACAATTGCAGCCTCCTGGGGTCACATGGACACTTTTTGCAACCTTCCAGCAGGCTTCCAACAGGCAAAGTCAAAGGCGGAAGCTGGATTCACTTAATGACCACTTATGGTCATTATGATTCACTTAACCATGCAGTGATTTGCTTAGCAATTAAAAAAGATGGTAAAAGTGGGTATGACTCACTTAACCAATGCCTTGTTTAGCAATGGAAGTTCAAATACCAATTGTGGTCATAACCATCTATATTGAGCATCACTCACTTTTTTTAACTTAATGTCATTTTAGATGTCACATGTGTCTGATTATTTTCTAGCTTTTTCACTTAAAAATTTTCACATTTATGTTATAAAAGCAATCAATATTTGTAACACAGTTCATACAAAAATGGCAAAAAGTATATATCCTAATAAATGATTTGGTTATTCAAATGCTGCTTTATTCTTTACTAAACTAAGTTAGCATCGTTCATGCACAACATGAAGTATTAACAGGTTATGGATGTCTTAGGTTTGGCAAAACTACAGACAGTCCTCGAATTATGACCACAATTGACCCCAAAATTTCTGTTGCTGAGTGTCACATTTGTTCAGTAAGTTTTGCTCATTTTATGACCTTTCTTGACAGGTTGTTAAGTGAACGACAGCAGTTGATAAATTCGTAACACAGCTGCTAGGTGAATCTGGCTTCCTCATTGACTTTGCTTATCAGAAGTTTGCCAAAGGTGATCAGATGACTCCAGGACACTGGGCAACCATAATAAGTATGAGTCAGTTGCCAAGCGTCTCAATTTTGATCACATGATCATAGGGATGCTGCTAAGATCATAAGCCTGAAAAACAATTATAAATCACTTTTTTCAATTCCATTGTAACTTTGAACTGTCACTAAATGAACTGGTGTAAGTCTAGGAATACCTGTACCTTTTTTTTTTTAAGAAAATGGACACAGAGGATAGAATATTTAAATGAAAATGGAACACAACACCATTATCTTTTAAAAAGGCATTTCCTGGCTGAGCTCCAGAGAACATAATTCATGCAGTGACATTTTGCCACAAATTCCACTTATCTGGCTAAGCCATCCAATGCTACCACATTTGAGAAAGCAATGTCTCTCTGCAATATCAGATGATCCAAAGAGTCTTACCTGAGTGACACTGTGCTCTGCTAAAGAGCTGTCATCCACCTAAAATAGGAAAAGAGATTCGGATAGTTAAGGAAGATAAAGATTAGCCAGGAGAGAGATAAATAGAATGCTGATAGCTAAGTCAAGAAATCCATAAAAATAAATAAGGCTTATTTAAAAAGGAGAGTCTTGACTAAATGGATTTGAGGGGGGGAGAGACACAAAGCCAATATATATTGACATTTCAGCAAACAAATAATGAATTTGAGAAGCAAATTGATAATGACGCAAAGACAAAGAGATGGTTCTCGATTTAGTCATAGAATTTTTTTCCATTTAGAGTTAGTCATACTTCGAGTATATCCATTAAAATCAATGATTTCTGAATTATTAATGATTAACTTATATCCTACTGAGTCCAATGTGTCTAGTCTAAATATGCCTAAATCTGGAGCCAATGTCATAAAATTGTCTTGCAGTATGCAACATAATATCCAACTAGATAGCAATGTCTAGCCAAATTTGGTTGATTTTGAAAAGCTAAGCAGGTGGGATCTGATAATACTTGTAAGGAAGTCAACCAGGAAATGCCACCAGGAAAGATTCAAGAGTGCCTGCCTTCATGAAATGTGCCTCAGAGATCATTCATTTTTTCTGGTTTCATCTCCAAGTTTTCAGAGACAGAAATTCTGTTCAGAAGGGAATATCCACCATCAGAAAACCTCTTCTGACTTATCCAGGGCTGCTAAGTTATGTTTATTCTAATTCAACATCAGAGGGAATTGAAATTAGGCATGCTAGGAAAGAAACCATAGCTTCTCTTGATTTAATGCTTTCCAAACCCAGGGGAGAGATTTGTATGCTACAGAGATGGTCTGCGGGATTTCTCTTTTTCACATGAAAACAAAAAAAGAACCCTATATCTATTACTTGTTGCTGAAGCTGAAGCCACATCAGCAAGCAGGCAAATGTTTGAGAGATTCAAATAAGAAATGCCTCTGGGGCAAATTCTAGGAAGGTTGTGCTCATCTATGAGAAGAAATAAAGAAGATTGTGAAATTGTATGGACAAAGATGGGACATCTGAAGCAATGTTCAATTAAAACAGATGGAATATAACTATAAGTTATACTAATTATCAATTGCAAATTAATTTTCGGGGAAAAAAGGATTCTCACAAATATTTGTATAATTCTCAGATGAAACAGTTGGGTCATCTAAAACTAATATGCAAAATTAAAGTCAAATCTCTTTCAAGTCAAGTTTGACTCCTGATGACTTCCTATGCACCCTTGACAACTAGAAGAAATGGTTTATTATTATTTTCAAATTTCCCTGTTAATTATCAAGTACAGAGTGAGCCTACTATTGCCATAGTAATAATGAAATCATCCTTGGAAAAAGTTTCAACTTACCAGACAGAAAATGAAGCATACTAAACTGAATATCCTACAAATAAATGAATAAATAATCCAGGATGGATAATTTTAAATCAGATGATAACTCAGATGATTACATGATACATGGCATATTTGATCAACGTTAGAAAAAGATGTTTGTTATTTCTGGCAAGATTTTTTGTTAACACAGAATTGAAAACATAACACTTTGTGGATTTGTTTATAGGTAGGATAGGGAATAGAAAAACAAATGTTAGTAACATTAGAGGGCTGAAAAATCACTAAATTTGTTTATACTTGTGATGAAAATTGAAAATCTGTTCTTTATGGGCTATATATTACATTGTTCAGGTTATGATATATATGGCAATAAGAATGTACAACAACTAAATATAATTTTTTATTGTGAAGAAGGAAAGGATAAGGAAAGAAAATCAATCATGATGGTCAACACATAAAGAAAAATAACAAGAAAAGAAAAACCACAAAAGTTTTTTTTAAAGATCAGAGCAATCAGGACATTTTCCATATAATGGGAAACAAGAATAATCCTCAACAAGATCTAGCAGAGGCAAAAGAAGTTAAGGAAGATGGGAATAAGTAATATTAATACCTCAATTGCATAAATACTATTGTGAATGGGATTACACAATGAACCATAAACTATTTCAGGAAATTACTAAAAACAGAGGTCTTAAGGAAAAAAGACCAATAATCAAATAGAAAGACAATATACATTACTGAAAGAATTGTTTTAAGGTGCCACAGAAAAGGCTAAAGAGCTACCAATTATCTAAAAAATGCAGAACAAGATTGTATGGAGGTCCTTGTGCTCTATGACCTTGGTTGCTTTCTTCAAATGTTTCATGACTCAAATTAGATATCCTCCCAGTTTAAATAATGAGCTATCTGCAAGAAAACATTCAAGCTCAGATAACATCAAGAGCCCCTCATTTAACCCTGAACTACAAATTTTCTTTTTTACAAGATTGTGAGGTTTGGAGACTGAAAAGTGCAATATATGTATATCTATTGATTCATCAAGTGCAAAAAGTATTCAGGTTATCAGATCAAACAAAGTTTGATTTCTTAATATTTCATATGAACCAAGAGTTTTTCACTTCACGTTTTTATTTTCTTAATGAAGGATTCTAAGTATGTGCTTCTTCTAACAAAGTTGTACCATTTGACCACTTAAAATAGTGTTGTAACCTCTAATTTTAATTCTGGCTGTTAGTTCTTCAAATTCTGATATTTTTATAATATATTTGTTTTTCAACAAATGTAATTTGTTGAAAATTTGTTGTTTTGATGCAAATATAGAAAAAATATTCTTGTCCACTTTCCCTATTCTTAACTATATCTCTCTTGTATGAGGCTGGAATGGGACTACCAACTGCAGCCATCTCACCACCTCTAGCTTGTCACCACCAAATGCCTCTGGGCAGAATACAGAGCAGTGGAGGTAGCCATGGGCTTCCCATTGACACACACACACTGCCGCCATTGTCACTGCTGTTGCTGTGCCAAGATTCAGGCCAAAGATGCCAGGCACACAGATGATGGTGGAGTGTGTGACAATGGGATGCCTCTGGCACCACTCCTTGCTGCCTGCCCAACCTACCACTGCCACAGTTGCCATTTCTTTGGGCCTGAGCTCAATGTGGTGATGGCAAGGAGTATGAAAATTGGAAGCCCCTGGTTCCCATCACCACGCTGAGTTCTGCCCACCCACACACTATCCTGCCTGTCTGGCTCTCCCTCCTGTCTGGCCATGTGCAGTTGTACTATGGTGATTTGGGTGACAGTGAGTTGGCAGAGGCGACTTGGCATTGGCAAGCTTACATCAGTGAACTGGCTGTGCAGAGCTGGCCACAGGGTTGTCCTAGACATGTTCCAGGCACTCTGGTTCTTCTTGAAGTAGATCTAAGTTCCTAATCACTGCAAAATTTCTTCAGAGGAATCATCAGATGTTTTCATATAGCTTTATTTTTTTTTATACCTTTGAGTAAGTGGTGACTCCTGTTGACTGCCTGGATTAGTCCTTGAAGTTGTTTTGGCAGCAGTTTGTAAATGGAGCCTTTTTCCTTTGCCTTTTTCCTAGGGCTAAGAGAGAATGACTAGTCCAAGGTTACCAGCTGGCCTTATGTCTAAAGAGGAACTAGAATTAATTGTTTCCATTTCTAGCTTGTTACTTTAACAATGACAGCATATTGGCACTCCACATACCCATTATCTGTAATATATCCCATATTCTGGCCTTATATTAAGTCTTGCTGTAGAAAATAAAATAAAGATAAACTTCTGTAAATTCTTCTGTTTTCTGTTTTAACTTTCTATCTCATATATTTCTACCTTTTCTTACAATTTTTGTTTTATTTGACATTTCCACATACAAGCCTATCAAATAGATTCCCATAATATATAATCGACTATCTGAAGTATGTTTTCAATTGGGTTGGAATTTTAAAAGAAACATAGAATATAATCAGAATTAGAAGGGACCTTGGAGATCCTCTAGTCCAACAGCCTGCTCAAGCAGGAGACCCTATACCATTTCAGACAAATAGCTATCCAGTCTCTTTTTAAAAGCCTCCAGTGATAGAGCACCAACAATTTCTGAAGGCAAGCCATTCTACTGGTTGATTGTTCTCATTGTCAGGAAATTTCTTCTTAGTTTTAGTTTCCTTCTCTTCTTGGTTAGTTTCCATCCCTTGCTTCTTGTCTTGCCTTCTGGTGCTTTGGAAAATATGTTCACCCCCTCGTTTGTAGTAGCCTCTCAAATATTGGAAATGCTATCATATACTGCTATGATATCACCCCAATCCTTCTTTTTTCTAGAGCAGACATACCCAGTTCAAACTTTCTTCATATGTTTTAGCCTCGGTCCCCCTAATCATCTTTGTTACTCTTCCATAGTCTCAATATCTTTTTTAGATCATGGTGCCCAAAACTGGATGTAGTATTCCAAGTGCAGTCTTACCAAAGTCTGATAAAGTATAATATGTGATCTTGATTCAATCCCTCTTAATGTAGTCTAAGATTATACTGGCTTTTCTGGCAGCTGCAGCACCCTGCTGGCTCAAATGTTAGTATTTGCCTACTAGGATTCTAAGATCCCTCTCACAGTTACTGCTATTGAGCCATGTTTCACCTAATATGTACTTGATCCCAGAGCACCTCTGAGACTTTTTCTGGGATCTCCCCAAGATTTTAAATATTTAAAAATATTTTTTTAAACAAATATTTGCTGGACATATTTCAAATTCTCTCAAATAACAAGAAAATGTTTGCAACAGGAAAATGTTAGCTTTTACAGAGGAAAACTGCACCAGGGCCCATAAGTTGGAAACCTACTGTGGGTAGTTTAGTTTGCACCCAACAGTCAAGCCCAGTCAATCCTGATATCTAGACACATATAACTCAGTTTAGCCAGCAAAAATGTAGATTGATGAGTATTAAGTATCAGCAAGCATCAACAGGAATTAAATGGCAAAATGGGGCAAAAAGCAGGTAAAAGCAGGGATATTGACAAAAGCAAGTGTTTACATGATCTAAGAAATTACAACAAAAAGCATCAAACTTTTTCAGAGCCACTGGAAACAATATGATAAGTACTTAGCAGAGATAGTCCAAAGGAAGCCACTTTTGTTATTTATGATTTTAACCCTTTTATAGACAGTTTCTGTCTATAATTAAAATCTGCAATTTTTATACATCCCATGTTGCCCTTGAGTTGGGATGAGTTCTTTTCTCTTAAAATCTAGGAATAGTTTGTGCAGACTTTAAAGTTCACTGCATGTTTGTCTACAGCACATATTTAGTCTCTATAGATAGCAAGGCTATTTCTCATTAACATCAAATCAAAACATAAAAAATTGTAGAGAATTTATTTTCCTCACACACTAAGCTTGTTTTTAACTCTTATATATTCCCCACTGCTAAACAGAGATAAAAGAGGGACACCAGGTGACCCTTCCCCTGTTCTGCATTTAAACAGACAGTTTGGTGGACAGTGATAGTACATTTAAAATCCCACAGAGAAAAGATCCCATTTAGTATGTCTTGTAATATGTGAAATGATCACAAAGACCAACACTTTTCTTTCAAGGCAATAATGCTAATCACTTACAGTAACAAACTGAGCAGTTATTTCATACTTTGGGCTTGTGAAGGGCTATATCTCTGGAGGGCTATATCTCTGGACAATCATAAATGAGGTCCAAGGTGAATATCAGCCAGTCAACATGCCACACTTAACATGCTTAAAGGGTACCAGTGTCTTACTTCTGCTTCCCACTTTGGAAGATGTTTCAATATTTGTACAACCTTTCTGATATAATTTCACTTTGATCCGAATTGCTGGTGATATAATCAAAGAGAATGAAGCCATAAGCTGCAGGCTCTGGATTTGTCTGAGATGGAAAGAGTTTTATGAGTAAAGTAAGTTGGAATAAAAGCAAGGATGATACAAGAATCAATAAAGAGTAAGAAATACAAAAGAAAATTAGAAAAGTACAATAGACTCACTCTAAAATTCAGCTTCTGGATGACTTGCTGGGAATCACTTTCCATAATCACGCTAGAATTTAAAAGAAAGAAAGAAATTAAACACCTTAGGAAGAAGAATTCTCAGTCTTGTTAATAATGCTAAAAAATCATGTGAATGATAGATAGTAAGAGTTACCAGACAACCTGACATGTTTCTTATATACTCATTAACAGTGATCATCTTGCATAGAGTCATTGTTCCATTGAAGCAACATTTTCTTCTAATGCAATATTTTGTGTAGGTTTTTAATGTTAAAATGCCATTAAGAAACAATTAGTTAGTGCTGATGCCTGTTTTGAGATTTCCTGGTCAGCTTTTAGATTTTTACTTTGTGGTTTTCAATTTTTATTCTAAATTTTATTCTAATCTTTCTACCTGTTTTGCAGAAGTGTGAGCATAGCCATTGCTTCCTGTATGAGATATTTATTTCTCCCCCTTTCTTTTCTGATTTCAGTTCAGCAGTCCTGTCTCCTACTGAAGTAAATTTTCCTTTACTTATAAATCTCAGTCTCAGCAAATTATCCCAGAGTAAGCAATTGTCATCCATAGCCACATTCAGCCTTCAATCTAATTGCATGTAACTTCTTTTACATTCCGTTTGAAATGTCCTCTTTTGCAGAATTACACACACAATTGGGAAGAATGGAAACATAGTAAAAGGCTTATCACATCCGCTTCTACCCTGGTCTTGATCTTACTAGCTACAGTAAGATCTGTAAGAACTTACTACAGTAAGTCTGCCCACACCAGCATCTCTCACCTTACATTAATACTAAGGGCCTAAAACCCTTGTCAACGAATACTTTTGACCTAGAACATAGACTGCTGAACTCAAGAGAGATTTACTTCTGATTGCACATGTAAATAATCACTCTCTGTCTCAAGAAAGTGGGGACAAGCACAATTCAGAAGTAAATAGATAAATTTTGAAATGTGAATTTAATTTATCCCTTATTTTTACTATTTAGCTGGCTTTCTTAATGTGACATGTATGCATAGTATCTCTCAACTACTTTAAATCAGTATGACTTATTTATGGAATTTATATACATTTTTCATATACTTTTTTCTCATGGTTTGAGGTGCTTCTGAGCAGTTTATTATGAATTGTGGCAACTATTTTTACAGATTAAAATATGATTAGCTAGTTTGCCAAGATATTCCAAATATATTTTATAGTAGAGATTTTAATAATATTGTATTTAAACTGTACAATATTGTGCACTATACATAGAGTACATTGTACTATACATATGGTACTTAAATCCAATATTGTATTAAAGCATACCAGGTAATGTTGGTATGAAATGTATTTTACTGTAGTTTTCCCTGTGATTCTTTGCATATAATGTTTTCCCTTCCACAGAAATCTCACCCTCCATCAACAATCTCATCCACTACAAGGAATACCCCATCCATGTTTTCTACCAGAATTCGCTTCTCCACATTCTTTCTAGATAAAAGAGAAAATGACAGCAATGTTAATTCCAGGATGCATTATCCACATTTGCTTTCCATGGTTTCCTGCCCTCTACATTCCCCAGGATTTCTAATGTTATGCCCTCTTATAGTGGTTTAAGAGTTAATGCTTTTTTCCCCAAGAATCTCTAGGAATTATAATTTCATAAAGGCTCAGTTTGGACAAAAGAGCTTTAAAATAAAGAATTCTCAGCACCTTGTCAAATTACAATTTCCAGAATTCACTGATGGAAACCAGGACAAAAATATGTGATAGAATTAAATGGGTTGGTAAAATAGATGCTTCCCAAAGGAAAGTAGGACTTTAAAAAAAACTTATGTAAATGAAAGATGTTTCTGGAAATGGGCACTTCTTTCCACAAATAATATTAGTTATAAATAACTGTTTAATTCAGGAGTTAAGTATGGGAATTACATGATCTAAGTGACTACTTAGTTGAGGATATTCGTTTTTATAACACCTAGCTTCAGTTTGTTTGCCAGTGATTTGGACCATGTGGTCTAAATTTTGAGAAATTACAGTAGCAAATAGAGCTTTGATCCCAGTAGATCACAGTTGAAGTATCTAGGGAGTAGAGGTCAAAGACTGGATTCTATTCCTTGGATTTTGACACAATACTCTGGTAGAATGCAAACTTTTTTTGCATTTCAAACTCAGGTGATCCACGATTCAATCTATTCAGAAATGTGTACCGTACATCTCTCCATGATGAACTTTTGCCTTCCAGAAATAGCTTCCCAAGAGAATTCAAAACAGCAAAGAATGACTTTTAAAAAAAAGTCAATTAAATTAACTTGTTAAAAGGCTTTGGAAACAAATACAAAGGCCTTTATTTAGGGTCAACATTATAGATAAATCTCTACAATTGAGATATTCCAAAGTTGGGATATCAGTGCCAAAGATGCCAACTATCTGATTGCTACTTGTTGTACTTTTGTTAAAGTTCCTGAAGAAGAACCTCAGATATTGTTCTCTATGTAGACACCAATCAGATAGCGATTACATATTTAGTTCTATGCAATGGGAGACCAATAATGGATAGCATAATTCAGGAATTTGCTGAACTTGAACTTGCTTACCAGGAACTCCTTTGGGGAAAGTATACGTAATGTATACTTTATACATTAATGTATAAATGTATAAAGTGTAATGTAAATTCAACACAGCCAAGGTTAGGTTAGAAGTGATCATTTTCAATAAGCCAGCCAGAATTACTTAAGATGGATGGCCACATAAATCTTTTAAACAAACAAAAATAACATTAGCTTTTAAAATACCACAGTAACGGAAGAAAACAGACATTTCTTGGGAGATTTGATTTTCTTAAGCGCTTGCAACTTGACATGCATGATTAGACTAACTAAAATCCTTCCTTCTGAAATGTTTCTTGCCATGTGTCAGGTCACTATAGGGAGCAGTGTGCAGCTGGGATTATCCATATATATTCAGACACAAGAAGGTTAGGGGTAGGTTAATAAGTTCTGATAACTTCTGCTCCCCAGTCTATAATTTTGGCGCTTGATAAAGTGATCCTTAATTCCCAACAGAAGCATCAACCGTAACTCACCGCAGCATATGACTGAGGGATTCAAAGAGACAGGAAAGAACCGACATCAGCATTAACTGAAAAAAAATGGAATTCAGAAAAGAAACTTTATCAATAACAGTCAATATCTGGTCTAAGCATATATTTTTGCCTAAGTACCACTCTTCAGAAATCAATTGGATCAAACTGGCATTTCTACAAGGCACTTTCACCAAGCAACATGCTAGCTTTCTGCACAAAAATTATTTGTGTAGTTCATTGTTTGGTTCCTGTTCAATCAAGATGAATCTTAGAATCTCAATCAGTAACTTCCTCACTGTAGTTTATTTCTTTCTTTGCTTCCATTTAGCCTTGTCTTGCCAAAGAAATAAATTTTGGGAAAAGGAAGCATGCACCAAATAGAAAATAAATACAAATACGAAATCTATAATATTATTTTGCCTTCTCTTTTGCCACACTTTTTGCTCATTTGCCTATGGTTTAAAAATTATTTTTAAATGACACATTACCTCATTTTCATGGGAACTCCCCACCACATAAAAGAAAAGATCAATGCTGCTTTTATAGACGATAGTTAAGCCTTCTAAGAAAGCAATCTCACCTGTGGGAGAAAAAGAGAAAGAGAATCATATCAACATTATGTTAAAAGTATTCAAAAACTGAGAGGGTGGTGGTTTGCACTATCTTATTTTAGCTGTATCCATCTAACATAATTTAACAACTGTGGCTCAAAAGGAAGCTTTCTATTGACCCTAGTCATTATTGATATGGATTTTTTTTTAAATAAAACCTTTCAAATTTGCAGATTTGAGTTACTGGCAACCAGACCTACAGTTAGTTTGGTAGCAATAGAATTGTTCCTATTATGAAAATAGTTCAGAATTCTGTGCTTTGGAAATTGTCCAACCATGAAGCCTCTTTCTGCTACTGCAGTCCTTTTTTGTTAATGTAGCCTTTTATTTCTAGTTTCAAGTCCTGCCTGAAAAAAAATGCCTGCTTTAAGAGTTGGGTTAACTTTAATAAATCAACTCCTTCAAGCAGTTCCCTTTCTTAGGTTTGCACAGAAGTCTGACAAAAGATTGGCTGATTTAGTGAACTGCAGAAATACTGTGTTCATGTCTGTATAAGGTCCAAAACAGTGGTCCCCAACTTTTTCAACTTGGTGGCCTGGCCAGGGGAGGGGGGTTCCATGTGAATGGTAATCAGGTGTGTGAGAGCGAATGGCCACCATTCACAGAAGTGGAACTGTGCGTATGCTTGCCTGCCACTTATACAGCCTGGTTCTGAATGGGCAGTGGGGTTTGGGGACCCCTGCTCCAAAGCACTGAATTCTGTTCATTCTCAAAGCATGCCCAATCCTGAGCTTGGGTGAAAAATATGTTTGCCCTTATGATCACAATAAAATGTTGTCCCTGAGGATTTTTCCAGTAAGGTGTAACACCCTGGGCATATTAGTTTATGGAAGAAGTCTTTAAACTCATTTCACCCACTGCTTGCCTTTTTGTTTCTGCTAGATTGAGTTCATATGAGAGGTTTAACTTCAAACTCAGATTAACAAAATGTAATTGTTACAATTGCATATATGCCATACCCTCAAATGAACCATGTTATGGTTTAACATGAAAATGTGATTCATTTTAGGCTAAGGATTTCTCATAAACTCTGACCACAAACTGTACAACTTCACTTTAGCCTACTCAAGTGTGTTGCATAAATATACTCTATATGCTCTTTGTTACTCTTAGCTGCTTGAAATACATGTTGTGAGACAGGAAAGAGATCAGAAGTGCTAAATAAATGGTTTCTGTTCAGCAGGCCAAATGGTCTAGTTCCTGAGGTTTGAGATGAATTTTTACTCACTTTCTGTCTTATGAGTTTTATTGAAGACATTTCTCTCAAAGTTCTTCTGTTCTTTTGTTGTTGAAAATGTGTTGTCATAATACTGTGGACAGCAAGAAGAGGAGATTTAAAATAGGGTTGAAACAACAGAGGGATGGGAAATGATTTGAAAACAAGAGTTATCTTTATCCAAGACCAACATACTTCTTAAATCAATGGAGAGAACTTTGACCTAACAAATGCTGTTGACTATAGTTTCCATCATTCCTCCTCATTAGCTGTGTTGGTTATGGAAAATGGGGTAACATATCCTTCCAAAAACATTTAGGTGAAAATAAATGTAAAAAATACAGAATTTCCCCATGTATAATTTCTCCTTCTTATAGCCTTTAATGATGCAAAATGTTTATCACCTATGTTCTTTTTTCCTAATGTTCTCTTATTTGTCCTCTTCCCATCCTTGGCTTAAATTGTATTTTAACTGCCATCTCATTCCTTTCTAAATTCATTTTTGTGATTCTCTCTAATTTGTAAAGATGTTAAATTGAGTTGTGTGTGTGTGATAACGTACACAATAAAGTGGACATATACAGTATTTTGAAGATCTCCTTAATAGGGTTCTGATTTTTGTCACCTAAATTCTCAAGAGCACCACTACACACACACATAGGCTTCTCTCCAGGTTGACACAAATCATGATCAATTAGGATTTCCACACTCAGAGACAACATCCTAGTTGAAATAATCTATAGCTGTTGACAACACCTCACTGGCTTTGGCTGATTTTGTCAATCTAAATAGTGTTGGTAGTGGTTAATACTTGATAGGAGTTCATCAGGAAATTAAGAACTACAAATAGTCCTCGAATTACAAGTGCAAATGGGAGCAGAATTTTCACTATAAATCAGGTCACATCCAATTTTATACAATTTTTACAGTGATCACAATTTTTACAGTGGCAAATTGCTGTGCATAATAAACTAATTAAGCTTTCCCAATGGATTTTTTTTTATAGAAATTGGTAAAAATCACAGTTTTGCAAGATGCTACAACCAATTTTAAAAGCAAACTGGTTATCAAATGCCCAAATTGCAATCATGTTAAAATTGTTAAATAATGCCTTAAACAAATGGTCATCAACAAATGGTTGAGGACTATACTGGGAAGTAAAAAAAAATCTGAGAGGAAGACATTAAGAAACTCTCTCCCTATTGGTACTAAAGAGAGTATACTGACCTGTCCATCTCACCTATATTGATCTCACCAATAGTTGTGTCTAATTTGAAGGAGTTCTTAACCTTTATTCTAAACTCATGATGATCTAATTCCAGATGGGGCCAGTAACACCAATAACAGATAGCAACTGGTATAGACTATTATGGGGACTCCATAATAAAATCCATAATCTAACTTCTTATAAAACAATTGCCGATATTCTGTTACCTACCTAATAAATTTAGCCAGCCCACCTTATCATAATTATTTAAAGTAAGGATCACTGATTCAATTGGTTTATTTACCTGTACTTTCAGGTAGTTAGTCAATAATTGCTTTAGATAATTCTTTTATATTTTAATTATTGGTATTTTATCTTTGATGGTAACATCATTCTATATAAAAGATAGTGGATTGATATTAATAATAACAATTACAATAATAATAATGGAGATTCCAACCTTAAATTGTGATACTTGTTGAAATATATGAAATTGATTTCAAAGTAAAACCTTTCATATATATATATTCTATAGGATGGCTAGAATTTAAGAACAATATATCCCCCAAAACCTTATTGTTTATACGTGATCTGTCAGCAATTCTGCTCCCTTGGTCTCCAAAACTACGTAGCAGAAAATGTAGAATAAGAGTGGGTAGTAGATGACTTTTATTCCAAAGAACTGCTTGGGCAATTGGGCTTTTTATTATAGAAAGTAGACAGCTGAGGCAGCTGGGGCGCTTAATGGAGCTTTATAAAAACAACATTGAGGAGGAAATGAATTGAATGAGACATAAGTGATAGATTGGGAGTGAAAATGTTTTCCCTGTCAGAATACTACAATGTAGGGACACTGACCAAAGCTATAAGAGAACCCCCCCCCCCAATTTAAGGAGCAATTGATAGAAATCATAGGATATTTGGCAGCAAAAAATGGTTTAAAAAAGAATAGATGGCGAATAATTCTCTTGGATAATTTCAGAGGCCCCCAGAATGAAACTCAGATGCCTCAAATGTATTTGCTGTAAAAACAATATTATATTGATATGTGGAAATAGAAGGAGGAAATAATGAACTATGATTGTGCAAAAGGGGTAATCCTATGCAGTGAACAACTACTTTGGTCTAGCAGTTAACTACTAGTCTTGCCTTAATTATGAAGGCATCTCTCTTAACCTAATTTATCTCAAAGGGTTGTTGTGGAGAAAATAGGAGAAGGAACAAACAGAAGTCAAAAGAAAGGAATCATATTCTTCTCCACCTTAAACAGTTTTCTTAATTCTCCCTGCCTTAAGTTTATCAGACTTTCAATAAATAACTAAAATATCAAACAAAATTGCTGTAAGTATCCTACCTTAGCCAAAAGTCGTTGCCCAAAGCTGTCCAAAATGAAAATTGCTTTAATGGTATACAGAGATGGTTCCTAAGATCAACATTAATTGGTTTTATTTTACTGCATGATTCAGAATATTAGACAACAAAATAATTAAACAAATAAATTGGAAAGAGAGGCACTAATAAATGAGAATGTTTATATCTCTGGGTTGAAATAAGGGATCCATGGTGCTCTCTGAAAATGGTTATTTTCTTGCAGATGTTTCATTTCCCACAGTAGGCAACATCACCAATGCTGCTAGGAAATGGAATTTGCTCTTAATTTATATTCTAGTGGCTTGTTCTGTCAGTATTCATGAGAGTGGTGTTATGGTGGTTTTTGTGGTGTATGTATGGGGTGAGCTATTTACTGTTGGGTTTGTCTGGCAATTCCTTGATTGGAATATTGTTCACTTCTTGATTGTTGGTCTGATGTCAATCTTGGTATTAATCTACACACATCTGCGTGTTGATTGCTAAAGAAGAGGTATTTTGGCCTTTTTGCCATCTTTTTGACTTGTTGATTGTTTTTGGTTTTTTGCATAGTATGTAATTGTTATTTATGTCTGTGAGTCTGTTGATGGCTGATTTGTCAGAGTGTCATGATTCCAGGAGTTCTCAGCATTGTTTATTTGGCTTGATTTAAGATGATCATGATTTCCCAGTTAAAATTATGGTTAAATCTGTTCATTTTGTGTGAAAATTAATGAGATCATGTTTTGTACTAGATGGTTTTCATGGATGTGTTCTCCTAGTCTTCTGGCTAGGAAGTCTCCTAGTCTTCTGGCTGTTTGCCCTTTGTAATGGCTGTCACAATCATTACACTGAATATTGCAGATGATTCTTGTTTTTTCTTCTGGGACTATTTGGTCTTGGCTTCTCCTTAGGATGTTTTGGAGGGCTTTAGTTAATTTGTGTCCTATGTCAATACCATGTAGTTGTTATAATGTGTTGGTGGTTTCTGAGATGTTTTTGATGTGTGGCAGTGTTATGCTTCTTGCACTTGGGTTGTTTGTGGTATATTGGGTTGAGTGGGTGAAAGTGAAGTCCCTGCTGTTCAACTCTATTCAGCAGGCTTTTCTGAATCTTTTCTTTGCATTAATTCAACTAGTATTTCTACGTGGTTATGTTAACATACTTAATTCTCACCACAACTTATCTTTTTTTCCCCCTGTACTAATGTTCTGGATTCTACTACATTTCTAGCCAAACCAATACCATAATAGGAAACTATCATTAGGCTGGAAGAAAAGGTTTCCTTCTTTAGCAAGGCAGTAAACACCAAAACCAGCTTTACAAAGACAGAAGATACAGGCTGCGTTGGTGATGGAGATAGAAATCAAGTACAGGATTAAAAGCAATTCTGAATAGTATTATCCATGCAGAAACATTTTTGCTACTGTTATAAATTTGTTTAAGTATATGCCAATATGTAGCAAGTTTTAAATCACAAGGATTCTGTCTTGATAGCATAATAAACAAACATCAAATCAGAATTTCTCAAAATAGTTAACAGTGCAAGATGCATATACATTATTTCAATATTTATTTTTCCTTTTGGGTGTTCTTCCTTTCCCTTCACAATTCTATCCATCCCTACTCTGGATAATGCTTTAAGTCAGATTGGTGTTTTTTTCAGCTTCCCCCCACTCCCCTCACTCCACCTGTAGTCCTAAGGGTGACGCCTAAAGAAACTTAACCCAATGAAAATCAGGCCACTATGAAGAACACTTCACTCTTTTTCTATCCTTCTCTGGAAGATATTTCTTTCCAGTAGTATCCCAGCACTCTTTTTTTTTTCTGCCTGGCCGAACGTGAGCCAAAACTTTAGAGACCCAAGTTCTTACGTAGGCATTTGTTGTCATGCCTCTCCCCCCACCCGTGGCGCCCGCCTTCCTTGCAGCTGCTTCCCCCACCCGCTTACCAGTATCAGACTGGAGGGGATTTCCATGGCTGCAGACGGCGCTCCGCCGGCGCGATCCGCACCTCCACCTCCTTCTCCACCGGATGCCCTCGCCGCGTTCCCGAGGTGGTCGTGCTGACGTGGCCGGGCCTCTGCTTTTCTCATCTCGGGTCGCTCAACGCCAGAGCTCAGTTCAGACCAAGTGCACTGCTCCGCCCCATTCGGGCACTGGGTGGGCTGCAACGCCTCCTCCCCCCCCCCCCGCCGCCGCCCGCCTTCCCGGCCTCTAAACGGAGAAGGAAGGGACCACTTCTTAAAATGTCCACGCAGGGGAGAAGCGGCGGAAGGGAGGGGCGGGGGGTGTGGGAAGCGAAGTTCCGCCAATCTGTCGTGAGAGGAAAAAGAGCAGCCAAGGATTTCACAGGAACCTAGAAAACTGACAACAGAAAAAAATTCAGTGGAGCATGTGCTTTGAGGTTTTGCTTGTTTCTTTTTGACTTCACTTTTTTCATTTATTAATTTTATTATCTTTATTTATTTTTTCAGATGATGGACGTTTGTTATCCCAAGTGTTTAAATGATTAATTATCCCATTTGTTATCCCAAGCGTTTAATCATTATTAAGGATTAACCCACTACTTTCATTGAAAGTTGTTTCCACTGTGAAGTAATACTCTTTAACATTACTTTTTAAAGTTTCGTCTTGTCAGTTTGAGGTTATGCTCTTGTGTTTTTGATATTTGCTTAATATTGAAAGTACTGCCTTCTAGAACCCTATTCACACCCTATTCATATTTAAAGGATTTAATCCAGTCACCCCTTTTTCTTTCTGTACTCCAGGCTGTACATATTCAGTTCCTCCAATCTCTCCTACTATGTTTTGTCCCTCAGACATTGCACCAGTTTTGTTGCCCATCTTTGGACTTATCAATATCAGTCTTATCAATATCTTTTAAGTGAGGTCTTCAAAACCGGAGACAGTATTCTAAATGCCATCTGATTAAAGTCCTATTGTGCAGTTAGGACTCCCTTTTTACTGTTGGTGATCCCTCTAGTGATTTATCCTTGAATTTTGTTTGCCTTCACAATTGGCCATACAGTTTATTGACTTTGCAGTCATCTTCTAACAGCAGATCATGTTTGTTTTTCAGGAGATGGAAATTCCTTCCTTCCTTCCCTTCTTCCCTCCCTTCCTTCCTTCTCAGGATCTGGAAAATGAAAATGGGAAAATATTTCGCAACTCATGATCTTTGCCATTATTCAAAATATTTCATGTAGAAAACCCAAAGCCTCATATATGGGCACTGTGGAAGGATTGGACAGCCATCTCATGATTCCTGGATTATCAGCCCATTTCTATTTTTCTCTGCTCTTCTCCCAGTCCTGATATCTGTAGTTGTTGAGCTTGTAGGCATTATTAGGAGTAAATTTAAATCCAGTGCAACTTAATAGCAAATGTTTTGAAATATTTTGAAAGCAAACATTTTATTTATTTCCATAACTTTGTAGGATACATCAGGTAGTAGTTTCACATTGTAGATGGCTGAAATTGAATAAAATCAGTATATTTTAGACAGGGGTATAAATTTATGGCAGAAAACAGATTTTATAAGAGGAGTTTAGTGTTTAATGTTGCTTTTCATAGTTTTGTGTCCATTTGGTGAGAAATAAACCATAGAATTTCAATAGAGACTGCAGCATATATTTGCAACCATGTACAGGTAGTCCTCGACTTATGACCGCAATTGAGCCCAAAATTTATGTTGCTAAATGAGAAATTTGCTAAGTGACTTTTGCCCCATTTTATGACTTTTCCTGCCACATCTGTTAAGTGAATCACTGCAGTTGTTAAATTAACACAGTTAAGTTAATCTGCTTCCCCACTGATTTTGCTCATCAGAAGGTCACAAAAGCTAATTCATGACCTCAGGACACTGCAACAATTGTAAATATGAATCAGTTGTCAAGAATCCAAATGTAAGTTACATGACATTGAGAATGCTACAACGGTCATAAGTGTGAAAATTGTCATCTCACTTTTTTCAGAGTTGTTGCAATTTCGAACAGTCACTAAATGAACTGTTGTAAGTCCCTTAGCAACTAGAAAAAAGGCAAATAAAAGATGGATTTTCATCCTTCTAACTGTGATGTGATAGATTGTTAGTAAAATAAATTCCTGTTTTTCTCTTTCTTGTCACTTTTAAAATGTGGTGTTGTACTACAATTGAATAGCAATAAGGCTTTCCTATCTCATATATTTCTTATTAAATCTAGATTTTACTTGAAATGTAGCAAATATATTGATAATTGAGCTAAGCCCATACTCTTCATAGAAGACAGCTATGCTATAGCTTTTTTTTTAGTATTCATATTTTTATGCTTAAGAACACATCTTCTAAAAATTGCACCTGATGAATTAAAATTTCCATTCCAGTTTAATATATTACCTTGCCTGGTAACAAAATGTTCAGAAACCAAACCAACCCAAATGCGGAAAATGAACCTTTACCCTCATCCTAACCCAAGCTACAGATATTTGCCACTATTGAAAATTATAATTTTAAGATAGGTCTTTGTCTCTATTCAGGATACTTGGTACAGTAATAGAAAAAACTATTTTCCAGAACTAGAAAAAATGGAAAAAGTGGTAAGCGTTCTAACATAACCCATTCTAAGATGACCTACAGATTACAGTGTAAAAGGTTGAAATCCCTCTAAAAGTAACATCTTTAAATCAGGCTTGACTCAGGTGGCACCCATGTAGTTTTCATAATAACATGAGTTTGTTACTGACTTCTGAGATGGCTTTGTCTTCTCAGTCTAGTCTATAATAAAAAGCAGGTTCAAAATCAGTCAAAATTCATGAGTGTTATCTAATTGGGCAAAATTCTTATCAGATACTAATAAATTCTTATTAGGGGCCATGACAATAAAATATCCAAGCCTGATGGCATTCTTAATGTGGAGCTCCTAGTTATGAAAGGGATAGAATGTAACTCTTCCTATGGAAAATGGATTTTAAATTGTTATCTCATGGTGCCCTTAATGTTGGGATAATTGATACAGACCTCTTCTCCACAGATCAGATTTTGAAATTTGCTTCTTAATATACAGTATTTAGAAAACAGAGGTGCTGTGTTGTTCCTTGGTACAACATAGGTTGGATAGGATAGGAAAATAGAAAGAAGGAACTGGAATGAAACTGAGGAGAAAGGGATGGGAAGAAAGGCTGGAGCACATTGTTATTAAGGGAGGCATCTAATTTAGTATTACCTCATCCTTAGCAGTACTGCTTGTATCTGGTACAGAAAAGGCCCAGAGCCACCACCTCATCCTCTGCTGTCCCTTTTCTCTTTTCCCTTCTATCTTGCCCCAAATCAACATCTTTTCCAATGAGTCATCTCTTCTCAATAAATGGCCAAGTATTTGCATTTCAGCTTCAGTATCTGTCCTTCCAAAAAACACAAAAGACAAACATGACACAACCTAATAATAGAAAAGCCAAGATGTGCAATTAACTAGGTTTGTGAGCACAGCCAAATCATAACAAATACATTTAATTGCCTTAGTTTCTTTGGATGGTTATGTCTAAGTAGTGCTGGATTATAATTCTTGACATTTTTTAATTTTTGTTCATCTTCAGGTAAAGCTGTGTTTATTTCATCCATAAGATGTGCATCTTTGATACTATTCCAAATGTACAGCACCTTATTGTTTGGGACAATATCTAATCAACATGTTAATGATGACTAGTTCATCTGAAAAAGATCCAGATGCTTTGCTACTAATTGCTTGGAATTAATTGCATGGAAGAGAATACTAAGTACCTATGAGAAGTTGTTGAAGATAAACAGGCTACTGGAAAAGCTTCAATTAGTGAATAAATTAATTAACTTGGATTCTTCACCAAAGTTCTATGGAAGTTAAGAAAAAGGGAGCTTTGAAAGGACTATAGTTAACTGTTACAGGCATTGTATATCTAGACAGCTCTCTCTATTTCAGCATTATAGCCTGTCTTGAATTTGTAATAGCATTTCATATTGCCACTTTGTACATCTGAAAAAAAAATGTTGGGTTAGATCTGTATATCCATTATATCTTCCATCAGTATGATGATTATCTCACTCTTGAACATAATGCACAATTCTTTCTACTAATAGTATTTTTTTCAAAAATATATTTTAATCACTTTAGACCTTTGTCCCCAGCAAGTTCAACACATTCTATATTGCATTAATACTTTCATTCTTATTTCTATATATTGAAACTGTATATTGTTTATGGAATAATAAGCTAAATCCATATTGGAACTAAGCTTATTACTCCATTAAACTGGACTATATCATGAAAAAAACAGCATGATTACAATATGACACTGACTAGAATATGGAAGGGCAATCTGGAAGGAAGCTTTGGTAGCCAAAGTGGGCTAATGATTCAAAGTGGGCTAATGATTCAAAGTAGGTGGGATGAACTTTGATGGCAATTCTTAGCTTTATAATTATGCTGATATTGTTATTAGTCTTAGATTCCTTTTTTTATTTGTTTCATGTTCAAAATAGAGAATTGTTCCTGATTTCTGCTGCCCCAAGGGATTTCGAGTAGGAAAACATTAAATGAAGGAACAAATGCATAAATCTCTTCATATTCAGAGAATAAAATTGCACTAAAAAAACCAAAACCAAAATATAGCAGCAGCAGTTAGAATTTGCAAATTATGGTACACTAGATTCACCAACCAAGATTTTTCTAGCAATACCTCACCAGATTTTCTTCTAAACCAACTTTGCAGAATTACCAACAATGACCTTAATAGCTGGGAATTCTGGGATCCGAAGTTCAAAAATCTCTGAGGCATTCAGGATGAGAAAGGCTGTTATTAAAATACTGGCTATTGTGCTGCAGTATTTGTATATGCTTGCTGAGTAGAAATGTGATGCTCAATAAACTTGGTTACTTGGGACACATTGACAGGGATGCAACAGTAGCATGTAACAGCATTAAATTCCTAAATTTAACTAGGGTGACTCTTATTTCAGATGCAGATATCTATATCCAGATGTGGACAGATTTTTTGTTATACATTTCAGTGCTCAGAATAGGATAGTTTCATTGCTTTTCATTTGATGCTGCCTAGTTACACTGGAATGGAAGCAATGACAGCAGACGTGGTATTCAGCAGGTTCTGATCAGTTCTGGAGAACTGGAAGTGGAAATTTTGAATAGTTAGGAGAACTGACAAATCCCACCTCTGACTCGAGATTTTACAGTATCTTTCCCTGCCACGCCCACCAAGCTACACCCACAGAACCAGTAGTAAAAAAAAATTGAATCCCATCACTGAATGACAGGTTTTATTTTCTTGGGCTCCAAGATCACTACAGGTGGCAACTGCAGCCACGAAATTAAAAGACGTTTGCTCCTTGGGAGAAAAGTTATGACAAATCTAGATAGCATATTAAAAAGCAGAGCATCACCTTGCTGACAAAGATCTGTGTAGTCAAAGCTATGGTTTTCCAAGTAGTAATGTATGGCTGTGAGAATTGGTCCATGAGGAGGCTGCGGGCTAAGGAATTGATATGTTTGAGCTATAGTGTTAGAGAAGATTCTTGTGAGTCCCTTGGACTGCAAATCAGTCAATCCTAAAGGAAATCAACCCTGACTTTAAAAGGACAGATAGTGAAGCAGAAAGCTCCTAAATGAGAAGAGAGGACATGTTGGAAAAGACCTTGAAGTTGGGAAAAATTAAAGATAGAAGGAGAACGGGATGTAGAAGATGATATGATTAGACAGTGTATCATACTGAATGCAGTAGGTATGAGTTTGGCAGACTCAGGGAGATAGTGGAGGACAGGGGACCCTGGTGCATTATGGTCCACAAAGTTATAAACAGTCAAATGCAACTTAGTGATTGGAAAAAAGTCAAACTGAGAGAGTAGCCCAATGCATTCAGTTTAACTAAAATCTTCATACTTTGTCAATAATCACCAAGGCATTTTGCCTTATAATAATCAATAATATACTTTTATTTGTCAGAGACATAGAGAAAAACTATACTATAGCTCAATAAAAATCTGAAGACACCAAGCTCCAGAGGTAGAGCTGAAAAGGCCCTTCCTGAAAACTTCATATCAAGATGATATGAAAATATCATCTTGGAGATTTGTTGTGAGTCACTATTGATAATGAAATAGATGAAATGGACCAAGAGCCCCTGATTTTTAAAATGGATATTTCAGATATAATTAAATTTTTAATTGTCCTTCAATTGTTTCTTTTTAAAAAATGACTTTGGAATAGCAGAAGAATCTTATAACATTTGGTACTACTGAAACTTTTATGAAATGTGATGAATAAACTTTCCTTGAGCTTTTCAGCACATAAAATAGAAGTACACTAATGACAAACTGAGCCAATAGTATATAGGTTAATGAGTTGGCTAGCCGATCAATTAGGATTAAGACGACTAACAAACGAATCTCATTTATATGTTTTCCAAAAATGATAGGAACATGGTTAGGGAATATGAGCAGATAAAATTCCTTTTTGTGTTTTTTGTTAATAAGCCAAAGAAGGACGTGCCATTAAGGATGTTTCTTTTACTCACCAAGCATTTTTGCTTGATTTTTCTAGTATCTCAATGGTACTCTTTCTTCAATGGTGCATATGCTAATATTTGCAAGCTATAAATTTAAACAATATTTAACCACATGCTACACATTTTTATCTATATTTTAATACATAAATAATTTAGATCTTTTCAAGAACCCACTGAAAGGTTTTTTTAAAATTTCATTCTTAACTGAATATATTATATATTATGGTCTTATATTATATAATAATATATAATATTATATTATTATATATTATGGTCTTTACTGAATATATTATTATTATCTGAAGAATATGACAAAGAATATCTAGGCGAAACAAGATCTCACAAATGTTTTCTGAGTTAACTAGAATGTATGAATGTGATTTGTGTTAGTCCAGGATATAGCCAGTCTGCAATGATACAATAACACTTGTACAGCTGGCTACATATAGACCTATCAATAAAAAACTTTTGTTTAAAACATCACATTTAATTAATTCAAATATTTGTCCACTTTTAAAATATATAGCCTCCAATAGGCATCTATAAAGTATTTTTGAAAGTGGGAAATCACTGCTCTGAACTACCAAAGAATTAAAATTAAAATCATGGCCTTCCAAAAGCTGCTGTCTTCTGATTTACAAAGGAACAGATACAATGTACATTGACACTGATCTAGTTTTTTTTTTTAAGAAAAGCTAATTTCTAATAACATTTTACCTAGATTTTTTCCTATCTGCAAGACATGGGGAGAGTATACAAATTCTTATCACCTCCAATGTCATATGTTCCTGCCACTTCCTTCCCTCCTGCCCAAAACTTTTCTGGAAGGTCAGGTTGTTCTTGTAAATAAAACTGGAATATAGTGGAAGAGATGCTGAAAATATTTGGTTTTGGCATCCTTGGTGCTCTCTGAGCTTGGTTGTTTGCTTGAAGACATTTCATTATCTGACTAGGTAATATCATTAATGCTAGCAAGTGCCTTATTGCGATCTTTCAAAAAGACTTCAATTATGTATCAGAATGGTCAAACAAATAGCAACTTCAAATCTCAACAAATAAATGCTCTGTCTCAGATATTGGCAAAATAAATCAGAAAATAAAATACAGGCTGAATAGTCAAGACCTTGTTGATGATCCAAACTCTGTCAAGGACCTTGGAGTACTCCTCTCTAATGATCTAAGTGCTAGAGCCCACTGTAACTACATAATCAAAAAGGCATTAAGAGTTGTTAACCTAAAGCTGCGTAGCTTTTTCTCCGGTAATATTACCCTACTAACTAAAGCATATAAAATATTTGCTAGACCAATACTTGAATAAAGCTCATCAGTCTGGAACCCGTATTACATATCTGATATTGATACAGTTGAGAAAGTCCAGAAATATTTCACAAGAAGAGTTCCCCACTCCTTTATTCGTTGCAGAATACCTTATGCCACCAGACTTGAAATTCTAGATCTAATAGACCAAGAACTACGCCGCCTTCAGTCTGATCTAAATATAGTATATAAAATCATGCATTGCAATGTCCTACCTGTCAATGAATACTTCAGCTTCAGCCATAATAATACAAGAGCACACAACAGATATAAACTCAAGGTAAACCACACCAAACTTGAAATACAGCTTCAGCAATAGAGTGGTCAATGTCTGGAATACTCTACCTGACTCTGTGGTTTCTTCCCCAAACCCCAAAAACTTTAACCTTAGACTGTCTACTATTGACCTCACCCCTTTCCTTAGAGGTCTGTAGGAGGCATGCATAAGCGCATCAACATGCCTACCATCCCTGTCCTTTTTTTTTCTTATATGTATCCATTTCATGTATTCACAACTATGTTTATACTTATACCTGTTACTTGTAATTGCTTGACAAAAGAAATAAAATATAAAATAAATAAATAAATAAATCCCATTCCCTCCCCACCCCACTGACCTGCTTTCCAGCTCCATTCTCCTGTGCAGGGCAACTAAAGAAGACCCTGCCAATCAGCTGGGTTCAAACATTTCAAACACTTGGGAGGCAGAGAATAGATGGGGGTGGGGGCAGTCAGAGATGGTATTTGCCAGTTTTCCAAAATACTCAAAATTTCCACTACCGGTTCTCCAGAACTGGTCAGAACTTGCTGAATACCACCTCTGTTCTTGATCCTTCTTAAAATAAGGATCCAGGCCATAGGCAATTTCTTCCCCCTTTCCTTCTCCTAGCAGCACATTCACATTTCATTCCACATTTTCTAAAAAGTACCTGAAATGGAACTTTGGTAATAGCACAGTATTATATTCTCTATCACAACGAGAAATCCAAAGAGCAGCACTAACAAGTTGCAGAAAACAGCGAGTCACATCAATGGGAAACCTGCAGGAAGCAGAATTTTTGCTAGTATGGAGCTGTCACCGTCATATCCAAAATGTAAAGGCAAGACTTCATAATTAAAAGAAGTGAGAATATAAAAACCATAATTTTGGGGTAGCACTGCAAGGGAAGGTGACTACACTAATGTGTTAACCTAACTTATAACTCTGATGTCTGAAAGAATGCAGTCTGAGAGGCCTAGAAAAATTGACTATTCACAAAGTGAAGCATTCCTAGGCCATAAGGCCTGAAATGTAGGGCCTTGATAGAGAATGAAATGTAGTACATGTATGATAACTATCTCCACATTTGTAATCAGTTTACGCAAACATTAATAACAGCAATATCATTGAAAAAGAGGAACAAGAAAATCAAGGTTATTTAAAGCTACTGCAAGTAAGTGCACATTTTGATTAATTCATCTTTGGTGCACCTCCATACTTGGCTTTAGATGCTGAAATGGCTGATAATCACATCTCCTTTTTGATCTTCTAGAGGCAAACCATTCTACACAACATGTAGAAAGTTTCTTTCTAGATGGGCGTTTCTTTCATTTTTGTTCATAGATACAGTTTTGGCCCCTACCTGTATTTTGAGGCTTTCACAGCATCCCAGATTTTGCTATTGAAAATAAGTGTAAAAATGCCAGTTTTGATCAGCATTTTCTCCTCTCCATAATACAATAAAATTACAGCATAAACACTACAAGAGTTTATTTATTTTGCTTTTAAAAATCTCTAACCCTCAAAAAAGCAGAAACAATTCCTTTTGAAGGCGGAAAATATTATCTTCGTTGTAGCCAGCAGCTGAAAAACGTGTCTGACTTATTTAGGGTTTTGCCACAAACCTCTTTAGAGAAAGTAAAATTGCAAAGAGGGTGTGAAAGAGGCATGAAATCATTTTCTCTACTATTTTAAGTCACTAAACAAGCATTTTCAGATGCCTAAAGAAAAAGATCCTTTACCACTTTAAACCAATTAATAGCTTTGTCAAGTCGTTTACGCCTATGTTTATGTGGGCACAGCCTTACCCAACACACCTGTTCAGGCAGTTGGCTCTTTCTCTCTTCAAACACAGCATTAAATTACAGTATTAAATAAATCTCGTGATGCAATAGGTTTCAAACAGAATACCACAAACACATACTTGATACAAGATATGACAAGGTTAATCATTCTATCACTTGACAACTGAGGCTACTTTTTTAAGTTAATTTATAATAAATTAACTATTCTTTAATGTCTCTAGCTTTTCGTTCAAAAAATGTTTTATGCGCTTGTTTGTTTTCAAAGTTTGAACATATTGAGGATTTCTGAATTGATATTTCTGAAGTATTTCTAGTTTTCTAGTTTTGAGCTTTGTAATAAAGAACTGCTAACCCTTCAGACAAAATAAACTAGATGTTGCATATTTATAGAATCATGCATAGTTCTTATGTTAGGCAAATACTTTCACTTACATAAGTTAAATGCTGAAAAACAAATTCTCAGTTTCTGTCTCAATTTATTTCTGACAAGGTTCAAATTGATTTATCTTTAACAAAATGTATGTGATTTGTAAAGGTTCAGTACTAAGAACAATAACATATGACGTGGCTGGCAGTAAAAGAAAAGAAAGTATTATCATTATTATGATAATAAGAGAAAATGGAAAATGTATAATGTCTTTATAGAGTTCAACTACCAAATGAGCACATGCAAAGGAATTCATCAGGTCATCATACAGCTCTATTTCAAGGATGTTTCAGCTGAAGTTCCATCTCTTACTTAGCCTAAAGTTCTGACTGAAAAAAAAAACCTGTTTATGTGATCTTCCTTTAGATGAAAAACTGTAAAATTAATCCTTAAATTGACAAGGTCAACTTGTTTATAGATTGTATAGATTCTGTGTCTATAATTTTTATGTTACATTAAATTTAGATGGTTACCTAATATATGTGATTTAGTTGTTAGGGTTAATTTATGGATATTTATTACATTTCCCCCCCCCCCCTTTTTTTTTCTGTACTGTACCAGTTGCTGACTTTAATAAAGTATACTTACCTAATCCAAAGAGTGACGGTAAGGTTGATTTGATTGGAGCTATAAACAAACAAGACAGATAGATATACAACACCCAACTCACAATCAGTTTGTAGGGATTAAGTAATAAACAATTAAATAGTGATGTCAAATTTGGAGTCATACAGTCTCCAATAATGCCATTGATATATACAATATTTTTCTCAGGGAGAAAAGTACCTTTTAAATTCATCCAATAATTCTAAATTTGGAACAAGCTGTCAAAGGCACAGTGGGGTAATGGGTGTGTCAATAGAGAGTCGAAAGAACTGGTGCATGTCTGATAATGATATGAGAAATGAAAAATAGTAATTATGATTACGCCATTACTTTATCTTAAAGAACAGATATTAGCTAATGTTTGGTGACCCAACATATTAATTCAGGGATTATAGGTGTTCCCAGATTAAAATTGTGTAACTTTCTTGTCTCATTCTCACAATTTTAGGGGTGAAGCGTTATGTAGGAATAGACATTTTGCAGCTTGTTTATAAAGTTAAATGTTAATGTATACAGGTAATCCTTGACTTACAACAATTCATTTAATGACCGTTCAAAGTTACAACAGGATTAAAAAAAATGACTTATGATTGTTTTTCACTCTTACAATCCCTGCAGCATCCTGATGGTCATGTAATCAAATTTTAGGTGCTTGGCAACTGATTTATACCTATGACCATTGCTGTGTTCCAGAGTCTTCTGATCACTTTTTACAACGTTCTGATAAGGAAAATCAATCAGAAAACCAGTTTCACTTAACAATTGGGTAACTAACGTATTATCTATTGCAATGATTCAATTAACAAGAAAAAGCAAGAAAAATTGTAAAATGGGACAAAGCTAATTTAACAAATATCTCACTTAACAACAGAAATTTTGGGCTAAATTTTGGTTATAGGTCAAGGATTATCTATATACATATACAATATGTGTATATTATTCTTGATCTGCCCTTCTTGCTGAGGATTATACTTATTTTTTCAGTTCTTTGCCAGGAACCATGCTGCAAAACATGAATTAAACAAGCCAGGACAAAAACTAAGTTTGATTTAATTTACATAAAATTTGATGAACTATTCCTCATATAAATAATACATTTGCCTTCTATGCTACTAAAATTTATAGTTCCAAAACAATTTTGAAAAGTATACTATGTCAAAACTTGAGAGAGGAAGGGGGATTTTTCAAAAATTTAAATATGTATTTGATGACTATTTCTGGTTGATATGCAAACAGAACAATTTTGAATGAAGGGTTTACTTATACTTTCTTTTTTAGTGTTTTTTTTAAATGGAGGATTTGGATTACTGGATTGGTTTTTATACTATCAAGCATGTGTTCTAACATGGCTAAAATAATGGATAACTCTTAAACATAAGAGACTACTATATTTAGAAGGAAATGACTTACAAGTTGAATGGCATGCATTTTTATGATATGAGAAGAATAAAAGCCACAGGTATTTCCAAAATCACGATGTAAGAAATTCATTATTGTTTGTGTGGGGAAAAATAAAAGCCAAAATCTACTTGAGAATCCTAGGATGGCTCTCAATGATGGAAACGTTTATTCACCAAAATCTGGTGAAGATTGAGAAAATTCTGACATATAAAGATATTTTGAATACTGAAGGGAAACTATAATCTAAATAAGAGCTTGAAGACCAGGGCAATGAACTATCATGGTAGCCTCAGATGCAAATACAATCTAGATATGATAAAGATGTGAAAATGTATGGCTTCTATAAAGAACAGATAACCTTCAATCAAATATTGTTGAACTCCAATGAAAAACTGATTAAGAAACTTTATAACTTTCTACTAAATTTGAAAATGGAAGATGTACAAGTAAAAGAAATAATAATAGAGTGGTCAAAAAACTTTGGACATAATATAGAACTAGAGAAATAGCAAAATATATGGGAAAGAAATTATAAATTAACAATGGCAACTTCATATAAAAAAAACTTATGTTCAAAAATATTAAATGTCTATTAAATATTGGCAATATAACAAAAAATCTGGCACATATTACCATCTGTGGTAGACTTGTAAACCCAAAAAAATTTGGGCAAAAATATACATGTTAGAAAAGATGTTAGGAAAACATGTAATCTTAAACCTGCACTTTTTTATTAAGTTTAATATCAGAAAAAAATGATAAACAAGGTATATATTTAATATTGCATGTATTAACAGCAGCGAGGACAGTATTTGCTCAGCATTGAAAACTTGCTAAATGATGAGATAATTAAGATATTGGACTGTGCAGAAATGGACAGACTTACACTGAAGATTAAACAGAAAGAAGATACCGAATACTATCAAACATGGAAATTATTTTATCAATTGCTGGAAAAAAATAGTAGGAATATAATTTGTATTGTTATTGCTGTTGTTAAGCAAACAAAATACAGTGATCCAGACAACACAATGTTTATTAAGCACTAAATAAATATAATAGTAGAAAATTACTGTAATAAAACTTTATTTTTAGAAAAACCAGTGCGCTACTCAGTTTTGAGATCCCAGTGGTGATCATGATGAAACATGTTTTATTATTGTTGTATTTTATTAGACAAAAATCAGTATCCATGGTATATCCCAAATTACAAATTGTAGATGACCAAGATGAGCCTGGAGGCAGGATCAAATCCATGATCAGTTTGGAGTCTCTAATCCTCCCCAAAAGATGTAAGCCCAACCCTGTTCAGACTCATGTGCATAGATAGCATGAAATAACTTGAAATACTTTTGATTTCTATCCTGCCTCCTGACGTCTCGCACCTGACAAATAAATTCCCAAGTGCTTACAGCTATTAGCAAAAGCCACATTCTCCGACCATCTTGAAAATGGAAGTAGCTGCTCATGCTTGCTGTATAAAATGATTTTTGCATGCTCAGTGTTCTACCGTATCATATTCAGTATGCTTGAACATATCTTGAATGAATTTCAAGTTTAAAAGGAGCAAAGATAAACTGTTGCATAGATACAAGTCACTAAGCTTGAATTATCTGCAGCGCCTTTAAAATTATACATAATACAATCTATTAAATGTAAAATTACGTGTAGGTGTGATTTCAGCACCAGCAAAGAAGCATTCACCAAAAGTTCCTATGTAGTACCGAATATTTAAAATTCATACATGAACAGGACCTTCTGAAGATGTCACTTGGTTGTCAATGGCAACACTCTCAATACAGCGCCATTTCGCAAGGCTAATAGGCCCGTCATTAGGCGGTTATACGATTACGTCATCGGGTGGGGAATGGTAAAGAAACTAACTGCATCTTTAGAGCCTAGAGAATGGAAAGAGGCGATTACATTTTCGAGCGATAGTTGGTTGTTGCTTCTGTCCATCAAACAATCTGGTTCAAGGAACTAAGCGAACATTAAATGGATTGGGGAATTTATGTTGTCAATCAATGAACAGCGTAGCCGGCCCTCTCACCATCGTGATTGGCTTTTTTTCTTGACATTTTTTTTTGCCTCTGTTAACACTTTTATCTGTGTGGATTCTGACTGGCCGTTAAGCTGTCAGTCGCTGTGAGGTTCCTGGTTTGGAAGTAATGCTTACCTTCTGAATGGGCAAACAAACTGTCATTTATCTGAATCGTTAAAAACGATTGGACAAAGCTACAGAGAAGGCAGGAAACCTTGTGATAGCAGTCGAGTGCCGCTGTATGGGCTTAAGACCGGCATTGAGGCAAGGCCTCCTGAAGGTAGTCGCGCGTGCTGGACGGCGATCGCAGGACAGGGAAGGTATACAGATGGAATGATGGATTTCTACGACGGGAAGTTGGTGGAGAAAGCCTAAGCGGGGACAGGATAAAGGGGAGAAGTACTAGAGAATAAAAGAAGGGATTGCATACTGGGGGGAGGGGGGATAAAATCTGGGAGAAAGAGGTGGGGGTGACCCAGGGAGACGGCCTGCGGTATATAAAGGAGGGGGAATTGAGAGGCGTTGGCGGGGATAGTTGAGAAGATGGAGGTAAAAATACGAGACCGAGGGCCAGGTAAAGGAGGGCGCTGGGAGGAACAGGACTGAAGGAATAATATGAATTGAAGAAAGGCAACTGCGGGGGAAACGGGACGGGGGTTCAGATGCAGACTGGGCAGAAACGAGGTGGGGTTTTTAACCAGATGAGGTTTGTGGAAGGAAAGAGATGAGTGGAGGGAAGGTCGGGAGGGAAGAAGGTAAATGAGTTCAGACGTGGGTGGCCTGTGGAAAGAACTAATAGATGGGGATAATATATATATAGAATTTAAAGGGCACTAGGTAGACTGGGAGAGAATAAAAAATAGGGAAAGTTAAGATATGAGGAGGGAAAAAGTTAGCCTGAGAAAGTGAGGAATGGAGAAAGGCTTTTCCCTTCTTGTAAGGGAAATCCTATAAGAAAATTTAGGACAGGTAGGATTTGCTGAAAAATGAAATGGGGTGAGGGTGGAGAGCTTCTGTGTGTGCGAGGCACTCCTAAAACATAAGAAGGGGAATGAGGTTAGTCCTATAATAGTAGAAATGGAGTAAAACCAGATAGTGGAGGAAATGCTAGCCTAGCAAAAGTAATGGGTGGGGAATTGTTTCTAGAATAGAAGCAGTTTGAAATTTAATTGTATTCTCATGCCTGTTCATAGTAAATGGATGTGTTAAAGGGCAAGATTGTTCTATTTAATTAAAAGAACATTTGCATGGTATTATTCTGTGAATTAATAATTAGCTTCTGAGAGTGAGCAATCCTGAATCTATTTTTTTCAGGGTTATTATATTTGGAACCCAAGACTTTTAGAGAAATGAAAGTAAGAAAGTAGACAAAGAAAGAGAAATGTTGGATTAATTATAAAATATCAAGAAAAATATATATATTAAATTACATATGGATTAATTCATTAAGGAAAAAGTCTTGCCGGTTGATCTCTTGTTTAGAATCTCATTAAGTGGGTTGCACTCCTTACTGCACAGGAAAAGAATACTTTTAAACCTAGATGTTAACTTGTATATCACATTATAAAGAGATATTAAAAATATGACAGCTAAAGTAAAAAGCTTTGCTTTTGTTGGAGTTGTACTTCCTCATGGTTCTGTGTGCTGTAAATAGGACAAGGTTCAAGCTTTTGTGTAAAAAGATTTGTGATAGAATTCTCTTAAGTTCTCTCCTATGTCATTACCTTGCATTTTGAAGAGTTTAAATCTTTCAATTGAGATTGTAATGAGAGTCCAAAAAGTCTTTGCAATCGAGAAAGTAGAATTAATGAAAGAATATAGGAAAGAAAGTGTCTGGTGGAGAATGTTGGCTCTCATGTCTTTCAAAACAACTACTACTTAGAAATCATGCGTCTGATGGAAATAGAAAAAGGTGCTGAAACATGATAGTAGAAGCATAGATTGGATTAGTCTGAGTATATGGTTGCTGTTCTTAATAAATCAAGGTAAGGCTTTTGGAATTCTTATATTCTGTGTAATTTGTAGTGGGAGCAGATGAAGCAATAGTTGTGATGTAGATTTTAAAAACATTTCAAATTAATTGAAGGAAAAATTGTATTGAAAAGTTTGACATGCAAACCAAAAAAGTCATTTCATGGCTTTATATTTAATTCTAAAAATTTGGGCTGGCAATGTTTTCTGGTAATATATGTAGAATTATTCTGATATTGACCTTCCTTATCCTCATGTTTCTAATTTTTATTAAAAAATTGTTTTATATGTTTTTAATGTTTAATTCATTTTGATAGATACACTTTAATGGCAATGTAATGACTGTACAGATATTTTATTGCTTGAAGCTTGCTGTATACTTACATATGAAAGTATAAGGAAAGTATTTGATCATAAATATCACCTTATCCATAATTTTTATTAGATAAATAATTGAGGGGAAAATGAAAGAAATCCTATTTTTCCCAAATTCATTTTCCAAATACTGACCTACAAGCACTCCTCTTCCAAAAAGGAAGGCAACATGTTTTCTATAAATACTGACAATCAAACTGATTGAGAATCAGAATGCTCAACAATTGGGAATCAGGGAGAAAGCTGGGTAGAGATCACCAAATACCTGTAGGTATTAGTAATGCAAGGGTGTAGAATCCTAAGCCCTTGAGGGTTCCTGCAGTAGGGAAAAGAGCTAAAAGAATCTGAACAGCTAAAGCAAGGTTCCATCCATATATTAGAAGCTATGTTCTTTATTAAATCCAGTAATTTCTTCAGTAGGCATGAAGTTGTAAGCATGACTTGGGAGAAATATTTGCAGACATAGCTTTTGTGCTGATAAATTGCAAAATCCCTAATGCTTAAAGTGAATTTAAAGTCCTTTTAAATTACTCAAAAATTTATGCTGAATTAAGGCATAATCAGCAAGTTTAAACATCACCCACAGTAAACTCTCAGTGGTGAGAGAATAAAAGGACACAAACACCAGTATTCTCTGGAGTGTTGATATTTGGCTCTTGACGGGTAATCAGATGCCAGAAGCCAAATTGCTATTTCCTTGAACTGTTTTTTTCCCCCCACTTATGTTCAGACATGACTGATTCTCAGAGACTGCCTAGACAAGTCCTTATAGTTTTCTTGGCATAGTTTTCCAGAAGTGGTTTGCCATTACCTCTTTCTTAGGGTTAAGAGAAAATGACTATCCCAAGGTCATCCAGTTGACTTTATACCTAATGTAAGACTAATGCAAGGTTTCTAACCTAATGCCTCAACTACTACCCCAGATTGGTTCTCTCTTGAACTGTAGGATAATGCTAAATTATTTAGCTTTTTTGGTCATATTTTTTGTTAAATTAAATGTGCACTCCACATCATATTTCTAGCCTGTGTATAAAAAAGTGTCAAACTAATTTAAAATATGATGCCTGTTAATGCCGCTGCTTGATATTTTTGGGTGTGTTTCAGTTTCTGATGAAACTTGCAGCAAGCAGCAGAAGAATCTTCCCTATTCTGGAACCTTGTATTCTTTAACTGCTCCTTCAGGAAGCCTTTTAGAAAAAAAGGAGGAAAGAGGGAAAGATCAAACTTGTAGCTGTTGTAGAAGACTTGTTCCATCTTGCAGTTGCTGTGGGAAAATAGAAGCTTCAAGGAAGTTGTTGGGTGGATTCATTAAGACAGTAAGTCACATGAGTTTATATGCTTTTGTTTTGGTGTAAAACAATTTTGTATTCTAAATAAGCTGTTCCAGAATAAAAGTCCACTTAATGTGAGTTTTTTATTCCTGAAGATTTCTCAAATTTATTCATAATCTGAATGCATTTAAATTTTCCTTTAAAATGGAATATGATCATTTGTTATATAGTATAGAAAGATAGCTCACAAGAGATATTTGAATAAAGTTATTCTAAATATACTTTTTCTTTCTAGAAATGCTTTCTCTGAAGAAATATTTCACTGAAGGACTCATTCAATTCACTATTCTTCTCAGCTTGATTGGAGTGAGGGTGGATGTAGATACTTATCTAAATTCACATCTCCCTCCCTTGCGGGAGATCTTTCTGGGCCAGAGCTCTGCGTACACTCAAACACAGTTTCATAACCTGCGGAACACCCTAGATGGCTATGTTATACATCCCAAAAGTGTAGATCTGGACTACTATTTTACAGCTCGACGGCTTCTCAACCAAGTGAGGGCCTTGGACAGGTTTCAGGTGCCCACCACTGAAGTCAGTGCTTGGCTGGTACATCGTGATCCTGAAGGTTCTGTCTCTGGTGCCCAACCCAATACAGGCATTTCCCTTGAGAATGGCAATAGCCTACAAAATGGAACTGCTTCAGACAATGTAGTCAGAGAAAATGCAATGGAACAAGCATACAGTGAAGAGTTGGAAGACTTAGGTGCAGTGGCTCCTCCACTAAATGGTGATCTAACTAAAGAGGTATGTATAGCAATATTCTGTGGGAAAAACTAAGAGAAAGAAAATAATTGTTTGAGAATCTCTGTAACTTTCATTAATAAATATATTGATTATTGCCATTTCTTTGATAAGAGTAAAACAACAGTATTAGTAATCTATGTTGATACATGGTGTATATCCAAAAGTCAGACTTCATAAACAATTTATTAAAAATGTTGCTATTTTCTTCTAAAACAATGGTTCCCACATTTTTTCCTTCATTACCCAAAATTGCTTATTAGAAAGTTGAACTTTGAGTACAGGTCATAAGTCCCTTTGTTCAACATCATAACTTTCAAGAGTTACTGAATGCATGATTGTGACTCAAGGACTATCTTTATTAAAAACATAATTCAGTAATCTTTACATTATTTCATCAAAATGCTGTAGATAATTTCATTGATTTTCACCTTAATAGGAATAGTTTGGGAGATTTTTGATTATTTTGGGTACACATAAATATTTTTTGTGATGGGAAATATGTTCAGTCCAAAGAAAAATACAAATAAAAATTTTTTTATCCAATTTTGGGTAGCATACATGGATTTGAGAAATGTTCTAAACATTTCTTATTCATTTGACAAATGACCTTTGAACATTCCTAAGTATCATAACATTTTCTTTTGGGGAAAGGGATAATGAAACAATAATGCAATAATAAGCCTATGGGACATGATTTTTGGTACACCTTAGATATTGTTTCCTTAGGCTAAATTTTTTGTTGTGTCTTTTAGGTTTTTTTAAACTGTTTCTTTTGATGGAAGTATCTCAGTTAATAATATCACTGGCTTAATTTGTAGTAATACATAACTTCATTGCAGGTATTAAGTTGGTGATGATTTAATCAATGTTGAATTCTTTCCAATGAATTTTTCTAGTATGTATTTAAGAAAGCAAATGCTTTCTTACTAAGCAATAAAAACTATCATTTTCAGTCTTCTTTTTTCTCTTTCTGCTATCCTATATAATTTACTTTATAAGGGTCAGTTCTGGTTTGCTTTGTTTGTACTCTACTTGTGTTTTATTTAGTGATGAGTTCAGTTATTTACATGGATGCTGAAGTCTTTCTCAAACATATGGTGATATAGAACTACTTCCAGACCATCCTTAATCCCTGGTAGCTTAGGTTGCAAGTGGACTGTGTTACTAGAGCTGGTATCCAGGCTTTTTTTTTTTTTTTTTTGGGGGGGGGGGGTTGAAGCAGCTGTTGTGACTGTCTTCCTCTCTTGTCATGTTGCCTCATCTCTTTCATAGGCAAATACAGAGTAAATATTTCAAAGGTTTTGCCCTTGAGGATATAAAAATGACATATAAAAGTGATATTTGCTTTGAATGGGAAGCTTTTAGTTGAAGTAAAAGTAAGTCGCTAGCAAGCTGAATCATTTTGTTATGTAAAAATAAATACTGATTTTTTTAGAACAAGAAATCAAACCACTTCTGTGGATCTTTCAACCCTCATAATAAATGGTTAAAATTGAAAATTTAAAAACAAGATAACCCTTCCCAAGTATAGTTATGAGGCCGACTAATATGAAGAATGGTCTAAATTGAAGGTCATTTAAAAAGAGACATTTTGGGTTTGATTGTGGTTGTAAGTCAAGAACTATCTGTATTGAGTTTTTTTCTTTACAGATTTGAAACCAAGATATTTGATAGTCCTTGGCAATGGATCTAAAAATCAGTACTGTTTGCCATTCTAAATTCAAGGGGCCTACAAAATATGATGAAAGCGGTAAAGATGAATTTATTAAATTTGATAATTTGATTTAGATTTTTATCAAACTCTGATTGATATGACAAGTCTAATATTTGATTTTGTGATAAACCTGCTTAGGAGCTCTTCCCCAGGAATGTACCATAAATAAAATATCTTTCCATGATTTATTTTGAAATTATTACTGATTATAGTTCAATGGCTACAATGGAACCAGGAAAAAGTACACTATATTTTTATAGCCAAGTATTTTGATCCTTGCTGGTCCTTTCGTTCTCTTAGACTGCTCATCCTTTTATGGCAGTTATGTACAGACTCTGTAATTTTTCACATTATAGAAGAATTTGAACATTTGATCTGTAAGCTTATGAAGTAGCTTATTAGAAATTGGTTTTCCTTGGAAAAAGTTATGACAAACCTGAACTCTATATATAGCTATTAAGAATTTCTATAATAAATTATTTAATATACAGTATATGCTGCCATAAGATTTTTTTTTTTGTTTACTTACCAGCCAAAGGAATTAATTTTATGTGCTTCTGTATTGGAATCTAGATCAGAGAACACAAATCTATAGGGCAATGATATGGGCATAATATTTAGATTCAATGAGGCGATAAAATGCTCTCTTTTCACAAGTGCAGAAGACTAAAAATACATGCACTTTGGAATATAAATAGATAATTTTAAAAATTATGAGATGGAAGATTGGATTTAGTTCAATCTTAATCAGGAACTCCATAAAAATATAATGTGGAATTCACGATAGATGACTTAATATATTTATTCTTGAGCTCTGGTTGTTTTGTGTACCGTTATATAGACTACATATAAATGAACAGAAATTCTGTGGAGAAAATAAGATACTCAGAAAAGCTTTCTAAAATACATATGACTTCAAGTGGACACTTTCCTGATGGTTCTTGGACTGATATTTCAAGGGTAGGATATAAAACGGTAAAGATTTGTACATTTTTTATTTTTAATATATATTTATATATTTGTAACACAAAATCTGGGAGTACAGTATATAAAACAAATGGAATGTGCTAATTAATTAGTTTTTATACAATATTTCTTAATTATGTTTTCCACATTTCCATGTTTATTACTGAAATTATTACTGTTGTATAATGGATTGGCAGTTTGCCAATATATCCAATTTCTTTTCAGTACAGTGAACAGGATATATTTTTTAAAGTAGAGGTGAAATGAGTGCAGTGGGCTGTCCATCCAACAAAACTTAGTGGTTGGGCATGAATTCTTGAATTTTTAGAATATAATTGACTATAGTCCCAAAATCCCAACTTTTTTCCTGTCCATTGGAGTATCATTGAATTTCAGTAACATCTCTGAAAATTTTGCATTGTCCTGCAATGTTTGATACCTGAAAAAATAAAAAAAAATGTTTTCATAGTTAATTCTACCTTCCCCCCCACAACCCACAAAATTTAACCCTCTTGAATTCCCTGCAAAAACTAGAGATGAACATATATATCCTCTATTCTTTAGGGTAATTTATGTCCTTGGTCTCATGGCCTAGATGTGAAATGTGGGCCTCATTTATCAGAAGTGCATTAAAGTTTTTTAATAAGCTCTATCATGAAATTACTGTTATAGGAATTAGATGTATTTGAATTTGTTTTATTTATTCAATTTGTATTCCACTGCAATCTCACAATTTTTGGAAGTTTTTAAAGGAGTTGGGTACTGCTTTAAATAAACAAGTTCAAGTATTAACTTAGTTTTGAAACTAACTTTGTAGCTTGTCTTAATTAGCTAAGTTTACAGGTTTTTATTACTACAGTTCATTTAATTTTGAAATAATGTATTATGTGAATTCAGCCATTTATGACTTATTCAATAAACCATAATGCAGCATATTGGCTAAACCTAACTCTCAACTTAATTATAATTGTGAGGGGAAATGCAAGATATTTAATAGATTATTGTTATAAGAACAATGAAATAGAGCTATGCTATTCCTATTGGAGAGTATTAATCTACTATGTGGCTTTAGACTTTATCTTGCTTCCTCTTAAAATGTCAGTTTCTGTAATGGGAAAAGTTACCCACCTCACAGAGTATTACTGAATCTCTATATAGAACATTCTTATTATAAAAATTTTAGATTGCAGTGGAAAGGGCTTCTGAATAAAAGAACCCACCTCAATATAGATCTGACCTTTAGGACCTTGATAACTGTTGTATTGTTACAAAATACTAGGAATGAATTCTGGGATTATTTTGGGGTGAGTTGAAGGCAGGGGTCTTCAAACTTGACAGCTTTAAGACTTGTGGACTTCGACTCCCAGAATTCCTCCAGCCAAGTTATTCAGAAATTGCTGAGCTAACATGACTGGAGGAGGAATTCTGGGAGTCGAAGTCCACAAGTCTTAAAGCTGTCAAGTTTGAAGACTCTTGGTCTTAGGTGTTGTTTTTCTTTTTCTCCCCTCAAATTCATACAGCCTCCAAATGCATTCTAATTCTAAATATTTTAAAATCTCATTTTTAGTATATTTTCTTTACTATTGGATGTAGTAAGTTGAGGATTTTAAATGCTTGGACTGGATAGGAAGTAATTCATTCTAATCCAAATATGACAGGTAAGCATTATTCAGGCTTCAAAACATTATTTTCCTTACAATTTCCAAGGAAAAGTTTATCTCCTACAATAGCCATGTAATATTCCTGAAGACATTGCTAGATGGGATGGTTTATTAAATCCTTAAATTTATGTCATGTTTAATTGTTTCATTTCTGATTGCTATTAAAATAGAGAAAATTAATTTCCTGTTGAAAGTTGAAAATTAATTTATGCATTGTTGTATCACTTTAGTTCTTCTAATCTTTAGTGTATAAATTGAAAAAAAGTATAATCCCTTTTAAGGATTTTAAATCACAAAAAAACAGTTCTAGAGAACAGAGTCAGTGGTAGCAAAACCAAAAAACAGATGTTTAGTAATGTCTAGAATAGTTCTATTGTTGAGACCACTGTTTGATAACTAGTTCACAATGAGATAAGTACAGAATTCAAGAGTGTGTAGAATCTTAACAAGTAAGAATCAAGCTCATTTATCATATTAACAACTTTAAATATTGATGAAAGGTTTGTTAAAAGTGTATCATAGTTATTTAATACAGGACATTATTATTTTACTCATATCTTTTGGTTCAGTTATAATTGCAGAATGAGGAAAAGTTAGTGTCATAGCGATTCTCTATATTGCCTATATACACAATTTTAATGAACAACAGATATAGTTTTTGTAATTCTTTTTTCCCCTAAGATGTTTGTTCTGCTTGGTTTTATTGAAATTTAACAGTGTTATTGTCTGTTAAATTTAACAACAATTGTATTTTGTGCGCCTTTTTAAATTTTATTTTTCTAATTCATTGTTATTGTATATAAATACAAAATCTTTATGTTCATAATGGATTGAAAGTTTAAAAAAAACCTGGTCCTTCACAATATATAGTTTTAAAAGCACTATTCTAGAGTTATTCAAGTGTAACAAAGACTACTGTTATTACTATTATATCAGCACAATAATGATTGGCTATTTCTAGAAAATTCTATAAGTGGGCTATGATATGCAGTTTTGTAAATGCAGAAAATGTGTATAACTACTTTCTATATATTATTTAGATATTCTAAAACTAAGGAAAAGCTTATGAACCTGTGAATTTCCAGTTATTAACAACTCTGTTTTTCCTATTACTTGATTTTAAGTAAAGAAATTAATTCCTGTTCCAAGGTTACATTCTGCATTTCCTTCCAATGGTTCTTTGGAACATAACCTTTGTGAGATTCTGTGTTCCTACTTGTCTTCAGATGCTCCCTTTTTCAGTCCTGATTCAGTTTTCATATGCGTCTTATATTGTGGTTGTTTCTGTATGTCCTGGGATTGGGTGATTAATAAACTAGGAAGTTACAGCTGCCCACTAAGTGGGTTTTTTATTTATTTATTAGCTGATAACCGGGAGTTGCCCAGGTATTTATTTATCCCAATCCTGTATTAGACAGGAAAATCCTGTAGTTGTGACTCACATCGTTGTACTGTCTCTTGTTGCAAGACTTCTATTCCTCTCCTGGGGAGTTTCTTGTCTATGCTATGTTTCATTTTTTTATTGCACTTGGCCAATCACTTGGCCAAGTTTCCTTGGAGGGCTCAGAGGGAGCCCCCTTGTGGAATACTGTGAAGCTGTTACCATGGCAAGTCCACTGTGCTACACAGTAGAAGCCATTTTAAGGCATACACACACCCTGAGGGGTGTTAGGGGTGTCTTACCCCCACAGTATTTATTTCCATAGTGTAAATCATCTGTGTACCAAGTTTGGTTGAAATTGCTCAAGGCATTCCAGAATTATGTTGGAACGAACACACACACACACACACACACACACACACTTATGTGTATGAATTTAAAGATTTGATAATGCTAGTACCTCTAAGATACCATTGCAATATTTCTCTGGCTTTGTCTTTTGGATTTTAAATGTATATTTTCATCTTAGACCTTTTATACTTTTATAGAGTAAATACTACACGTGGCTTTTTCTACCAGAAAGCTTATTTTAATGATACTGTAATATTTCCACAACAAGGGATAAAAATAAATGTCTAGCTCAGGCAACTTGTGATAAGAATTGCTAGAGTTTGTGTTGTCTTACATTAGCATTTTTCACTTCAAGCCTATCTCTATTTGGACAACATAGATTGTAAACATAAGCAATTGCTAAACATCTTGATTTTTTTCTTGTCTCAAGTGACCCCTGCTCTTTCCAACATGTACAAGTTAATGAAGCTTAGCTAACATATCCTAATATATGATCAGAATTTTTTTGAGATCGCAGTTGAACTTCTTCAGGATTCTCTGGTGATGTCTAGTAGGACTTTGAACAAGGTCAAGCTGTTTAGCATAGAATTAGGATGATAAAATAGGATGCAAAAATTGAGACAAATATATTAAAATACATTTAGTAAAGGAAAGCACAAATCTTTAAAACATTACATTTTCAATGATGAAGCATATATCTTTGAGCAAGAATTCAGTTTAGCATCTTTTAATGTTTCAGTTCTATACTACAGTGATGCTTTTGCTATTAGCCTTATTTTAGGGGTTTTTAGGGATTGTCATGGTTTGACATTGTTGAGCAGCTGTAAGTTTTCTGTGGGATTAGACCAGGGGTCTTCCAACTTGACAGCTTGAAGACTTGTGGACTTGAACTCCCAGAATTCCTCCTACAGTCATGTTAGCTCAGGAATACCGGGAGTTGAAGTCCACAAGTCTTATAGTTGTCAAGTTTGAAGACCCTTAGATTAGACTTTACCTAGCAAGTCAGCCTGCTGTCTATCCATCCTTCACTGGCATGTAACAGCATATGTCATACCATTTTCCTATTGTTGATTGTTATTATTTGCTTATTCTCATGATACTTTCTTGCTTTTTTTTAAATGACAAGAATGACAAAAACTGTTGCCACCAAGTTAGGAAGAAATAGAAGAAACTGTCTACATCAACAAGTCATGTAGGTCCTACATGTCTTGCTATTTTGCATTCTCCAAAACTGAGAATCAATTCTGTGTACAGTGGTAGTTTTTGCTGATCTTGCTGTGCAACTTTGATCCAACTGCACCTCTCTGCTTTTGCCTGAGACTTCAATTTTTAAACTCAACTTCTCTTTTAATACAATATTTCCATTTGATGTATGTCTCAACAACTCTAGAACAGTGGGTCCCAACCTTTTGGGCACCCAGGGACCTGTTTCATTTTTTCCGTGGACCAGGGGAGCATTTGTTTCCTATGCCTGGATCGAGCGTTTGTGCGGATGGAGTTTTGCTCACTTGCATAGCAGAGGTTGAGGACCCTTGTTCTAAATGGCCTATGCAGGTAGTCCTTGCTTAATAACCATTCATTCAGTGATTGATCAACGTTATGCAGGTACTGAATGAATGAATAACTGGTCTTCCAAGTTACAGCTCTTGTAGGCAAAGGATCACATGTTCAAAATTCAGATGTTCGGCAGCCTATCCAGGGCAGTGTGCACTTAAAAGCCTTGTAAAGGGCCAGCAGTTGCTTTGTATGTGGGAGGAAGAAGATGGATGGGAGGAAAAAGACAGTGATAGACAATAGGATGGCAGGACTAGGCAGAAGAGTGCAGGGTAGCTGAAAGGGCAGAGATTGGGTGGGAAATAAGCAGGTTGAGAATTTGAAGCAGAGGTGAGTATGGCAAGTAGATCAGAAATTTGATGCCCTTGCCTAATAACAGCATGGGCCAGGCTTAACAACTGTAACCAGGACTACTGGAACTGTTGTTGCTAAGCAGTGTGATATATGATGTTTCACCTAATGACTGCTTTGCTTAGCATTGAAAGTTCACTCCTAATTAGAATTGTTAACCAAGGACATAGTTTTTAGAAAAATAGTGCCATATCTTCAGGAGTATGATCCTGTGACACATGTTTTATTAAAATGTTACTACTGTTTCTACACTGGAAAGTCATGAGTTGTACAATAACCTGAGGCTAAATTGTGAAAATATTTTATTATTACCATCTGTTACAACTGCTTGAAAAGGGGGTTGTAAGTTTGAACTCTGAAGGAGACAAATCCTGATGTAAGCTTTTGACAAGCTGTCAG
The DNA here is from genome assembly GCA_015471245.1 of Laticauda colubrina. NCBI lineage: Eukaryota > Metazoa > Chordata > Lepidosauria > Squamata > Elapidae > Laticauda > Laticauda colubrina. The sequence goes on from BLBF01000051.1 coordinate 6,061,682, forward strand.
AATACAATGTGAGATACTGGTTAAAATGTTGAACTAATTTTAAAAAACTCAGTTTTGGTTTGGGAGAGTTTGGTTTTTTGTTTTTATTTTTACTACTGTTTTGTTAAATGTACTTTTTTCTATGAAAACAGATTAATCTTTCTCTGATCATTTAAATAATATTCCTGTACTGTTGGAAAGTATATGGCTTGTCCTGGATGCAGACAGGTTATGTTGAATATAGGTCCAAGAATCCTGGAAGGTTTCTTGAAATAATATTTTTAAAAATAATGCCCAGGATAAAACTTAAAGTGAAAGGAATGTTTTTACATACCGAAGAAAATACTTCTTAAAGACAAATTATTCTGTATTTACTAATGTAGCCTATGGTTTACGTGTTGCTAAAGGATAAAGGGAAGAAACTCAGAATTGATATTTGGATAAGTAACTATGAAAAGAGATATAAATTAAAATAATCAATTGTGAAATTAAATAGGTTGAATATATACTATGTCAGCATCTTCTTTACTAAGACTTCTTTGAAAGCAAAGGTCATAGCATCAATAGCTGACATGATTATGGCTTTCAAAGCTCTTTTTGTCAAAGAAGAGGCTTTCTTATTCTCAGCCCGATGCATAATTCTTGTTTTTGTTTCATTTTTTAAAAAGTAGAAGATGTCCTAATTATCTAGTTGCCCTAATCTAGTGGCCGAACCTGGGCCAACACAAAAACAAGAATGCATTGCTACACTATAGGATTTATGGATATTCAGCCATATTGTATACTGCTCATACTTAGAACTCTATTTATTGTGCAAGAACACCTTATGGTTGGGAAAAAAATGCATTCTTAAAGTATAACATCTAGCAAAGTATAGCATTAATTTCTGCTCTAAGATTCTTATACTGAACAAACATCCTTCATGTCTGCAAAGCTAATGTAAATGATGCAATCATAATAAAAACTTGTGAACAAATGGAATTTATAAACTGAATCTTCAGTGGTAGAAAGCTTTTGTTTGACATTTTCTTTCTTTTCTTAAAAATAAATAAGAAAATAAAATGGACCAAAAAACACAACTGTAAGCAAGTTTATATATAATTGCATTTAATTTTGATGCAGAATCTCATTTAATGTATGTTGTTTGTTCTAGTTTTCATTTCTTGTATCTGGTGATTTCTCCACCTGTATTCCAGTGATGTCTCATTCATTGTTAGTGGAATTGGAAGAAAATTACTTGAGTAAAAAGAGAGATTGCATTTCATATCCAATTATTTTATTTTTGTTTTCTGAAAGCTGTAAATCAGAAACTAAAATTCCAGGGTAATTATTGATTGGGGGGACTTGGGTAGAAGGAGATTCTAATCGTGATTTATTGGTTCAAAAAGTTCCTTCTAAGTTGATTTTTATCTCTTACCTGTATAAAACCCTCTATTTTGTTGACTGCCACTTTTCTGCTTCTTTTGGAGAGTAAATGAAATATCAGTTGATGAGAAAGAGAGAAGGAAGAGAAAATATTCAGGGCTATCTGGAAAGGCTTCTTTAATGTTGTTCCCCCTGCACCATTGCAACCAACATTGCCTGGTTTGGGTGGGGCATCCAGGCATGGGAGCTTTTCAAGGAGACAGAGACCTGAATGCTGCTGCAGCTCCCAGGGCAGCCTGGGTGGGGTGGAAGCTTAAAAAGCAATTGGCTGTGTGCTTTGCATCCTAGGTGACGAATGCAAGGAGGAGCACTTTCTCCTGCATCCTCAGCAGGGACCAGAGGCAAGGGATTGGTTCTTTCTGCAACCTAGGTAACCAGCACAGGGCGGAGCCTGGCTCCCTCTGCATCCTCCGCGGTGACCTGGGGGAGGGGACTGCCTCCGGCTGCAGCCTAGGTAACGGGTGTGTGTGGGGGTGTTGTCTCAGTCTCACTGCAGCCACAGCACAACACATGGGGTGGGGATTCCATCTCTGCAGTTTGGGCATTGAGCAGGGGGTGGGGATTTGACGGAACTCCTCACTTTAAACGACAAGCAGAAGAGAACTGAGGATTGGATCTCATGCTGGAGTGAGGGGAGGGAGGAGGACTAGCTATAGCACAGCACCTGTGGGTCACATGCTGGAAGGAGGGGGGCTTCCAAACAATTTGAGGGCAGCTAGGAAGCTTGCCAAAAAAAAAAAGAGCAACTGCTAACTGAAACTGGAGATGTCTGTCCGGCACTCAGCTTGGGTCACCCAGCTCTGCCTGCCCGGAATCTACGCTCTACATAGACCATGATCTGGGTGGACAGCTCTGGGAGCGGCAGCTGGGGACATGAGAAAGGTATCCTTTCTTTTTAACTCTTTTCTCATCCCTGACGCCTGTCTGCCGCTTGCTTTTATGATAGATTCAGGCCAGATAAAGCTCAGGTACAATGTACTGGAAAGATGTGCAATAGGAATCATTGGCTGAAGGGTAAATTGGAAAGTATCATACATATTGGAGGAAGAGGTATAATCATGGCTTGAATCTTTAATTTGTGTGGATCTTTCAGTGATGCTTTGGTTATAGGAGGAAAATTATGTTGATTATGTATTTTGTGCCAGTGGTTTTCATAAAAAGTGGAGGGAGATGTTCAGAATTCTAAAATAAGAATACTTGTACAAAGCAGCAGGCAATTGAGGAAAAATAGATAGCAGTGTTTGAAATTAGGAATGTATTTGATCCATGTGGGTGTTTTGGCCTGCTTTACAATGGAAGTTGGGGTGAGCAAAGGGTGTACTTTATAAATCATTATCAGGTCTTTCCAGCCATACTGCCCAAACATTCATAATCTGGAAATAACTAGAAAAGGCATACATTTGGATTAGAATCTTCAATTTGAAGAAATAGTTGGTGAAGGGGTTAAAGGAAAGGGAAAGATTGTTTTGTCTAAAAAAATCTATTTGCACTGAATGTTCCATGGAAGAAAGCTAGAGAGGGGATGATTTAAATTAATTTGAATGAATGCCATATAGGGAGATGAGGAAAAATATATGATCCAAATGCATGTTTGTGATCAGCTAGGCCATGAAAAAAGCAATTGGGTCTTTTGAAGCTGAAGATGCTGAAAATCTAGGGAGGTCTAGGGCAGTCAGTCTGAGGATGGAAAGAGGAGCTAGCAGTTACAGAATAGTCTGTTTGTAAATTCTGAAATACTAGACCAATGTTTTTGAATGAATACTAGAATGATTAAATTAAGATAGAAATATTAAAAATAAACTTATTCTGAAATATTGTTGGAACTATCAGTGCTTTGAAATTGGGTTGACAAATCAGAAAGATTGCAATATTGCTGTATTTTACATTCCCTGGAATTCTGAAATAAAGGGTGATTTAGTTTGTTATGTTCCTGTGTGGACCAAGGAGAAATAACTTAAAATGAATACTAATTCAAGACTTCTTTGCTATTTATGTATTATATAGGGATAATGATAATTTGATGTGGAAATTGGAAATGGAAATGTAGAAGGGTGGAGCCCCAAGTGCTGACCCATCAGCCTCATTCAGCCAGGTTTGTTTGCAATAAATATTAAAAAATATCCCAAAGAATGGGAAGGCATTTCTGGGCCTGAATGAAAGGAACACCCTGCTGCAGTATGTGAATGAATATAGCTTTGGCTGAACTTTGTTTTGTAGTGGAAGAATTTGTAGGATATTATAGGGCATGGGATGAAAAAGAAAATTTTAAAATATGATAAACCTTTTTAAAGACTGTTGTAGAGGAGGCCTGTTCACTGCTTTATGGTTAGAAGCAGGCAGATTTTTTTTTAGAGTGCATCCAGCAGAGTGATTGTTTTCAGTTTGAAGGACTGGTTAAGGTAGGCAGCTCAGCTGTGTGGAGCTGAGGGAGCTGGCAAGGCATAGGACGCATGGCAAGCCGGGTTCTCAAGTTGCATCAGGTGGCTGAAAATGCAGAGAATCTCCACCCCTTTATGCAAATAGACAGAATGGCACCACAGGCTGATGCAAGCCCGCTATGGAGCAGCAATCCGGAATGACAATTGGCCCTCCCTCTCTCACCCAGCCAGCCGTCTGAGCAGTTAAAGCTGCAGACTCCCGCCTGGACAGAGAGAACATTGCTGCGTAGCATGGGCAGGGAGGAGGAGACAGCTCAGTTGCTGTCCATGGAGTCCCTTGTTTGGGCCCCGGAGCAGCCCCTTTGCAGAGCCACTCTTGGCAAGCTCCCTGTGCAGGATGGCTGTAGGGGGGGGGAAGATGTCTGGAGCATCACGGCAGCAGAGATGGTCGAGGGAAGGATCAGGGGAGGAGGGACCACACCCCAATCAGAATGAAGGGCGGCACTTAGAGGTGAGTGGGGTCAAATGATGGTGTGGGGCCTATGTCATAGAATGGATGAAGTTATGGTGGTGTTTTGGGTATAGAAGCTGGAGTTATTTGTGCTGGAAGTTTTGAGGGGGAAGTCATCCTCTCAAGTCTTTTTGATGAAGAGAGACAGTCATGTTTCTTTCTTCTGTTTTTTTCTTTTAGGATATAGATTTAATTGATATCCTGTGGAGACAGGATATTGACCTTGGTGCTGGGCGTGAGATTTTTGACTACAGCCACCGCCAGAAAGAAAACGACGTGGATAAAGAAACAAGTAACGGTGAAGAATGTGGGGATGGCTGGAGGAGCAGAGGGGACAGCAGCATCGCTGACAGAACTGAGGTAGTGGATGGCGAGACAGGGGAGAGCTTCCCTGCGCAGGTAAAAACACCCTGATGGAGGAGCACAGATTTCTTTCCTACCATTCTGATATCTGCTCCCTACCTGTCCAGTAAAAAACATTGCTACCTGTAGTTCAGTTCATTTTCCAAGAAGTACACTATCTCCCATATTTTTCTTTTGGGTACTGTTTTTATATCTCTTCAAATTAATTGTTTATTTTTATGTGCTTACGTACTAAACTGAGCTTTTTATTTTTAAATAAAAAAATTACACATATATAAATAAATAAATAAACTTGGAATCATTTTAATTGGACTTCAGTGAATAGAGATTACATGGAGTTTGTTGCCCAAATTCTTGTGGTCTGTATATCTAGTCTGCTGACTGTCAAGTTTGGTCTTTCCAATATCTTCTTCTGCTTGGGATTCATATGCAGAGGAGAGAATAATCCTCAAGAGGGCAGAATAGGCTCTGGTTCATTGATACTTAAGGGCTCAGCTGCAACTGTTCTTTGGGAAGCAGGCATTCAGAATAATTTTCTGCTGCACTTTCTGTAGGTTTCATCTAACAAGAAGTGCAGGTAGTCCTCGATTTACAACAGTTCATTTCATGATCGTTTGAAGTTACAACAGCAATGAAAAAAGTGATTTTTATGACCATTTTCCATGCTTATGACCATAGCAGCATCCCCTCATGACCATGTGATTTACACTCAGATGCTTAACAACTGATTCATATTTATGACCGTTGCAGTATCCTGGGGTCATGTGATCACATTTTGTGACCTTCTGACAAGCAAAGTTAAGCCAGATTCACTTAACAACAGTGTTACTAATTTAACGACTACAATGATTCACTTAACAATTGTGGGAAGAAAAGTCATAAAATGGGGCAAAACTCACTTAAGAAATGTTTCACTTAGCAACATATATTTTGGGCTCAATTGTGGCCGTGAGTGGAGGATTGCCTGTAAATGGAAGTTATATCTTAATTGTGGCATTTAAGTTTTTCTACAATTTGTTTGCTGCGTCTGGTTTTTTTAACTGATATCAATTATCAGATATAGGTACTCAAGGTGAGCATGAAGTACAGATAGTCCTCAACTTACAACAGTTCATTTAGTGACTGTTTGAAGTTACAATGCCACTGAAAAAAGTGATTTTATCACCATTTTTCATACTTGTGACTGTTGCAGCATTCTGTGTGGTCATGTGATTTACATTTGAATGCTTGACAGCTGACTCACATGACAATTCCCAGGGTCACGTGACGCCTTTTGCAATCTTCTGACAAGTAAAGTCAGTGAGGAAACCTGATTCACTTAACAACCATTTGACTATTTACGAACTGCAGTGATTCACTTAACAAACTTGGTGAGAAAAGTCGCAAATGGGGCAAGCTCACTTAACAAATTTCTAGCTTAACAACAATAATTTGGGGCTCAGTTGTTGAGAAGTACTTGTACAAACTAGACAGGCCACTTGAATTCTGCCCTTTGGATTAACTATATATTTACTGTTTGTTGAGAATAATTAATTTTTTAAAATTGCTTTGGATAAAATATATCAGAGTTTGAGCAGATGATGCTATTTTGGACTCGGGTGGAACACCTTAAGTCATAGCTTTGCACATAGTCACACCTGGATCTTTTCCCCCCTCTCCTCCAGAGTACTTTCTGACTAAAACTGCACAGTGCCACTTTGTGTGTGATATGGGTGGTCTCCAAATTTGATATATAAATAGGATTAAAAATGATTGTGTAATTAACTGACATTTTAAGGGAGAAGACCTAAAAACTATAAACTGTAAAAGAGACATAATGACAGTTAAACCATATTTGCCATCACCCTCGCAATTCTTTGAAAGCAAAAAATTCTTTTTCTGTTCACTTGAAATAGTTACTCTACCCACTGAGGCTTCTGATAGCAAAAATTAAAAAGCAGATTCTGTGTACCCAAACATTGGCCACTATGTCCCTTGTTTAGTTTATATATCACATACTAAAGGTCAGGAGTAAAAAGAAGTAAAGGAGAAAGAACATAAATATTAAAGGCTAGAAAACCACAGGAATAGATTATCTTCATAGTCTGGCCTTGTGTCAGTAAAACTGCCGTTATATTGTTTTTTTTTCTAGGCGCCTGGGGTGGAGGATCAGACAACCTTGTCTTTGGAGGAGTGTCTTAGATTGCTGGAGGCTACATTTCCTTTTGGAGAAAATTCAGAGGTACATATTTTCACTTTGGAAGTAGAGCTGATCAGTTTGGTTGCCTACCGCAATGCTGAGCCTTCTAGATATAGCAGATTTCAACTCCAGTAATTTTCAGTCGACAGCAATGGTAAGTAGAATTGTGATAGCTGGGGCCCAACACATCTGGAGGGCATCAGTTGCAGAGAGTTAGCTTAGTGTTCACTCTATTTGTCAGTTCCAGTGGATCATTTGTTATGTTCCAGTGGATCATAGCAATTGTTTGACTTTCCATCTCATGTCCTTGCAATAACCTTGTGAAATAGGCAAGTGTGCTATGCTTTGAGAAGAATAGAATGCTCTGAATAATCCAGGAATTTGCTCACCCATTAATCTAAATGCCTTGTCTGTTTTAAAATGACAGTATTTCGTGTATTGCAAATTGAACCCTCTTTTCCTCCCCCCCTCTTGCTTTGGTCTTATTCTAGTGTAGTCTTAGGGAGGTGAGTAGAATACAGACTGAATCTCACTTATTTTCACTGTTTCTTAAAATTCTTTGTCAAACTTTATCCTTTATTCCAACCTCTTTGCATGATTTTTATGAAGGAATATAATGTATAATATCTTGAGCTACTATTTATTCATGTCTTTATAGAAGTATCAAGTATATTTAAGTAAATAAAAAATCTTAGGAAAGAGAATGCATTGATCTAGATGTGACAAAAGAACCTCTAAATTTCATACACTGAAAGGAAAGAAAAATGATTTATTACTGTTTTAAAACCACCTAAAACTTTATTCATTCACTCTGCTGTTTTGTTTTAGTTCCCAGCTGCAGATGTTCCCAGCTTAACTGACTCTCTGCCTAACGAGAGTGGGCCTTCTCTCGTGTCAGACGGGCTGCTGTCTCCCCTTCTGACAGAGTCAGAGTTGCCCTTTGATCTGGAGCAGCAGTGGCAGGACCTCATGTCTATCATGGAAACACAGGTGAGGAAGACAATTTCTTCATGTGTTAGTTTTTCCAGGACAATATATGTAGGGTAATCTCCTATGCTTGGTGGATTTAGCATTGCTCTTTGTCCTGCTTGCATCAGTTTCCCACAATGCATAGGTACAGTCCTGGAAGTGGAAGAAAGTTGGATTTCCTCATATACACATAGTTCCCGGCTTCAGTTTGGATCGGAGAATTTACTTAACAACATTGCTATTGAATTGCTATTGTTTTACAAGGCTTCAATCAAAAGTAAAACAACATTTTATTTTCTTTGTAATATCTATAGTGTAAGCACTTTTTTTTTTTAGCTCTGCTAAGACTTTTTTTTCTGTAGTATTTGGTAAGATAAAATAGAATGGAACACTCATCACAAAAAGGATAAAAGCAAAATTCTCTAGAGTTGTAACTATCTTAAAACCATCATCTGTTGAATGTATTCATCAAAATCAGAAAAGTGAGTGGCACTAAATGGTTGCCAATGAGATAGTGAAACAGAGACACTTCCAAACCATTTTTAGGTGGGAAATCCAAACAATTTTCAAGATTCTAATCATTCAATGCAACCTAGGAACAAATCCTTCATATGCACAACCATGCAGCATATCTGTACTTGAATTATATCACAAAGCGTTTGTTCTTGCCAGGATTTTTTTTTTTTTATTCTGCCAGTAATGGATGCTCTCTCCCTGGAATTTTTTGAAAAATCTCTTTTATTTCTAGAACATGCTAATGTGTGTTTATATCAGATAGCTACTGGTCTGGCAGCAGGATGATCTATAACATTGTGTTAAATGTTTAGCTTTTGTTCAGGAATCCCCTTCTGTTCATTTATATAATAGGTAATTATCTTCCCTCCTCCTACTTTTTTATTTTGCCAAAAACCTGGTGGCAAGAAGGCAGAATTGGGTAGGATATGCATTTGTATATAGAAAGTATCTTGAGGGGAAACAATAGCTAGGTCTTCCTAGATGCTTTCTTGATGATTTAGAGGGCAGTAACTAATAAGATTGTTTTTTAAGAACATGCTATTTAATTTCTGATTTGTTTACAGTAAACTCCATATCTGAGCTTTTTGTTCATTTAAATGGATGAGAAGACTACCATAAACGTTGATGTGTACAGGTAATCCTAAGGTTACGAGCGTTCCCTTGGCGAACGTTCGGAGTTACACAATAAGCGCTCCCTAGTATTTACAAAAAAATCCCAAAACTATGAATCTTGCAGCATTACAGCAATTGTTTGCCCTTACGAACAAATACAGAGCCTCTGCAACATTCATCCTGCACTTTTTTGGCCAAAACAGTTTCAGAGGGGCTGGACCACCCCCCAATACTCCATTTTGGCTTGCGCAGGCCTCACCTGGCACTTTGCAGGCCAAAATAGATGTTTGGAGGGGCGGCCTGTCTGTCTAAACCACTATTTTGACCTGCAAAGTGCTGGGTGAGGCCTGTGCAGGCCAAAACAGAATTTTGAAGGGGTGGGCCAGCCCTCTGAAACTCCGTTTTGGCTCAAAAAAGTGACAGACAAGGCCTGCATAGGCCTAAACGGAGTGTCGGAGGAGCAGGTGTAGCTGGGAGGCCAGAGAGCAGATAGCTTGCTAGATCTTAACAAGGTAAGTGATCCGGTGCAGCAGGTTGGTGGGAGGAAGAAATTGTGGGGAATATGAGGTATTTCAGTAGGTTGGGGAGACCTTGGGTGGTCTTAAGCAGGTGGCCTGTTCCATCACTAGGCCCCCATGGCCTTTCCTACCCTGAAATACCTCATGTGCACTTAATGAACTGCACATTTGATTTGCGAATGTGTGAGCAAAAAGATGGGAGGGATTCCATTCAAGGTACGAGATCCACTCCCAGGAATCCTTGGGTTACGAGTGGAATGAGAAGTCTCCATTCCATTTGTAACTGAAGGACTACCTGTACATGATTCCAGGCCAATGTGCCAAGAATATAAGATACTAGGTTTGGAATTAAATCCAATATACTGCCTCTGCTATCTTCTGTGCCCCCTTTTCTGGGAGACAGGAGGTCTATTGGATCAGATTTTATCTTTGTGTTAAGTGTTGTAAGCAGTGAGGTAAATTTGATCCACCAGTAATTCTGCTTTTGAAAACATAATCCATTGTTACTTTTTTCTTGGACTCTTTATATTTTATGATTTTGATTGAATTGGACAATATTGAGACCTGCATAATCTAAACAGTCTCTTTTTCCTTTGCAGAGCATGGAGGTAAATAGCACTACAGCTGTAGAAACTATATATAACAACCCAAATGGAGATCTTTTGACAGCCAACTACAGCCTTGCTCCATCTACCCCTATTAACCAGAATGTCAGCCTGCATCAGGCATCGCTAGCTGGCTGCACACAAGATTTTCCTTCCCTGTTCAGCTCTGAAATTGAAAGTCCCTCAGTGGCTGGCAGCTCAGCTTTGCTGCAGCTGGTTCCTGATAACTCCACTGGCTTCAGTACCACATTTGGCTCTACCAACCTAAGCGGAATTTTTTTTCCGCCCCAGCTAAACTGCACTGCAAATGAAACATCTGGGTCTGAACTCCCAGACCCTCTTGGAGGGCTTTTGGATGAAGCCATGTTGGATGAAATTAGTTTAATGGATTTGGCTATTGAAGAAGGCTTCAACCCAGTGCAGGCATCCCGCTTGGAAGAGGAATTTGATTCAGACTCAGGGCTGTCTCTGGACTCAAGTCATAGCCCTGCTTCTCTCAGCAGCTCAGAAGCATCCTCCTCCTCTTCAGCCTCTTCCTCCTTTTCTGAGGAGGGAGCTGTGGGCTATAATTCTGATACTGAAAATGTGGATTTTGAAGATGCAGAAGGAGCTGTTGGGTATCAGCCAGAATACAGCAAGTTCTGTCGGATGAGCTACCAGAATCCTCCTCAGTTGCAATACCTGCCTTATCTTGAGCATGTGGGTCACAATCACACATATAACATGGCCCCCAGGACCTTAGACACTGATGAGTCCCAGCCAGCTAGTGTAGGAAAGAAGAGTTCCAAAGAAAAGCAAGCTGATTTTCTAGATAAGCAAATGAGTAGAGATGAACATAGAGCCAGAGCCATGAAGATTCCTTTTCCCAATGAAAAGATCATCAATTTGCCAGTAGAGGAATTCAATGAACTCCTGTCCAAGTATCAATTGAGTGAAGCACAACTGAGTCTAATCCGTGACATTCGCAGAAGAGGTAAGAATAAGATGGCAGCCCAGAATTGTCGTAAAAGAAAACTGGACACTATTCTCAATCTGGAGCGAGATGTAGATGATTTGCAGAGAGACAAATCAAAACTCCTCAGGGAGAAGGTGGAATTCCTCAGGTCCATCCGCCAAATGAAGCAAAAGATGCAGACCCTCTACCAGGAGGTATTTGGCCGCCTGCGTGATGAGAATGGCCAGCCCTATTCCCCAAATCAATATGCTCTACAGCATGCCAGTAATGGCAGTGTTATTCTAATACCACGTTCCTTGGCTGACCAGCAGGGACGACGTCAAGAGAGGAAACAGAAAGACAGGAGGAAGTGAAAGATGATGAATATCATTTGGAAAGCATAAAACTTGCTGAATCTGCAACTTCGAGAAGGGCTGAGCCCAGAAGAATTTGGAGGAACTTTCATGCCTTCTTATCCAATATATCTTCTCAAACCATGATAGCTGCCAGCCAGTGTATAGGAGCAGACTGCTGGGCAGGGGGCCTACAAGTCTTGTGAGGCGGAATGGCAAAGCATGTTGGGAAAGACCTGTGCTTCCAAAAACCTCAAACCAATTGGACATTATGAGAGTGTGAATTAGCTGGCATAATGTATGTTTGCAGGGGGGAGGGGGGAAATATCAGCAGAGGATAAAAAAAATTGTTAAGGCTGGATTTTTGTAAAGGAAGAAATGTTAAATGGATAGCTTGAGAAGACCTAAGAGTATTTTTTTCCTTTGAATTCCCAAGTCTTGGATATTTCAGGTAGCTGGTTGGATTTTTTAAAACTAATTTGACATCAATTACATGCAGTTCAAAACCATGCCTAAATCTGAATACTTAGCCATGATTTCTTTGTAAATCTTTATGTACTTAACTACAGAAAGAGCACAGAAAATTGTACTAGAGAAAAGAAACATTTCCCTCAAGCTGAAAGTTAAGAATTTCCCATTTAAGTTTATATGTAGTACCATTTTGTACTTCAACAATTACCACAACTATTTGGCAGGGTAGGAGCGGAAAGTGTTAATAGGATTACTATAGAAATGCATCTTTATCATTCCTCATCAATTGAATACTTTGTTAAAGATGTTACTTGCCCCCAGTAAGGAGCCAGCATTAAATCTGGGCCAGTACCATGATGGTGCATGGTAAAATTGCATGCTATAAAGCTGTCTTTTCCCATTGATTGGTTTAGAGAGACTGCTTTGGGTGAAGGGAAGTGTAGGGCCAAAGATATAGATCTTCATTTGACTAGAGTCTGCAAGGTGTGTGACCATCACCATTTGGTCTACATCACAGCAGGTTTTGCTTCTATTTGGTGGGCATGCTGTGTTAAAAGCCATCTACAGCAAGCCTCTTTTTGAATGGGCACTTTGATTCTAATTTATTATGGTTTAGAACTCTAGGTTCCTATATTGTTTCCTCTCCCCTGTAGGGCTGTAGAATGAACTTAATAGTATGCATGTAGGATAGAAGGGTGGTACTTCCCCTGAAGATCAAAGCTACTGAAAGTTTTTCTGCCATAAAGACTCAAAATGTGTTAACGGTGATTCCACAGCTGGCTTCCCTTCTGTCCTTGGATGTCATTCCAACTTCCCCTTTCCTCCATTGAAAAAAATAAAATAAGGCGAAGGGTGAGGGTAGTGCCTTGAACACAGCTAGCCTCAAACTCTGAGGCCATCCCCGAAGCTGTTAACTTGCAGTATAGCACAGCTGGAAGTATTACTGACTTGACCAGCAACTGTAGAGCTAAATGGCTTTGGTTTTTTCCCAGCCACTCAGTCCTGTGTATGTGATGATATGTGAGGGCATAACACTGAAATGGGCATCCTCCTCAGAATTGTAGAGATAGAGTGCATTGTTTAAATGGTATAAAGCAATGTTTGCAAACATACTAGGTTTTTTTTGAAGGCCAAGATCTTTAAAAAACAAAAGTGGATAAGAAGTGTATGTATGAAGCCTTCTCCATTTCTCATGCTTTAAAATTAAGAGCATGACATTTGAAGCACAAAATGTGTTGGAACTGTGACTTATTGGATGGGTAGGATGGGGCCCTGTTGTGTGCATGTGTTAATTTATTTCTGAGGTTTCATTCAGAATGGTTTCTACTATGAGCTATTGGGAAAGTGAAGAGAGTGTGAGCACAGGACAAAATAAAATGGCTTATTCACTATTTGAACCTTGATTTGTGTGTCTTCTTTACCTAGAATTAAACCTAATGTATATATTTATAGCAATGCTGATTATTCTGTAGGCTGATGAAGCTGCTGCCTTAAATTATACTGTCACAGTGAATGCACAGATAGTTATTAGCTGTGATAATAGGAGTGCATTAGTGTAGTTATTAAAACTTTCCTTTTGTGAAACTAATGTATATTTTCAATATCATGAAGAATCTGATGTTTAGTTTCTTGTAAGTATATATAGTAAGATCTTACAAATTGATTTGAGATATTTTCTTTTAACAAATTCTGTAAAATAGTCATAACCACTTTCTTGCATTTGTTAGAAAAAAGCAAGTTTAGCTGGAAAAACTGATTGAAAAATTGAGGATTATATAAAGGAAATTCAGCAGAGGCTTCATATGCTTGAGTCTAAACATTAGACAAACAAGCTATGTTATGTCAAATGTTGTGAAATAGAACAATGCATTATCATAAGGTAGCATTCGTTAAGGAAACTGTAATAAGCATAATATTGTTTAATAATATTGTACTTAATAGCTGGAATTTTATGGAATAGTACCTGGATAATCAGATATTGATTAGGAATGGTAGTTTTGGCAATCAAAAGAATAATATTGAGGTAATTAATACCTGCACATAAAATTAGTAACTTATACTTAATAGAACCACAGTTCAGACTTTCCACCAGCTGGTATAATGCAACATTGCTTCTGATTATGATATGGAGGTAAAAGAATAATACCTGTATGAAAACATCTACTATGCTTGTGAGCTACAGCAGTACGTATTGGGGGAAAGGGATTTTTCTGTAAGATATTCAAGCCTCTTTTTTTAGAATGTCTCATCTAGTGCAGTAGTTCTGAATCTTTTCTTCACCATCGATCCCCTTTATATACTTTTTGTGGCCAGACCACAGCCATGGACCTCCAGACTTAATTCAAGATTTAAATAACATTTCTTCAAGGCTCACAAACTCTGGTGATGACATTGCGGGTCCCCCAGGGGTCTGCAGACCATATAGGTTGAGAACCACTGGTCTAGTGTATTTACTATCTTCTGTTTGCAAAAATTAATGGAATATTATTTGGTACTCTTGAACAAAATCTGAGCTAGCCAAGAACTGTAAGGGGATGTCCTGTCTTAGATTGTTTAAATGAAAAGAATAATCACAAAATGGTCATGATATAATTAGAACAAGCCATGTTCAGAATTTGTTCAAAGTAAAATTTATTGTAAATGTAGCCCAGACATGGTGAGGATTCCTGGCTCCTAGCTTTGTTTTGCACTTTTAAAAAAGAAAGCTAATGTCCCTGAAATAGGGATAGGTTGAATGTTCATTACCTACTTTCCAATTTTAACCATGTACCCTGTAGACATCTAGATCACAACTTCTATTTTGATTCCCTCAGCTGGAGTCATCCACATTTTCAATTCATTTTGTATCTTCATTAGCATGCATTATCAGGCAACAATAGAAAACAAGTATTAAAAAGATTTTAGCATAGATTTGATGAATCTTAAATTACTCATAGCTAGGTCCTGGAAAAGTCGGATGTTCCTGTTTCTTAACATACACTTTACAGGTGTAGTCTCCATTTAAACTCATGCCACTTATAGAACAAGTTCACTCGACCTGAAGAACTGTTCCAATATTAACATTCTGTTCTCTTGTTCAGTTTGTTGCATGACAGCAAGATGTTAGCATAGATATGGTTTAGATACAAATTTGCAATGTGTAAATATGCTCTTCCCCCAGGACTTGTGCAGGTTCCGATTTTTCCACTGCCATGCAAGAAAAAAAAAATCTTACTTTCTTACACTTTAATATAATTTAATAGCTTGCTTGCTTACTAGCTTTCCAAGTGATAGAGGTATTGGTGATTATAAATAGCATATTAAATTGTGTATAATAGGTTGTTCTTAAGTTATCTCCAGAGAAAATGCAGAAGCTAGTAATTAAAAATAAAAAGTAACGTAAATTACTAAAAAAAAGTAAAATTAAAAAAACCCAGAAGGGAATTACAACACTCATGAGCAATAATAGCTACCTGTGTTTTCCCAAAAATAAGACGGGTCTTATATTAATTTTTGCTCCAAAAGACATATTAAGTCTTATTTTGGGGGAAATGTGATACTAGATGTATTCGTCTGGCTGACAATTTTAACAGGCTTATTTTTTGGGTAAAACTTATCTATTACAAGCATCCTGAAAAATAATGCTCGGACTTATTTTCTGGTTGGGTCTTATTTTTGGGGAAATAGGAAACTACTTGAAGCAAGATGACTAGAAGGATGAGAAATGGCTTGACTTAATTTGGCCTCTCTTCTACAAAGTGCCATTTGTAGTAAACTAAACAGGATATCTTGTCATTCCATATCTTATTACAGTAGCAGGACATAATTCTGTTTGATATATACTGTACAATGTCATGAACAAATTTAAAGCCATGTATTTTCCCCTAAATTCTAGGTTCATGTCCCATTATGTAAAACTTGCAAGGAAAACCTTGCCTATAGGGAAAAGAAACAAAGGTCAGGATTATAAATCTAAAATTTTATTAAGACAAAAAGACAGATCATTATGAAGTTAAATCCAAACACTTTTAGACAACATTTTCACAGAAGCCTACACATGCTTTATCTTAAAAAAGATTTGTACAATACAATTCTACGTACATACTGCCCTGTGAAGGAGTTGGTGGCTTACAAGGATTTGAGCAGTTATTGTTAAAATTATCTCCTTTGTAAAAACAGAAGTCTTACATTAAAATTGGTGGCAGACCAAGACAAAAAAAGTAATTAATGCCCAAGTCTGACAGAAAGTGCAGAATATTCTGCAACTTATTTGTGCTGTAGAAAATAGTTTTTTCTTCTTTCTCCTCACCACCACTCATTTAGATTCTCAAGTTCACATACATATAAGAAAGTAAAAAAGAAATTCTGTGGAAAAAGAAATTAAAAAGATGCATTATTTAGAACAAGGTGTTGCCAGTTCAACTACAGGATTTAAATTTTCATCTTCCCTAATTTTAGATGCATAATTCTTATTAGCAGTCTCAACTGTTAATGTAGTCTCACTTGACACATTTGCTCCATCATTTAAAATTGAATTTTTACTTAAAAGTAACTTAATTGCAGTAAGATGCATTTTTCTTTTAAAAAAAATGACTCTGGCTATAGAATACTGTGAACCACTCTTTGTCTCAGGTCAGTTGAACATACCTACACTTCCCACCCCAACAATACACAAATAATACCCTAAAAAAGGAACGAAACCTACACACACATGCTAAAAATGCTGTTAACACTATTTGAGAAAAAGGCTGTAAATTTCAGGTGATCTTTAGAGAACATGCCATCTCCACCTGCTGTTTCTGTTGGTGGCCTTCATTCTTCCAGTAAAGGTGACAGATTATGAATATATATGTTATATGAATATATGTTTTATACATATATATATAAACATAAACACACTGTCATAGGGAGAATCTTGTCCTGTTTCTACAGAGGGCATCCTCCTCAGCCAAGAGCTTCTTCACTTCTCCCTTATGTTCAAACCCAGAGTCTGGTATTTTAATACAAAAGTCAGCCAAAGGAAGGATGAAGACAGAAAGAAAAGCAGATTAATTCTTGTCATCCTTCTTATCATCGTCCTCTGAGGGATAAGAGTGCCATGTGAGCCTTTCCTCATAAAATGAAATGACCACTTGTGGACACTTGATGTTAGCTTCCTTGGCAGGAACCAGATCAGCTTCATCTGAGTTTTTCCTATATAATCAAGAGAAAAAAAGAGTTTAATATTTAACATTGTTGAGCTCATAAGTTGAGATATGTGACCAAATTCAAACTTACTACTGATGAGTTTGGTGGTCATTAAGCAAACATACAGTTATTAAGTAAATCCATTTTCCCCATGGGCAATTTTTTTGGAAACCAAAACTGAATGCTGGAAACTGACAAAAAAAATTGCAAATTGCAGCCATGTGACTACATGCTGCTGCAAATGGTTGTAAAGGTGAGTTGCCAAGGACACAGCATACAATCACATGACTGCATACGTGCTTCTATTTATGACCACTGTAACTCCAAAAACAGGTTTTAAGTAGCTGTGGAAATCCACCTTAACATTACTCAGTAAGTGACAGGTCATAAATGAAGGACTGTCTCTGTACAGATAATCCTCCATCTAAGACCACAATTAGGACTGAAATCTTGGTAGTTGAGCTAACAATTAAATGAGACATCCATATGACGAATTTATTCAATGATCACAATCTTGGCACTCCCAGTTATTGCTATTAAGCAATCTCCTGGATCATTAAGTTGACTGTCTTAGATAAGGAACATGGAGGCATCTGGGGGAGGATCTATTGGGGAGAAATCTAACTGGGCTGCAGGGGTGGAGCTATATTTTTCAGGACCTACAACTTGACAAAGATTTCCCCCACTCCCAGGGGGGAGGAGGGGGAGGGAGAGAATCTTGAATGAATTTAACTCTTTCTGCAGCCCAAGGAAGGAACTCCTCCCAGTGGACAGAGGGGAGGAGAAATCCTTTGTTGTGCTGAAAATTTCAGTTCCACGGAGCTGAGAGTCCTATTCCCCCAGTAGGCATCTCCTTCAATCAGCCCTCAGATATCAGAGGTAGTCCATTTGGCAGCAGCTTACAGTCTTCCTTGCTTGCTTCTCTACTCACTTTTTTGGGAAGCCAGCAGCAAATGGTGATAAGATTACAGGGTCCCTGGCAACCAATTGCAAGTGTGAACAGGTTGCCAAGCATCTGGCTTGTGATTGCATGAAGACGGACTGTAATCACGGACTGTAATCACGTGAGGGTAGCATGGTGTTTTACAATGGTCAGAAGTGTTTTACAAGGGTATAAAAGCAACCTTTATGAGATCATTGTAGTTTTGAAAGTTGTTAGATGATCAATTGTAAGACAAGGACTACCTGTAATTTAGTAAAGCCAGATTTTGAAGGTTTGTAGTTATATACAAAACATTTCATTCCAGAGACAGAAGCTGAATTTTCTTATTCTTCACAAGATCACATTTATCTGACCTGGGGTTCTCAAGATGTCAATCTTTTGGAACAAGAAATATTTCATAATTCACTCATTAAATGTTCTACTGGTTTATACTTGACGTTACTAATAAGACAATTGTAATGAAATGTCTCCAAATTGAGCAATCACTTCTAAGATCTTATACAAATAATTATGTGGCTTGAAATGAATTTATGCAGCATTTTTTCTTTAATGGAAAATCTAAAGACAGATCAGACTACATCCTAGACTTATGATCATAATTGCACCCAACATTTATGTTGGTAAGTAAGACAGTTGTTATACTAGTCATACCATTTTTGCCATGGTTAAGTTAATCACTGCAGTTATTAAGTGAATCATGTGGACATTAAGTGAATATGGCTTTTCCCGTTGACTTTGCTTGTCAAAAGCTAGCTGGAAAGGTTCAAATGGTGATCACATCACTCCTGGACAGTGCAACTGTCATTAATACATGCTAGTTGCCAAGCTCCAAAATTTTGATCCATGGGATGCTGCAATGGTCATAAGTGTGAGAACTGATCATAAGTCACTTTTTCCAATCACTTTGAATGGTCATTAAATGAATGACTGAAAGTCAAGGACTACTTTTGTAGATAAGACAAAATACACAAAAGAATAGTACCATCAACAGACTATGCACCTTGCTTTAATGCTAAATGAGCAAACTAATTTAGGACAGCATATAGAGGCATGGATATATATGCCATTTCAGCTGTCAAGCAACTCAAGAGCTTAGATTTGGCCACGGGCAAACAAGATTGAAACAATAAAAATCTCAGTAATGTTGGGGCAAGTCAAATCGGGGAGGAGCAATGGAAAAGACCTGCCTCTGAGAATATATGACACAGTAAATGACATTTTTAGAAAAGAGGAAATCTAGAAGGAAGCCTATTCTTCTGAATTTAACTGGACATGTGGGAACCATCAGGAACAGGTAGCCCCATAGTTTAAAGGCTGAAGTACAAGGTAACAGTTTGCACCTTGAAACTAATCGGTAGCTAGTACAGATGGTGGTGGAGTTACATGGACATGCTAGAATACTGAAGCTGTTTTTTAGCTGCCTTTTCAAAGGCAGTCCAGATGGAAGTGCATGGCAATAATCCAAACAAAGGAGACTAATTTTGGTAAAGTGAGTATAGCCTCATCCAGAACCAAAGATGGAACCAGATTGCTTCAAAACTCCTAGCCACTGTCTTTTTGGGATTTAGCCTGAATTTATTCTTCTTTATCCAGAAATCTGATATTAGGTCACAACATTTCCTCAACATTTATAAAAGTAAATGTCATATTTCTATTTGAAGATGTGCAATGACAGTTTCAAAAATTAAAGAACAAATTTACCATTTCATTAGGAACATGAGCTCCCCACTGGAATCTGTGGCACCAATAATCCGTTCTGGCTCAAACCCTCTTGCAAATCCTCGAGGCTTTTCAGCCTAACAGCAAAACAGAAATGTTAATATTGCTGCTTTTAGAGTTTAGCATAAACAGATCAAGCACTGAAATTAACATGGAGAGTCAGATAATACAAAATATTACTCCCAGAAAATGGCTTCTACAATACTCTAGAATCCTAAATTAAGAATATCACACATATATTATTAAACTATGGAATTTATATTGCTCAAAACTGTTTGATTTCATGAACCCTAATCTCATGTAATTTTAAGGACAGACTTTTAACAAAATTAAACAAAGTGGAGCTGTTATTTTTGTGAACTGATCAGTTAATGGCAGCTTATCAGAGATCATGCATTCCTTGAAATTCTAGATTCTAATGAAACAATGGGCAATAAATATTAATGAGATAAAAACTCTACATTAAATTACAATTAAAAGTTTTACAGCTATAAATTGGGAGTTTAGCTATACTTCCAAGGATGAATGGAAAAAAATCTAACTATAAACAGAAAAAATATCAAAAAAGGAGGAAACAGTATGTAAAAACAGAAATAAAAATGCTAAGTACCTAAAAGAATGTTAAACAAGATTAAAGCAATCAACCTAGAGGAAAGAATAAAGTTCTTCAAAATCACAGGCAGCAAAACAGTTATTTAAAGATATTTACATATCTCAAAGATATATACTGTATATTTGTAAACTATAATTATTACCCTGTTTAAAATATCTATCCAACTATTTTTTTCTCTTTAACAATAAGATATAAGTAATCTTGAATAGATCACGTGTTGAAGGAATCTGCCTTACCTCTTCTCTTTTTTTCTTTGGTCTGCTTTCTTCCCCCCTATCCTCAGAATCTGATTCAGCCTTGCGCTTGCTTCCCTCTGACTTGTCAGTTTCATGTGCTGTTTTCTGGGATTGCAGGAATTCTGCAATTAGGTCAGGGCAGTCGAGATTCTCCTCTGGCTCCCATGTATTATCATCACTGTAAAGCAGCCAAAATACCAAAGTTTGTAACTATCATTTTTATACTTCTATCACATATGATCAGAAAACAATACTTGATTGATTATGAAACCTAGAAATTCTTGGCATATCTTAAGAGCAACTTTTTATAAATGGAAAAGTATTAAAACTTTGCACAAGCCTTTTATTTGAAATCTGTCGTAATTCCTGAGATTTTTATGAGTACATAAATTTTTTTCCCCTATGTATAGATAAGTTACAAAACCTGGGAATATGACTGAATTTGAACTAAAGCAGAAGGAATGTTGCATGATATACACAGGGTATTTAGTGACAAATGGAAGCGAATTACCAGGATTTCAGTGGTTTTATTTTGCTGTGTGTCTTGGTTTTATGAAACGAGAATTAAAATATGGATTATTTGACAAAACAAAAAAGAATAGCAAACTCAAGCTTTTGTGCATTAATAACTAATGCAGAAGAGGTTTTCATTTTCCTCATTACTAATAAATATATGGTTTAGGTAAGGCTCTTCAAGGGCAAGCTGTTTTAGATAACCCATGTATTCAAGTGCCCCTCAGAGCAAGCATAATGTATAGCAGTGACAGTAAATGTGTCCCTGGAAAAACTTATAGAAACATCTGCATAGGTCACCAACCAAACTAAAATGTAAACAAAGAACTCTCCAAATCAGAAAGTATTTTTGGGGAAGAATAATCTATATCTGATTTTTAAATACATTGTTATCCTGCAGGAACATATGATTCATATTACCACATCTCTTCTTAAAGTGTCACATTTGCATGAAGGCTGCCAAAAGGTACAATTAAAAAAACATAAATATAAAAAATTTTTTTTGAAGTGGAGTAGGTTTAAAGCTCAATCTACCAGTTTGATTGGTACATTATCACATGGTAAAATTTATTATTACATTATCTACATTATCACAAGGTAAAATTTTTAAAAAGTTGAACTTGATTTTTTTTTTAAAACCATCATTCTAAGAAATAAGTACTATGGAATTTAATACAAGGTCTGAAAAACTGAAGTCAGCTGATCTTTCTTTTCAATAGAACTGCAAAATAAAGGAATGTAGCCTTACTCTGAAAAGCCTTTCCACTTGAGCAAGTATTCCACTTTGCCTTTCATTACCCGCCTGTCAAGAACTTTCTCCACCACATATTCCTCCTCTTCCTCTTCCAAGACCTCCTCCACTTTCTTCTTGTTTTGCTTTTTTCCCATTGTACTCGCCAGCTTTGCAGTTTAAAGGAGGCTATTACAGAAAATGAAAGAGACATCAGGAATGAAAATGCTGATTGGGAATCTTTTGGAATTACAGCAGCAATACTAAATAGAAGTTGTTTTCTACCCAGTATTCAGCCATAAAACAATGGAAAAATTGTTATGGAAAGATGGATAGGAACACAATCACAAGAACATACATGGGAATATGTAAGTCCTATTAACATCTATGGTCCACAAATAACCACATAATAGCAATAGAAGCTAGACTTAGATACCACCCTATCGTTTTTACAGCGCTCTCTGGGCAGTTTGCAATGTCAGCATATTATCCCCAACATTCTGGGCCCTCGCTTTACCAATCTCGGAAGGATGGAAACCTGAATTAATCTTGAGCCCTTCAGGATCAAACTCCAGGCTACGGGCAGAGTTAGCCTGCAATATAGGATTCTAACCACTAGGACATAAACCCAAACCTTGCTGAATGCATTCATATATCCATTATCTGTGATGATTTGATTCAATAACAGCCTTTTTAATTAATAGGACATACATATCGACTCTGGGATCTGATTCTATCAGAATGGCACATGCAACCTAAGGCAGCAGTTGCCAATTTAGTTCTATCCAATTTAGTTTTTCTTCCAAGAACAGAATACACTGAAGGAAACAGAGCATTGTTTCAATTTTAAATTTCTCAGAATGAATCTTTATGTTCACAGCAAGAATTAGCCATCACATTTTATTTTGCTACTCTCAGAAAAACCAATAGATTCTCTACATATGGTAGAACAATAATTTGGTAAGAACAGAGGAAGGTAACATTATCAAGTAGTAAGAACAGCATAAGTGTATCCAACAAGCAAACTAGATTAAACAGCTTGCTTCTCCTGGAAATCAAGAATTACAGTCGACCAGAAAAAGAAAAGGCCTCCTGCAGGCAAAGCATGTCACAGCAGGAGGATACACTTGTCTCAGTTGGGGTTTGATAAAAACAGACAAAAGCACAGCTAGGGTTTAGAAAAGGGTCTAGTTTGCAATGAAGAATGGTTGTCTAGGGAGATGCCTGTGAACAGAGGCTGAAGGAAGGGAAACTTTTAAACGTGTTTTACTAAGCTTAAACTGGCTTCCAAATGGTGGGAACTCTAGTTTTGAGTTGTTCTGAGTGTAGTTATGGGTTAACATTCTTGGCACACCAACAAGTCTTTTTCTTTCTGTACTCCCTTTTCTTTGTACAACTTGGTCTCTTCCCTTTGTAAGCTTGAAGCCAGTGTCTTTTTTTAAATATGTGAGTTCCTTTCATGCATTACTATTTGAAAAGCAGAATAAAATATACATGATTGAAATAAGTTAATAATGGAGCTATATCCAAACTAATTCAAATGACAATTAGTGAAGACAGAATTAATTTTCTACAGTACTTGCATACAGATTAAAGCAAGAGAATCTGAATTTCCTTGAAATAAGGCTATTTCTATCATATACATATCCCCCTTCAAACAGGAAATGGAAGAACATGTTTGTGTGTGTGTTGTGTATTTATACACACACACACACACACACACACACACACACACATATATATATATATATATATTTGTTTTCTTAAGTTTTCGTGAGTACTTACATGTACGCTGTTCAGCTTCCTTCGGGTATTATCCCACGTCATTGTAGTTGTGCTTTTAAAGTTGTAGCAACATTTTGGCAGAATCTCATCTGACATCATCAGGCTTCTGTACTGTGCTACAACTTTAAAAGCACAACTATAATGACGTGGGAAAATACCTGAACAAAGCTGAATACCATACACATAAATAACTGTGAAAGCTTAAGAAAACTATATATATATGGATCTTTGGTTATTCGGGTTTTCTCCCGCGTAAAATTGGAA
>BLBF01000051.1:6115463-6128067 GCA_015471245.1 Laticauda colubrina
AGGAGCTGTAAGACCCATATCCATACAGAAGCCTGAGGATGGCAGATGAGATTCTGCTGAAACGTTGCTACAACTTTAACAGAACTACAATGACGTGGGATAATACCCGAAGGAAGCTAAACAGCACACATGTAAGTTCCCGCGAAAGCCTAAGAAAACATACATACATACATACATACATACATACATACATATATATATATATATATATATGTACACACACACTATTGAGCAAGGTACCACATATATTGTACCTGTGCATTATGTTTTTCTTACCTCAGTGTACAAGTTTACTTTTTCACCATTGAATTTAATTTTGTTAGATCTGTCAAGATCCTTCTGTATCTTAAGGCTATCTTCTAGAGTGTTGGTTATTCCTGCTAGCTTGATATCGTCTGCAAATTTGATGAGTTCCCCATCCATCCCTTTGTCCAAATCGTTGATGAAGATATTGAAGAATACTGGGCCTAAAAGAGAGCCTTGGGGCATCCCACTGCCTACTTCTCTCCATGTAGATTCTTTCATTCAAGACTACATGTTGAGTGTGGCTGGTCAGGTACAAATCCATCTGATAGTGATGCAATCTAACATTTTTCTATCTGATCAAGTCATAGGTTATGGTCTACTTTATCAAAAGCCTTACTGAAGTCCAAATAAATTATATTGACAGCATTCCTCTGGTCTACTAATTTTGTCACTTTGTCAAAGAATGCAATAAGATTAGTCTGGTATGATCTGTTTTTGACAAACCCATGTTGGCTTTTGCTTATTATTTTGTTTGCTTCTAGATGTTTGCTGATTTATTGTTTCTCTTTTTAAAATCTTCCCTGAAATTGAGGTCAGGCTGATAGGTCTGTTTTTCCTGGATCTATTTTTCCCCTTTTTTGAAGATAGGAACTACATCAGCTCTTTTCCAGTCCTCTGGTAGTTCCCTGGTGCTCTAGGATCTTTGAAATATACACTTCAATGGTTCTGAGATCATGTCTTCCAGTTCGTTCAGATCCTTGAGGTATAACCCATCTGATCCTGGTGATTTGAACTCATCTCAGGTGGACAGGTGCCCACTTACCATGTTCTCCCCTAGTTTGACTTGTGGTACTAATCTGTTTTTTGTAGTGCTCTTTTTGCTAGGTTGGATTTTTTCTTTTTGTATAAAGACAGATGCAAAAAAATGAATTAAGTAGTACTGATTTGAC
The DNA here is from genome assembly GCA_015471245.1 of Laticauda colubrina. Taxonomy (NCBI): domain Eukaryota; kingdom Metazoa; phylum Chordata; class Lepidosauria; order Squamata; family Elapidae; genus Laticauda; species Laticauda colubrina. Next base: position 6,116,660 of record BLBF01000051.1, read on the forward strand.
ACCATCTTCCCACTTTCTTCCATCAATGGACCAATTGTTTCCTTGACTTAAAAAAAACAACCATGTTCAAAGTTTTTTTTTTTTTACTTTTGTCACAAGCCTTGTTCATTATGAGCCGCAGACTCAGACTATTTGCTAATATTCTGGCTTAGTTATGTGCCCTTCTTTCCACTTTTTATACCAGTCCTTTTTGTCTTTCAATTTATCAGAGAGTTCTTTATGCAGCCATGCTAGTTTCTTTTGAGAGCTGTTATTTTTCTTCATTGCTATTGTGGTAGACTAGGCTTTTATAATCTCACTTTTCAAAATTTCCCAAGATTCTTGAGTTGTTTTCCCCTTGAGGATTCTCATTCATGGAATCTTTCCCAAGTACTAAGTTTATTGAAATTAGCTCTCATAAAATCCAAGACTCTAGTTTCACTGTCCTATTGTTTGTGCTTGCATAATGTTGAATTCTAATATTGCATGATCACTCCCTCCCCCCAAGATTTCTGGAGCTTCAACACCTTCTATCATTTAATCTCTGTTAATGAGAATTAAGTCCAATATGGCTGATCCCCTTGTTCCTTTCTCTACTTTTTGGGAAACAAATTTTTCTGTTACGTTTGTTAGGAACTTGTTTGATCTTCCATCTCATGCAGAATTTATCTCCCGTTGATGTCAGGGTAGTTAAAATTTCCCATTATTAATTGTGATGTGCTTCTTACATACCTTAGTTAACTGACTAGCAAAAAGTTCATCTATTTACTTTGTTTGGTAGAGTGGCCTATCATATACACCTATGGCAACGTCATTTTTCTCCCTTTTACATTGACCCAAATGCATTCAATGCATTTTCTTTGTTGTGCTCTATTTCTGAAGAGATGTAGTTATTTTTTATATATTGTGCAACTCCATCTCCTCTTTCATTTGGTCTACTTCTTTTAAATAATTTAAATCTGTGTGTTCCATTTGTGGGTTTCATCCCACCAAGTTTCTGTAATGGCAACAATATCATATCTGCTCTAATTTACTTGAATTTTTAATTCATCCTGTTTATTCCTCATACTCTGTACATTGGTGTATAACATTTGATCAATTTGTTATGAAAGAGTATATTTTAAATAGTCATGGGTGGCTACTGTCAATAAAGTTATTATCATTGGACTTATCAACAATCCATTCCCCTCACTCGTTCTTTTTTCCTATTCCACTTAATCTCATGAATTCAGTGTATAGAATGTGAAAGATGTGTGTTTGTGCTTATTTTCATAGTCATAATGTACACTGAAGATGGTATTTAATTTCATTATACAAGGTGCAATGACAATAAAGTAAATTAAACAAATGAACATATCTGTATCCTCTTAATCAAGTGTGCTCAACCTACAGCCTACATCCTGCATGTGACCTGGTAAGTTAGTAATGTGACCCCTCACGATATAATAAAAATATTAAACAATAAAGGAAATTTGTTATTTATGTATATATTCACTGTATTATATATGTGGCCCAAGAAATTCCTCTTAATGAGGCCTAGGCAAGCCAAAAAGTTGGACACCCATGTGACGTCTTAAACTATTATAATATTTCATATGTCTAATAAAGTTGGTTTATAGTCTGCAAAAGATTATGCTGTAATGTATTCAAAGTTTTTTTAAAGCTAAAGATAGTCTTAAATCAAAATAAATTATTGTAACAACTATATTACAAGATTACTATTGCAGTTAATGGGAAATAAGGCTAGAACTGAAGTTATTAAAGTAAAATGAAAATATTTAAAAAGAAAATTATCAATTAAAGTGACCTTATAACAGAATGCTTTTGATTGTGAGATTTGAGGGCTAGGATGCAGAATTCAGATCATTCCAGTGACATTTGTGAAACAGATTGTATAATATGCTTTTTGTTTAAAATAGGATCCAACACACCAAATCACTATGAGCATTTACAGATGATGCTTTTTTCCTTCATGCATACTGGTGATATGCACTTTATATTGCTAGTGACTCCTACATAAATATATCCCTGTGTTCATTCTAAAGTAAAATGTTTTCTTACGTGTTACATAGAGAATCACTTTATTTCAATTCAGTCTATGTTTAAGTACCAGCTTTTTTTTTTTTAAGATTAGGGAGTGGATTGGCAGAATAAAAATACTCAGCTCCTCTCTAAAAGAGAAAGTTGTTGAGAAGAGTACTTCCAAAATAAAATATAGAGATCTTCTCCCATGACTACATTCCCCAATAGCCTAGGAAAACAACATAAAAGTTGCAGTGTCTATTAAGAAGCCTTATTTAAATGGCCACCTGCTCTGTCATTCGTTTTAGTACATTTCCTTCTCTCTTACATGGGGATGGAAGTCTATTCCTTGCTTCCTTTGATTGACATTTACTCAGAAATCTGAGTATTTTCCACAGTATTTGCTTTCAATTAGATAAATGGATAGAATTCTTTATTGGCCAAGTGTGATTGGACACACAAGGAATTTGTCTTGTGTATAAAAGAAAAGAAAGATTTCGTTAAGAGTCAAGAATCATAAGGTACAACACTTAATAATAGTCACAAGGTACAATAAGCAATCAAATCATATTAGGAAACAGTCAATTAATTACTGTAAGGATATAGGTTTGCTGTTTAATGAGAGCCTCCATTCCTTTAGATTTTTATATTCCAAATTCAATATCTTAAGTCCGAACAAAATCGGGATGGTAGGTTTTCTATTTGTATCAAGCGCTACAAGGATGACTTTAATATCGACTAGCAGAGTTAAGTGAAAGATGTGTAAACAGGATTTAATTCTGTAGGCAAAGAAATGGGAAAACAACAAAATGGAAAGCGCTGCTTTATATTCTCAAACAGGCAGATTTAATAACGAAGCAAAATCCTAAACTTAGATTAATAAAACCAAAGCATGGAGGTGAAACCTTTTTACAACCTACGGGTCAGAATCGGAATTACGCTTCCCAACAGGCCCTGCGGCTTTTATCTTTAAACGGAAGTAGGTCATTGGAAAGACGATTTTTAAAACTACGAGAGGAAGCCAGCAGCGGAGCTTGGGTTTTCTTAAAGGGGACGTATCTATTTCAGAAGCTTTGGTTAGAAAAACGGGAAGGTTGCAAAGCAAGCAGAAACCTGGCGCAGGTTCCAGGATCTGAAAGGCAAGAAATAGCAGAGTAGCCCATTTTTTGTTTTTAAGAAAATGCAGAAATAGCGAGGGAGAAAAGTGAAAAAGTGTGGAGAACGTGAGTAAAGAAAGGCTGTTTCAACGAAACGGGGTGGCGGCGGCAGCAGCAGCAGCAGAGCGAATATAAAAGTAGGTGCAGAGGTGCTTTTTGGAGAGGATCCCGAGCATATATGTCGACAGTTTAGCACATAAGACCGATGGGCTATAGGGAAGGGTGGGTTGGAGCGGAGCGGGATGGTGATGGGGGTGGCAATCTTAAGCCGTCTGGCGCAAAGAAGTATCCTTGAGTAGCAGTTTTACACTTGGGCACAGGTTTTTTTTCAAACGGGTCGTGTCGGCTGACGTTGATGGGATTGCAACCCAGTTGCAATCTATTAGTATATAGATTAATATATAATCCTTCTACAGCCTGAAGGGGAAAAGTTGGCCCATTGCTTACTATTAAAAGCAGCCCTTTTGTCGTGCAGGGGACTAAAGTTCGCCTGGATTGGGTTACTTAGAGGGCCAGGACGGTGGCTTTTCCGTAAAGCGGAAAAGTGGGCATTGCGTGGGCAGACAGATGGCTGCTAATCCCCACTCATGGGTGGGGTCCACTTGTTGGTGACAGTGGAAAAAGTCAGATGGAAATAACTGTACATAGGCAGGAAGGGACTCCCCAGGTCTCGCTTGAAAAAGCTGGGCAAGTCACAGAAAACTTCCCAGAAATCCATTTATTTTAGTGTTCAGAAAAGGTAACAGCTGACTGTTCTCATATTCGGAGCAGATGCTACTAACAAGCAATTGGAAAGGGACATTTGTCTCAAAAACAGACTGTTTATGTTCCTGGAAGTTGGAAGACTGATGGGTGAATGCCTAACTTTTGGTGGGAGCAATCAGCAGGGATCCTTGGGTTCTGTTTTTATCAAGCATTGTGGGGTGGGACACACAATGCCCAAAGTGAGTAAAAAAAACCCTCCAAATGAGGTTGTTACAGGGATTAGCAGTGCAGTGTGAATTCCTTCCCCCTCATCTAACTGCCAGGATGTGTTAATATCTCCACAAATGTTGTCCTGAGGGAAGTAAGTGAGCATCGACTAAAACTCACATTTGAACAGAGGGCATGTTTTACGTAATTCAGTGGTTTTCAGTTGCTGGTTGGAACATTGTAGGCCAAGAAACGGAAAACTAACAACCTGGAAAGGGCTGGTTTATGCTGTCAAGGAGATATATTTAGTAACTGGATTCTTACAAACAAAATCCTAAACTACAGAGTCCTTGACTTAAAATTGAGTCCATAATTTCCATTACGAAGCAAGACAAGTTGTTAAGTGAGTTTTGCACCATTTTGCAAGCTTTCTTGCCACACTTGTGAAGTGAATCGCTGCAGTTGTTAAATTAATAACATGGTTAAAGTGAATCTGCCTTCTTTGTTGACTTTTGTTTCTCAGGTCATGAAAGGTGATGATCACATGACTCCCAGGCATTGCAAATGTGAAATATATTCCAGTTGCCACGTGTCTGAATTTTTATCATGTGAAGATGCTGCAACAGTGTGCATAGTTCATAAGTGTGAACTATGTCATAAGTCTCTTTTTCAGTGCTGTTGTAATTTCAAACTGTGACTAAATGAATACTTGCAAGTCAACAACCTATAATTCTTACATTTGTGTTACATGCTGCTGTGCCCAGCCAGGTGAACCATATAGAGATATAGAGAGATGGCACAGTTTGCACAGCACATTGCAACAGAGGTTGAGTTTCTACAATATCTTGTGCCATGTCTTTCCTATTTCAACTTAATAGATTCTGCTGAACAAATTCAGACAATAAGGGTAAATGGAAGCTGAAGCTGGGGAGGGCTTAACTTCTAAAAGAAGGAATGCTGAACTCCTTGTGTGAATCAAGGCCTTTTGACTTGAATTTTTAACCTGCTAATATGAAGTTGTGGACAGTTGGTTCCTTTTTTCTTCAGCTTTAGAAATGAATTTTGATACTGAAATGGACATTCAGGTCCAATACAAGTAATATAACTGCAAAGATAACATTGTCATGTTGTAAGTATATATAAGTGGCAACTAGGCTTGGGAACAATGTATTTATATGCTGCTTTGAAACAATATTCTGTAAAGATGGGTATATATTTTATAGGCATTATTAGTACAATCATTATTCTATGTGTCATGGAATTATTCAAAAGTGAGGTTTGAGCTATATATCTGAGAGATGAACTGGTTTTATCAATTGTTTTATCAATTGAAGATTTTTGTGGCGTGACAGCGGAGAACTTTTGTTTTTAGAAATCTACAAATGATAAAAAATTATTTCTGGACTACAGTAATCCATATAAAAAGGGATGGGTTTCAGCTGCATGGTGCCAGCAACCATCCTGGCATTTTGATCCCCTCCCTTGTGTAGGTGCTCCTGCTGTAGGATTTAGGGATGAGCCAGCTGTGCTGAAACATTCAGTAGAGCATATAGAAAGGCATTAAACTCTCTCCTTACGCTGCTTAGAGAGCTTATGATGGAAATTGGTTCAGACAATGGAGTTAAGGGTTCTTAAACTTTTTTTTGCCATACACGAAATCCTATTTTGAAAAATATATCTAAGCACATGGAAAAAAACATCAAGAGATCGATTGTGTTACCAAGGAAGCTAAGTGCTCAAGTACCATTACTGACGCATTAAAATAGCAAATATGTAATATAGTAAGTAACATTTAACTAAATCAATTACAAGACAGTACATTGTAAGAGTATAATAATTTTAGATAGCAAGATGTATTGAAGTTAGGTAGATGTTTTTGGAGCCTCAAGTCCATACATTATTTTGTTGCCTACTTAAAACATTTGAATGAAAAGGTAAATTTCAGTGAGAGGGTACAGAAAATAAAGTTGTGTTATTTTTTTTTCCTCATCCAGATTCATGGCCTCCTTAAAAGGGTTGGCGGACCTTAAGTAAGAACTCCTTCTTTAAGGCAAACCCACAGTTTTAGGCCAGTGGAAGTACTTGAAGCTTTGAGTGCATGTCAGGGACTCACTCAGAAAGGTTGTTGTGGTACGCATCTGGCTAAACAGAAAATACCTGTTTTCAGAAGACAAACTGGTGAGGTTGTTTTCCACCAGCCATTCTTCTCTCTCAAGTTTCTCTCTATTACTTTCGCTTGTCTTTTTGCTTGATTGTTTTGGATACTCTCATTCAAGCAAAGAGCTATGCAGTGCTGTGCTTCTCCATCTCTCTCTTTTTTCTAAAAAAAAAATAAACAATTTTCTGAGATTTGTGTGGGGTTGCAATACATGGTTGGAAACAAATGATGTTTGAGGCTGGTGCACTGTTTTGCACCCAACTTATATAGTTTTAATTAAAATAGTATGAAATAATTAAAATAGTATAAAAAATATGGCTGAGGCAAGGAGATTTGCAGGTGCAAAGAGAACAATCTGTCACTGACAGCCCAAGCTTTAAGCTGCCTTTTCAAACTGGTACTTTACATGTGGATTGCAACTTCTCTAATTCCCAGCCAGGAAGGACAACTGGCTGCTGGCTGTAATTAAGAGAACTGGAAGTCCAGCGCATCAGAAGGGAATTGGTTGTGAGAAGGCTGGTTTAAATTCATATCTGCAGCTTGAGAATTAAATCTTCATATCTGTGCCTCATTCTCTATTTTGGGGGGCTCATATTCCCCATAATATCAATTCTGTCAGCATTGTCTTTATTGGCAGCAAACACTTGAAAGTAAAATTGGTTAGTTTGTCCTACTTAACGGTCCAATTGGGAGATTAGATGGCATAATAATGAAGTATTTTGCAAGTTAATTGAAGGGCAGAACAACCTAATTTGCACTTAACTGAGAGTGCAGGAAGAATAAAAGTCCCTCTTAGTTAACCTTAGAAGCTATTTACTGGTTTTAAAGTATTTTTTTGTCTATTTAAATCTAGCATACTATTTCCTGACCTGGGGAATGCTAAAGAATTGAAACTCTTGAGAAAGTTAACACCAGAAGTCCTGTTCTGCATAGCTATATTGACTTGGGTAATGAAGAACACCATACTAGCAACATACAATGCATGTTTCTCCACCTCAGAAACTTTTAAGACAAGTGAACTTCAACTTCCAGAATTCTAGGAGTTGAAGTTTATGCATCTTAAAATTGTTAAGTTTGAAAAACATTAGTATAGTGAGTCTTTCTAATTGAAAAGTACTCAAATGGATGCCCTCCCTATTATGTCGAAAAAAATTACAAGGTTTCTTGGCATTAATTTCTTGGCATTGGCTATGGGTGTTCAAAACATAGGAAGGGCTCCTACCAGCCTACCCCTATTTTGATCAATCAGGTTTTCCAGACAACTTGCACAACCTCTTTAGAAATATTTTCAGCAGTTCAATAATAACTAATGATCTATGTTTCTAAATAGTGTCAAAAGGTACTGTTTAGTGACCAATCAAGACCTAAATGTATCTAGATAGTGACGACTGAAAATGGCTTCTGTATAATCCTAATATGAGGGCTTGGAATCACTTTAATACTCAATAGCACTACTACTAAATTTGGAATCTCTTTGTTATTCCTCTTTATTTATTTTAAGGAAGAAAATACTGATAGAAGCAAAAAATAACAACTGCTGCTCATTTCCCCCATCTAGAATGGTGAAGAAGGGCAAGTGAATGGGTAGTGATGACAGCAGCAATAAGGGGAGAAGGCCCATGCAAGCCATTTTGCCTAATCCAAATCCCCCCCCCCCCCCAAAAAAAACCCCTCCTGAATCCAGCAATATCTTTATGTTCTTTCGGTACATATAATATAGTGACATCGATAATCCTTTTTAAATGTGTTTTCCCCCCAGATCAAATGGTAAGAAAACACATTAGTATTAAATCTCCCATGAGATCTAATAGCATTGGGTTTTATTATATTTTTCAGGATCACAGGGAAACAGTTTCCAAATGCAGCTATTTCCACCATGTAGGATATTAACCAAAAGGAAGCAATTTTTACCTGCTGCAGTACTCTTGTGGTATGATTTTCTCACTTTACTCTTGTGGATGAACAGCTAAAACTAGATGTGGTTGCAGTTGAATTGCAGTAGAAAGAAGGAGGGTTAGCACCAACAGTGCATGTATGTTGAACATCCAAAGATTAAAGACAAAATCTGAATATGTCAGAAAGTAGGCAAAGGCACTGTTAATCGAGATGATGACTTAATAGTAATTTTCTAGGACTTTGTGCTAAGAATCGCAAGGCAAGGTTGCTAGGGATGATGCATTGAAGCCAAGCATAATCCTTTTATTTAGAGTCATAAAGTCATGAATCATTGGGTCTGCTACCTATCCACCCCATTCCTTGTCCCCTAAAATGCCAGAATAACAGAAATTAAAGCAATTTCTGTTAAGCTTAATTTAGTCAGCTTTATGTTTTGCTTGCTTATTTGTGTGGCTGAAGAAATGATGGTTAGGGTTTGTGTGTACTTCTGTGATATTTTAAATTAGATGTGAAAAAAATGTAAGGAATACATGTTGGCATTTGCTTGCATTGGAAAATGTCTCCATAACAAACTCCTTTTTCTATCAAGTAGAACAAGTGATTGTATTCTTCTTGGTCTCTGGAAATGAAAGCATTAAGATGTTGAGACTGAATCTGTTTCTGGAGAACTGAGTTTATGGAGGCTGTACAATTTAGTCTTGGACTCTATCAAATTCTGTCGTGAAAAAAATCTTGGCATTGCGAGATTGAATTAAGTTACTCAGATTGAAACCAATATTTTCTTTTTGCAGGACACTGTAAGGTTATCCCAATAGCATTGTTTCCTCTCTCTTCCACCCCCAACTCCCCCTCCCTTCTTCCTAATTTATCTTGAAATATACCAGGCATCTGTCTTAGGGCTTATCACTTCATTTATCTTATCTCTGTAACTTAATAGGTTCTTCAGTGTTTTGTTGTCTTTCAAAATAGCAAGAAATTAGATGCAGGCATTGCTGTCTGGCTTTCCAGTCAGTATAAAAAAAAAAAGGAATGTAACAAAATGGAGTAAATATAAAAGAAAAAAGATTATTTTAGAACATAAAAGGAAGATTGTGGTCCTCTGAATGTTTGTGATTGCAGTTTTCACTAGATCTAGTCAAGTTGGCCAAGGGTAAAGAATACTAGAAGTTGTTACTCAGCAGCCTCTGAATTGGCACAGGTTTTCTCTGCCTGGTTCATAACTGGCCAGGCAGTTTTCTTCTGATTTGCCAAAAGAAATTTATATTTACTAAATCCAAGTTTGGCCCCATTCACCCAATGGGTTGAAGACTAAAGGCACTTGCCACCCATGAATGGATTGCAGATAGACATGAAATATGGAACTCATTTGTACAAAATACAGTAAGTTAGAAAATGTTGGTTATACTAATGTATTTAAAATTATGTGTACTTGAATAATACTTACATTTTATATAAGTATATGTAAAATTGTAAATATTAATTGCTATATGTTATTAAGCACATTTTTATGTGTAGTTATGTAAGTATTTGCACTAATCTTTTTTTTTTTAAAAACGTAAAAATTAATTTTTTTAAAAAGCCCAAAGTGAAATTCCCTTGTTTCTGTCCTTGGTTCAGTAAAAGCAGGTAAGCTGACTCTTTAGTGGACAGCTTTGGAGTATAATATGAATATAGTTTTGTTCTTCTATTCTAGAAACTAACTTTTTCCATTTACTTCCCATTATTCCATCTCCAGAGCAAGATCTGATTTTATTTAGTAAATGGATTGATGAAATTCAGGCAGTTCATAGATAATTAATGCTCTGGTATTAATCGTATGCCCCCCCTTTTTTACAGATGTTTCCCTCTAAGTTGTGAAAGTAGGATGTTGGAATATCAAGAACAAGAAGTAAGTTCATTGGCATTAGCAGATATGACTGTATGAACAATTTTCTATTTCACCCCTTCTGAAAAGATCTGCAGTCTGCTTTCAAGAAGGAAAATAGTTTTTAACAGCCTCCAAGTTTGGCTGAATATAGTGAAAGAATAGTGGCTAAAGCAATAGCATAGGTTACTCCAAAATGTGAGGACGCTTTATTTCCAAGCATTGTTTCCTACTGTATGTTCGTGCTTAAAACAAGTAATTTGGAATAAAAAAAACGTATGTGCAGGGCCATAGAAAAGTTTCAGAATCTGTAGCATAAATCAGAATCTATAAAAGCTCCTCCCACCCACACCTACATAATATGCAGGGCAGAAAGCTGAATCATACAAATGCCCTGGAGAAAAAAGTACCTAAGTATACATGAGATCATGGTTAGATATATATATATATATTTAAGAATTTTATTAATTTTCTACAAACAGACATAACATACAAAACATTAAAAACATCTACTCTCATATATACTTCCGGTGTGTCGGTTGGTTCATCAGTTTTGTGCATTCATTTTATAGTCTCAATTACAGTTATGTTACATAACCACTCATATTGTCAATCCATATCCTAACATTACCAAAAAAAATTAAAATAAAGTCTTTTTCTGACTATACTTTTAATCATTCATGCTTTGTGAGATAACAATACTTCAAACAGTTTATTCTATAACAAATCATATAGTCATAACAAATCAATCCTAAAAACCCTTCATAGATATAATACTAATGCTCTATTATTGTATTTTATCATCTAACCATTGATAAAAAAGATCCCAAATTTCATAAAATTGTTTATCTTCTTGCTCTCTAATTTCAAATGTCAATCTACTCATCTCAGCACATTCCAATATTTTCTTAATAATTTCTTCCTGCTATGGTATTTTCTCATTCTTCCAATTTTTAGCAAATACAATCCTAGCCGCTGTTAATACATTTACAATCAAATATTTCAAGTCTTTATTATATATATCAGGTAAGATTCCCAATAAAAAGATCTCTGGTTTCAAGTCTATGTGTTTCTTTGTCATTTTTTCCAACCACATGTGAATTTTAGTCCAATATTTTCTGGCATCCTCACAAGTCCACCACATATGATAATATGAGCCAGGTATCTGATGACATTTCCAACATTTTTCAGATTTGTTCTTGAACATTCTTGCTATTCTTGTCGGGGGGAAGTGCCACCTGTAAAACATCTTATACAAGTTTTCTTTATATGCTATTGACATTGTCATTTTATAATTTTGAGACCACAATTTTTGCCATTGCTCTAAATCAATCCCATATCCAAAATTCTTCCCCCAAGCAATCATAGTTTCTTTAACTTGTTCTTCCTCTAGCTTAATTCCCAATAAATAACCATATAA
>BLBF01000051.1:6148067-6190523 GCA_015471245.1 Laticauda colubrina
AACTAAGACTAACCTGAGCACAACCAAGCCCCCACCTAAGCAGAACACACCCCCAGCCAATCAGAACACAGCCAACCCCCCTACCAATCAGAACACAGCCAAACCCCCACCCAATCAAGTCACACCCCCACTAGCAGTTAAAAGGAAGAAGCAGCTGCAAGCTCACATTACTCTGAGAAGCACAGAGCTGAAGAAACAAGCCTGAAGATGATGAATGAGACTTCATCGAAACGTTGCCTAGATACTTCCAATTCTACGCGGGAGAAAACCCGAATAACCAAAGATCCATATATATATATATGTGTGTGTGTGTGTGTGTGTGTGTGTGTGTGTTTTTGTGTTACGAAAAAAAAATTTGTACTACAAAAAAAAGCACTACAATGACATGGGATAATACCCGAAGGAAGCTGAACAGCATGCATATATATATAATATGTATGTATAATATGTATATATAGATTGTTTTTGAGTTGGTTATGTATGGTAATAGTTTTAGATATGTGTTTACCTTCCAGACATTTCTTTAGTTGCATCAAATTACAGCACAAACCACAAACCACAAACCTTGGACAACATCCTTTTCTGTCTCCTCAAGATATTGCCTTCATCTGATTCCCCAGCCCATAATGTTTTCCTTAATTATATCATTGTTAAACTAGTATTTTCCTGATAGATGTTTTGCCATGGATACAATTTAATGTGCTTCTGTGACACAGCCAGGAAACCTCTAGCTTGAAACCTGTTGGTCATATAAGCTGTTGCGGTTATCCCAACTTTCCTATTAGACCTGTGCACTACAGAATATATCAGTATATTCTGATTTAAGCAATCCTTACAAATCAGATCTCTTCCTGTATTTCCCTGGAACTGAGCATGCTTACTTCTATTCCAGAAGAAAATATAGATCATTTTGAACATGTGCTTAATGTTTTCATGGAATATTGCTAAATCTATGTCCAGTGAATGCCACTCCTAAATATAACAGCTGAATAAAATCCAGAGGGATTAATCCAGTAAAGATAGCTAAATTCACTGGTCTAGCCATCTTCAAAATACTTCTTCTCCATCCCATCCAAAGTTAAAAATAATGTTTATAGGATGTTTTCCTGCAGATGTATGAAAGTTAAAAGAAAGTGAAAAGAAACAATAAGCCACCTTTGCCATAACATGTCCTATGTATCCTAAATAGGAACAGTAATATTTTCTGGCAGTGTCAGGCGGTGCTCCATTCAAAATCCAGGAAAGAAATACTTAGACTCTTTAATTTAGAGAAAAGTTATCTTTTACTGAAAGTGAAGTGGTAGCAACCAGAGAATTCTGAATCTGAGAAATTAGGCGCATAATTCACATATACAAAGTGATGGAAGTGTTCCCACCCCCAATAGTTCAGATGAAACTTCCAATTAGAAGTTGTGAATATGATCATGTGGGCATCTTCAGGTGATGATGAGGCTTCTGTCTGTTGACCTTGGCATACTTTGATAACGGGTTGCAGTTGCGCAGAGAAAAGAAAGCTAAGCGAGAAATAGAAACCTAACTCTATTGTATGCTCCCCCCCCTCATTTACACAACAGAAAAATGTAAAAAAAAAGCTCACTTCCCAGACTTAACCCCCCCCCCCCCCCGTTTCTTATGACAGCCGAAAGATGCAAAGCGATAGTAGAAGATCTTGAAGGCTGACAGGCAGCATGCTTGTGACAGGATAAGGAATCACTTATGAAGGAGGCACACTATGTTGGCATTGATATTGGTGCCATCTTCGAAACTGGTTCATAATACTTGGTCATCAGAAAAAACTCATAAACCTCTGGTCATGGTTCTAGACCATGAAACTGAGCACTAGAATTATGGGAATTAATTAGCAGCTTTAAATTAAATATCTCTTTCTTTCTCTATTGCTCTCAACCCTCCTGGTATGTGCTCAAGTTTTGATGAAGAAAACCAGTTTGTCCAAAACTCCATCGAACCACTTCCTCATTGGAGTGATGTCAGCATAGATGGCAGCAAATTGGAGAGCCCGTATTCTGAGGAAGATGACCATCAACCAACAGGACTGCTACAGGATGGTTCCACAGCATCAAATCACCCCATCAACAATTAGCAAGAATAAAAAAGCATATTCAGGGATGTGATTTGAAGTTAAACATAAAAATTTGCCACTTGGTTGAAAATTATTTGGATTATTGGAACTCCAGGTGCAAGTGTTTGGCTTATTCTAGTGGCTTGGGTGTAAACAAGCCCAGACCAGTGAAATGTTTGAACAATTAGAATTGAAGCTTATGAACACAGTTTTCCAGTATGCTTTTTTCTGTTCTTCCATCTTAATCCATCCTCAAGTCTTCCTCAACTTTTTGTATATTTTGACAAATTATCCTGTATAGGAAAGTATTCTGGCTTGTTGACTATATTCTCTTCCCTCATCCTCCATATCTATAACTGATAATGCTTGTTGAAACCCCACCCCAGCTGCCTTTTGAAGGCGTATCAAAATTATTTGCCTGTAGTACAACTTCTTTTTAAGATGGTACCAGAGAGCCAACCTGCTTGCCATGAATGCCAAATCCACCTCTGGATTCCTTGGATATACACAGCTGGGACAAATGGCCAGACTTCCTCCTCAATTCATTATTGCCAGAGCTGTTAAGAGGAGCATGTTATAAATATACAAGGGAAATGAGGAATGATTGTATTCTTCTTAGTTGTTAGGTGCATATGGGAAGAGTTATTCCTGCTGTATTTCATTACTTTGACACAGGACACAATTTGACAAGGAGACTGTAATTCTTATATATTAAATAAGAATTGTAGTCTGTTTCTAAGTCCTCTTATCAGTATCACTGTTATAGCAAAAGCAAAATGGTAATTCTATAAGTCTAGATATTTCAGTTTGCAGATTTCTTGTTTGACTTGTTTGATCTTTCAGCAAAATAATCTCTCTGAAGAGCCTGCTTGAGATGTTTCAGTCCCTTCCTTTTTCTTCCCTTCCCCCTCCATTAGACAAATGGACACACAAGACAAAAGAAGCTAAGTATCAAACCTGTGTTGTCTCTCTCCCAGTTTTTGTCCTTTAAACTGGGCAGAGAAACACAAATAAGGCCATTTTTGTCACAAGTAAATATTTATCCTTTGGGTGATGACTTTTTTTGTTTATCTAAAGTACTCGATGTTTTTCTTCTTTGTGTTCTCTTGTGATAACAATCTCAACAAATGTATATGAAAGCAGAACAATTATGACTTAAAAAAGAACTACTGGTAGTACATTGTCTATTCCTCTCTTCCCACTCTGTCTTGTGAATGTTACTTTTAATTTGAATTTTACTTTTATTACAGAACACATAAAGGAACAAAAATGCTGAAAGCTATAGAGAAAACTAAATAAAACAAATAAATAAAACAAAATGGTAAAAAATGGCCTGTTTTCATGCATGTGTGAACTATACATATACTTGTTGGAAATTATGATTCCCCTGTCCTCTAGGAAAACATTAGAAGGGGAAGGAAAATTCCCCTAAAAGAAAGGATAGGTGAAAACACAAGTGGGGACAGCTCCATTAGCCCCCACCTTTGCATGGGACACACATTAGCTAGGATCCTTTCCCATATAAATCAAATAGATATCAAGCTACAAAAACTTGTGAAAAGCAAACAGCATAACAGGAAACTCAGGATATTGCAACCAGGTACAAACTGATAGCTACAAAGGATCAGGGAAAAACAGATTGGACTATGAAACAATTACTCCTACCAAGATCCCAGGAAGAGATCCCAATCTCAAAGAGACAAGAACTCAACACACACAAATCAAAGATTTCACTTACAAATCAAAGAACCTGAAGTGTATAAGAGAGAGGTTTTCCTACTCACTTATTAGATTAATCCTAGGAACGCTGTAAGATTTCTTCTTATCTGCCTTCCTATTAATAAACTTATTCTGACTTTCATTGCAGTTGACCAAATCATTTTGCATTAAAACCTCCCAGCCGGGAAATTTGAATCCACAAAAGGAAAGAACTTTGCCTTTTTCCTTAAAGGACAAGGCTTCTTTTTTCCTTTCCTTATACGTTTGTGCACAAACCCATCCAAATCATTTCACTGAATGGTTGCTATATAATTATCCATGTCTAAACTGTCAGTAAGTGATTTGTTTGTAAAGTATTAATCCTGTACAGTTTTAAGTTGTTGGGACCATATATTTATTTTTCCAACAGAGAATCTACTTTCTTCATATGCATATGAATATGGTTCAAAATGAACATCCAGAAATATTAAATCTTGTCTCAAAATTGTCTTAATACATGTAACAGTTTCATCCTCCAGTAGAACCTTTATAAGACTCTGTATAAACATGTTTAACCAAAGCATTGATTTCACTGCTGTTCCCATCACCTGAGGATTTACTCAAGCTTATTCAATGTTGGTGATGAGGACCTGGGGAGAAAATGAATCACCTTTTCTTTCATGATGTTACAGTTTGTAGAGTAAGAATAAAGTAAACCCATACTAGAATTGCTAGGTTCCTTGCTGTAGTTGATGTTTATATGGGTCATCAAGCAAGTGCAACAGGTTGCAAAAGGATAATATTCAGCAGCAGTTTCCTCAGTTGTATCCATATTGTCATAAAATTACAACATACCAATCCTATGATACGTGCATTACGCTTACCGGAAAAGAAATCCCTGAATTTATATTAAAAAAGCCCTCTTCTCACACCAACTATCTTTTCTCTCACATCAAACGACCCAAGCCAAGAGTTGCCAAATCCATTTGGAATCAATACTTTCCTGCCACCTGTAAATATGTGCATGTTACACTCATATATATATATATATAGTATATGTGGGTATATGCTTTCCAGAAGCCCCACTCTTATAAGATGGCATGGTCAGGACAAGGAATATTTGAATTAATAACTACTAATTAAAATTAATTGTAAGATAAAGTACCATATTAATATAATTAATAGAGCCAGTTTGGTCTAGTAGTTAAGGTAAAAACCTAGAAACTGGGAAACTATAAGTTTTAGTTGAACTTAGCCAGAAAAATCAGCTGAGTGACTTTGAGTCAGCCCAAAGTAGGGGTCTTCAACCTTGGCCATTTTAAGTCTTGCTGGCTGAGAAATTCTGGTAGTTGAAGTCCACAAGACTTAAAGTGGCCAAGGTTGAAGACCTTTGCCTTAGAGGGTTGTAAAGAAAATAGGAGGAGGAAAGTGTGTTGGATATGTTTGCTACTTTGACTTATTTATAAAAATAACAAAGGGATACAAATAAATACCAGATCCTACATTTCAACTGTTCTCACACAGAGAAATATATACCGTGCTTCCCTGAAAATAAGATCTGGTCTTTTCTTTTGGACCCCGAAATAAGCACTAGGGCTTATTTTTTAGATGTCTTAATTTTTTTGAGTGCCATTGCTGTGAGGTGGGAAGGGTGGAGCTGCCTGACTTGCACACCAGCTTACTCAGGGCCCTGTGGCTCCACCAGCAGATGGGCAGCAGAAGCCCAAGTGGCTGCCAGCTCACTTCTAGCATCAGTGCAGACCTGGAGCAGGAGTCCAAGTGATGTAACCAGGCAAATCACTTATTTTCAAGCAACCCATAAGCACCCAAGTACTTTTCACCTGGACAGAGAAATAAGGGAGACTTGAAGTTTTATTTGCTTCCAATGGAGCATCCATTCACAAGCAGACAATGCTTTGTCTTCCTCTGGGAGGAAAGTGCACAGTGGAGTCAGAGGCATGGGAGGGGGGGAGGCAGGCAATCCCAACATGCCTCCCATTCCATCCCACTGTCTATATTGATATATATCCATCCCGTTCTGGGTTCCCCAGGCATACTTGCAGAATCAGGTCTTCAGTGTCTTCCAGAAGAGTGCTAGAGTGGCAGCCATTTTAATCTCTGGGGGAATGATATTCCAGAGAGAGGACCATCATGAAGAAGACCGTTCTGGGTTCCACCAGGTGTATCTCCCTAGGAGATGGGACCCGCAACATTCCCTGTCTCCCTGCTCTGATGGATTGGGTAGATGGCAAGAGATGGTCCCTGAGATAACCTGCTCCCAAGCCATGAAGGTGACAACCAGCACCTTGATTGCACCCGGAAGCAAATCAGCAGCCAATGCAGCTTCCACAGGAGAGTGATACATGTGCACACTGGGGTCTGCATAAAACCATGTGGGCTGTTGCATTTTGTATCAACTGGAACTTTCAGATGCTCTTCAAAGGCAGCCCCATGTAGAGCATATTGTAATAGTGAAGATGGAAAGTGACTAGGGCTTGAGTGACTATGAGCAGGGATTGGTTGGTCCAGGAAAGGGCGTAACTGGTGCACAACTTGCAGTTGTTCAAAAGACCTTGAGCAGGAGTCATGAGTCCAGGAGAAACCTCAGATTACGCACAGGGTGTGTTTGGGGTAGTGCCATCCCATCCAAGACCAAAGGTAGCAATTCTCCCTGAGCCAACGAACCCCAAACCCAGAGCCACTCCATCTTGCCAGGGTTTAGTTTCAATCTGTTACATCCCATCCAGCCCCTAACAGCCTCTAGACACTGTGAGAGAGAAGACACAGCATCGCTTAACTCAACACAGGCTGAGACATACAGCTGAGAATTATCAGCATATTGGTGATACCTTAGTCCATGGTGATGGATGATCTCAGTGGCTTCATATATATATTGAACAGAAGTGGAGAGAGTACCAAGCCTTGTGGAACCCTGCAAAGTAGTGAGCGAAGGCTGGATCTCTCCCCTCCTAACAACACTGACTAAGAGTGGCTGCAGAGGAAAGAAGTGAACCAGGATAGCACAAGGCCTCCCACTCCCATCCCCCAAAGCCGCTCCAGGAGAATACCATGGTTGATGGTATTGAAAGCTGCTGAGAAGTCAAGTAGAGCAAGGATGCACTATCTCCATCCTGCTCCCACCAGAGATCATCCAATAGCATGACCAATGCATTTCTATTCTAAATCCAGGCCTGAATCCTGACTGGTAGGGGTCAAGATAATCTGTTTCATCCAGAAATCTCTAGAGTTGCTGTGCAACCACCTTTTCAACAACCTTCCCCAAAAAAGGAAGACAGGTCAGAAATTATCCAACAGGGTGGAATCCAGCTATGGCTTCTTAAGAGGGCTGACCACAGCCTCCTTAAAGTAGTGGCACTACTTCTAATCACCATCAGAGTCCTCCTGTCTGTCACCTCCCGGGAAGCAGTCATAAGCCAGGAGGGACATGGATCTACAGGTGCTTGTGTGCATACTCCCTAGAATTATGTCCACTTTCTCAGAACTGACAGGGTCAAACTGTTCCCAGATAACAGTGCAAGAACCTGCCCCAGGGACTTCCACCGGACCAGCAACCTTGCCGGCATCTAACTGGGAATGAAGTTGAGCGATTTCGTCTTCCAGAAATCTGCAAATTCCTCAGCACACCCCTCCAGGTGGACTTCAATCTCCTCCTTCCCCAGAGGGGGTGGCTCACCTTAAAGAGGGTCTCTAAGTGATTATCTGCAGGTGCAATTAGTGTGGAGAAGTATTTTCACTTTGCCACATGAATCACTTTAATACCAGCTCTTATCCATGCTCGATCGAATTCATCCCTAGTCTTCCGCCAGTGACACTCTAGATGTCTTCTCATCCGTTTCATCCCTCTCAGTTCCTCTGTATATCATGGAGGAGAGGTTGCATGGGTGCAATCCTATCCAGAGCCTCAGTCACCTTCCTATTTCAAACAGTGACTAAAATATTGGCTGGATTGTGCAGCAGTTCTGCAGTTATAACCTCCAGCTCCTTCTGGAACCCATCCACGTCCATTAATCAACAGAGGCGGATCAATTTAATAGGTCCTGCATCCCTGCGAGAAGTTGTAGGTCTTGAGAAACTCAATGCCACCAGATTGTGACCCGATCATGACAAGGGGACCAAGGACGGGTCCACCAATTCCAGGCACATAGGCACTGCTCTGATAAAAACACCAAATTGGGTGTGTGGCCACCATTTCTAGCTGGGCCCTGGATAACCTGTGACAGGCCCATGGAAGTCATGGTTTCTATGAAATCTAGGGCTATCTCTGACCTCGCTCCCAGGGATAGCAAGTTGAAATTTCCTGGAATTATAAGCTTGGGGAATTCCACTACCAGCCCTGCGGTGGGATCCAGGAGCCCCGGTAGGGAAGTTGCTAAGCAACAGGGAGGCTGGTACAGCAGCAGCAATCCCACCTCATCCCTTGAGCCCAACCTAAGAAAAAGGTCTCACAGACGGGCACTTGTGGAACAGTATGCTTTCCTTCTAGCAAAATATAGAAACCTGGGGGTGGGGGGAGAGAGATGTAGTCTATGTAAGAGGAAAAAAAGGATATACTATGAAGAAAAGAAAAAATGTGAGGCACATTTGAAAGAAAATAGAAAAGCTCCCTTTTCAGGCAGGATTAAATTTACCATACAAATAGTTCTTTTCAAGCCTCAAGTAATCTTTAAGCTAAATGTCAAAAGCAGGCATGTGATATCCTATCTAATGGAAGCATTTAGGATTAATTCTTTGTTTTCAATCAAATCTGTTATCAGAGAATGTAAGGCTTTTATTATCTTTAAACATGGCACATTTCATTCCTGAAGACAAAAAAAATACATGCTATTAGTTTAATCAAGGATTGTTTTGGACTGACACACCCACATCACACACACAAATGAGTTCTTGTGCTACAATAGATTGACTTGAAGGAACTAAGAAATAGACAATGCCATTCCTTCTTCCAGTTATAAAAATGCAAATCATTACATTTGCTAGAGATGGCACTTTCAGTCAATGTGATTGAGGGGTGCCATATTCCTTTGAACTGAACCTGATACTAAGCTATTTTTTCTCCTCAGATGATTTTGTTACCTCAAGAATAATTTGTTAGAAACTGTGTGATGATCAAAATTAAATCAACCATTAAATGGAGAAACAAAAAACTGGACATCTTTCTGTTTCATCTCTACCAAGGAAGATGTCTGTTTCTAGCAGGGAATGCTTATGCAACAATTATCACTTAATTGTTATATAAGGATTTTGTAGGAGGTCACTCACTTCTGCCTTACAATATGTAGTGGAGTTACTATAGATAAGGCCATTGGAGAGCTGTAATTAAGACAGCTTCCTATAATGGACTTGCCCGTTGCTTATGAAATAGTAGATTCTGATATAGATGAAGCTAGCATATGGGCCACAGCTGAATATACAGACTTATTTTATGATTGGAACTTGGACTAGATAAGATTCTTGAACAGTTTTGCTTGAGATCAATAGAGTATAGAGCTAAATCGCCTTCAAAATCTCAGCTAAGCAATAAATCTCTTGTTATCTCTCAGATAACAGATAATCAGAGTTGGAAGGGACCTTTTGGTCATCTAGTCCAACCCCTACCCAAGCGGGAGACCCTACACCATTTCTGACAGATAGCAATCCAATCTCTTCTTGAAAGTGATGGCGCTCCCACAACTTCTGAGGGCAAGCTGTTCCATTGGTTGATTGTTCTCATTGTCTGAAAGTTCCTCCTTGTCTCCAGGTTAAATCTCTCTTTGTTCAGTTTCCATGCATTATTCCTTGTTTGGCCTACAGGCGTTTTAGAAAATAGTTTGACCCCTTCCTCCCTGTGGCAGCCCCTCAAATATTGGAAGACCACTATCATGTCTCCCCTGGTCCTTCTCTTTACCAGACTAGCCAAGCCCAGTTCCTGCAACCGTTCTTCATATATTTTAGCCTCCAGTCCCCTAATCATCCTGGTTGCTCTTCTTTGAACTTTTTCTAGAGTCTCAACATCTTTTTTTTTTTTTGGTTAAGTTTTATTGATTTTTAAGGACAAACAAAAACAAACAAAACATAAAAACATCCAACTTTCTTCCATAAGTGTACAAACAGTGTGTCGGTTGGTTTCCAAATTTTTTGTGCATTGATTTCATAGTCTCAATTACAGTTACATTACAAAATAACTCATATTATCAGAAATTGAATATCCTAGTATTATTATTAATCAATTATTTGACGATAATTTTGTTCATTCATACCTTGCGAGATAGCTATACTTTACTAAGTTTATTTTATAACAATTCATATAGTCCTTCCAAATCTATCCTAAAAACATTTTATATATGTATTAATAATAATAATTATTATTATGAAATACATCTTTATATATTCATTATTTTCTATATTTCTACATATTCTATTACTATATTTTGTCATCTAGCCATTGATAGAAAAGGTCCCAAATTTTGTAAAATTGTTTATCCTCTTGTTCTCTAATTTCAAATGTCAGTCTACTCATTTCAGCACATTCCAGTATTTTCTTGATAATTTCCTCCTGCAATGGTATTTTTTCATTTTTCCAATTTTTAGCAAATACAATCCTAGCTGCTGTTAATACATTTACAATCAAATATTTTAAATCTTTGCTGTATGTATCAGGTAGAATTCCCAATAAAAATATCTCTGGTTTTAAATCTATATGCTTTTTAGTCATTTTTTCCAACCACGTGTGGATTTTAGTCCAATATTTTTTTGCATCCGCACAAGTCCACCACATATGGTAATATAAGCCAGGTCTCTGATGACATTTCCAACATCTTTTGGATTTATTCTTGAACATTCTTGCTATTCTTGTTGGGGGAAAATGCCACCTGTAAAACATCTTATACAAATTTTCTTTAAATGCTGTTGACATTGTCATTTTATAATTTTGAGACCACAATTTTTGCCATTTCTCAAGATCAATCCCATATCCAAAATTCTTCCCCCAAGCTTTAACTTGTTCTTCTTCTAGTTTAATTTCTAATAAATATCCATACAATTTTTTAATCACCTTTTCATCAGTACCTGTCAAAATCTTATCTAAATCAGTCAATTTATTGTAGAAACCTTCTGTTTGAAAGTCTTTTTCATACCTTGAATGTATTTGCGCATAAGAAAACCACTTCATCTTTATACCTTGT
Organism: Laticauda colubrina; assembly: GCA_015471245.1. Lineage (NCBI taxonomy): Eukaryota > Metazoa > Chordata > Lepidosauria > Squamata > Elapidae > Laticauda > Laticauda colubrina. The sequence continues at coordinate 6,159,027 of BLBF01000051.1, forward strand.
TCCTCTAGTTTTTGCGTCAATTTAAGTTCACCCTTTTTATTCAAAATTTCCCTATATCTAACTGTTTGTTCCTTCTTATATGTTATAGGATAAGAAAATGCTTCAATAGTCGATAACCAGACTGGAATTTTCAAATAACATTGTTTTTTAATCTTCTCCCAGTTTAACCACAGACACTCCCGTATATGATGTCTTCTAAAATAACCCTGTATTTTAGTTCCCTTATACCATAGAAAGGCATCCCACCCCAACAACAGATCATGTCCTTCTAATGTCAACAATCTAGAATTTCTTAATGTTATCCATTCCTTAACCCATGTCAAGTTTGTAGCTTGGTAGTACAACTCCCAATTAGGCAGACCAAATCCTCCTCTAATTCTAGCATCTTGTAAGAGTTTTAACTTTATTCTTGCTTTCTTACCTTGCCATATATATTTCAACACAATTTTGTTTAAATCTTCAAAGTAGTCCTTTCCAAGCCTAATTGGTATTGTTTGAAACAAATATAGAATTCTGGGTAAAATATTCATTTTGATTGTTGAAATTCTCCCTATTAGTGACAATTGTTGGTTTTCCCATTTTGTCAAGTCTAGTGCTATCTGTTGTTTAAGTTCAATGTAATTGTTCTCTTTTAATGTACTACATCTTGCTGTCAAATATATTCCCAAGTACTTAACCTTATTCGTGACTTGAATTTTCAATATATCTGCCAATTCTTCTTTTTGTCTTAGTAAGATATTCTTTGTCAAAATCTTTGTCTTATCTTTGTTTATTTTCAGTCCGGCCACCTTGCCATATGCCTCTTATCTTTTCCAATAGTTTTGGTGCTGTTTCTAGAGGGTCTTCTAAAATAAAGGCCAAGTCATCCGCAAAAGCTTGCAATTTAAATTCTTCCTTTTTAATTTTCATTCCTTTTATACTCTTTTCATCTCTAATGTTTCTGTTTAACACTTCCAGAGTTAATATGAACAGCAAAGGTGATAGTGGGCAACCTTGTCTTGTACCTTTTCTTATATTGATAGAGTCTGTTAATTCTCCCTCTATCATTACCTTTGCCGTTTGCTTATAATATATGGCTTGTATTGCTGGAATAAATTTTCTGGCAAAGCCCATCTGTTCCAATAATAATAACATGAATCTCCAGTTCATATTATCAAATGCCTTTTGTGCATCTAAAAATATCAAAGCCATTTGTTTTTCGGGGTGAGCCTCATAATATTCCAAAGTGTCCAATATTACTCTCATATTATCTTTAATTTGTCTCTTTGGCAGAAATCCATTTTGGTCAGAACGAATAAAATTATTTAAATATTTTTTGAGTCTCTCTGCCAATATTGAAGTGAGTCTCAACATCTTTTTTGTAATGTGGTGAACAGAACTGGATGCAGTACTCTTGGTGTGGTTTTACTAAGGCTTTATAGAGTGATATTAGTATCTCCCTTGATCTTGATTGTATCCCTCTCTTAATACAATTTAGGATTGCATTAGCTTTTTGGCTGATGCTGCACACTGCTGGCTCATATTTAGCTGGTTGTCCACTAAGACTGCAATTATGACTCTCTTAATTATGTATATGGGTGTATAGGTGTATGTGTATATGCATTGGAAAGCTTTCTAAATCTATTCTCTCTAGGTGCTGGACTACAAACTATGGAATTTCCAACCAGCATGTTAGCTGGGAATTTGGGGAAATGTCCCAATATACTACTGTGTTGTTTTAACTGCACATAATTGGTGGACTGAATTTTCCTCATGTTCTTCCAGTACTAAAAGATCCATGCATAAAATACCTTGTGGGGTCTTGTGTTAGAAGGGTATGGACAAAATAGTATTGGAATTTGAAACTCAATATGTTTTTAAAGAATTGGGATGTGATCTGGTTGTTAACCTCCTCAGACTGCAGTTCTGCATTTCAGAAGTATTTTAGACCTAAGTCGCATAAGGGATTAAACCAGCACACAAGTGGAGGGCACGGGAAGAGGACTTTGAAATCTATGGAGGAACATCCTCAAAATGTCAAAAGAAGTTCACTTTAAAGAAAAACTCAAAAGAGAACAAACCTCTTCTCACTAGCCAGATGCTCACTAATGACAGTTACTCTGCTGATTGGCCAGGCTGCCTCATGAATATTGATGGGAATGCATGATCCAAATGGCACAGCTGTGCAACCACCTGCCCTTGCCAGCTTAGCTTTCGAAGCTTCCAGAGAGTTGCTTGGAGCTTTTGGGAAATTTGATTTCCCATCCTCTTGAAATCACACCAATCTTCTTGTCCCCTTTTGAGTGAAGCCCTCCTTTCTTTTCCGGTTAGGAGGAATGTAAGGAGGTGATAACCAGAGGAGTCAATGCAATTTAAGCAGAGTTTTACTTTTATCCAAGTTCAGTTTTTATATTTATTTCCTGTATGAGATATTACATAAAATCAGGACATATAACAAATGATTGCCTTTATTCAACTAGCAGTTGATTTGTTCTAAAACGTATTGACTGTTTCTTCTAGTACATGCTACAAAATGAAATAACAACCAATGGAAGCACCTAAGGTAGTATTAATCTCAAGCTGCAAGTGTTAATGTTTATGTTTGAAAATTCCCATTAGGTTTTTTTTTTTTAAAGCAGCTACCGGTATACTGTATAATGATCACAAGTATAAATCTAACATAGCAAGAGAAGGACTAGGTTAGGAGAGCTGTGTTCAATTTTATATTTTCTCCATCTGAGTTATTTTCTAATGCATGAGAGTGCAGCCCAGCTTCAGGTTGTGGCTCAGAATTTCTATTCCTCCCCCTTATCCAATGGCCCATAATGCCTCCAGGTTATCACAATGCAACAGAACCAGGACTTATTCAGCAAGAAAAGAGCCCTATAGGTATTTTAAGAATGGGTTAGACAAATTCACATGGAGTCGTCTGTCCATTACTATTAATGTGAACCAATAAGTGGAATAATTAGAACCTGCCTCTCTGAACACCAATTTTTGATGTCAGATAAAAGATGTTCAATTCTTTCCTAACCTGATGACTTTCATTTGTATCAGGATTGCATCCTCACAATGTTCCTTTGGAAATCACAGTGCTAATAATATCTTCCGGAGGCACAGCTACAGCTGTGTTATCTGATTTTAAAATAATGCTATATATGCTCTGTATTAAAGTCAGTGGAATTGAGTGGTGTGGTGACCTAGAGTGGAACTCTCATCTCACAGTCAATGAGTTTGATCCTAGGTAGAGGCAGATATTTCTCTCTCTGGGCACAATGAGACTATATCTGCTGAAAAAAAACTGCATTGGTGACAGGAAAGGCATACGGCCAGTAAACACTCAGCTCCATTCAGTTGCTCAGATTCCACCCACAAGGGATTATGGGGTCATTAAAAGAAGATTAATCAGTCAGTGGAATATTTTTTCCTACAGCTGGGAGCTGGCTAGAGTCCCCCTATAAATAGTCTGAGCTGGCTAGAAAGTCTTTCTTTTTCATTTTTGCTCAGAGAAATGACAACCTGACTCATGGACAAGGCTTTGTTAGCCTGACCTTTCACAATGAATCCTGTGAGCAAGATTCAGTCATGCTGAGTTTCTGATATGAATCTCCAAGTCTTCTTAACTTCCAACTGTATACAAATTCTGGAAGTATGAATTTTATTTCTTCGTAGCTGTGCTGTCCAGTTAAAATACCACTGAACATGTGCAGAATTGTAATCTCTATTGCTTTTAGAAATTACAACAAATGTGTAGTAATTATTACTGAGTTAACAAGAAAAAAAAAACACAACTCCCTGCCTGAGTAAGAGTAATATCAACATCTGCATGCTTTATTTTTAGGTTTGAGCTGATTTAATCTTCCTGCGGCCCTGGGATCCATTCTGGATCATTTAATCTTCCTGCTGCCCTGGCTTCCTGCAAAGGACTAATGGCTTGGCAGTTCTTTTATTCATGATGAGTTCTTAGCTCAAGCGCTGGTCTGTCTTTCCCTTTTTCAGGCCTTTTCTTAATCATACTTATGTAGTTTCAAATGTTAGCTTGGAACTGAGAATTTTCTTTGAATAATTGATTATACAAGGAAAGAGGAAATAATTGCACATGATTCTTGTTTCTTCTGGGTTCTTCTAAAAGAAACTGCTGGAAGGATGTTCCATATCTGAAGGCCAGTTTGCTTCATTCACCTTGCTACTTCAAAAGGTCCTGACAAGCTTCATTGAAGGGTTTCCTCTTCCTGACTGGTTGCTTCAAACTATGATTTTTCTAGGTGTGTAAGTATAACACCCTCCACAACAGCAAGCTGGTAGCTGGATCTAGTATTGGAGACATGAACATCTTTCCCAGCTTGTTTCTTTCTCTCTTTTTCCCCTGCTGTTGGCTGGATTTCTGACAGAGCATCATTAAGGCTCCCCAAGCATCGCTGCCTTCTGTTCCATTCCAAGTTTCTCTTGGCAGTCATTTGCCCTTTTGTTGTTGTTGCTTTAAAATAGAGAAAGCCTGCCAGCAGCCTGGAATTTCAGGGTGGTGATTAGGAGGAAAAAGAGGGGAAAAGGGAGGGAAAGAAGGAGGGAGGGAGGTTGAGTGCTGTGCTATAACAGGCTCATTAAGTTCAGGGTGGCAGGGTGGCAGCTGTAGATCGAGATGTGGGCAGCCATCTGAGACGCCGAGAGAAAAAGAGATGCATCTCTCCATCAAGGCCCGGATATGAATCCTGTGCTTTGATGTTTCACAGCAGTCCCTGCCAGGGAGTGAGAAAAAACACCAGACTTGGTTTGAACCAAGGTTTCAATCAGAACTTTTCAGCACCAGAATCTACCATAGCTCACCAGGATGGAGATGTTTTCATTTGATGTTTTCCTTGACAACGTTTTGTTTCATGTTTTATCTTTTCCTAATACCAACCTCTGCTCTTTGGGTTTGAGAAACTAATGCAGAAGTGAGCTCAGCTGACAGCATCAAATGCAGCCTTCTGAAAGTTTAGGTGTATCACAGAGAGATCACTAAAAACACTTACTCAGTTGCAGCACAAAGGGGCAAATTAATAAATGCATCATTAGAGTAATTAATTCATATTTAATGTTAATAATTCAAATAATTTCAGTTTCAGGTAAACTGGCATTTTTTTGGCTTGCAACCCAACTATAAAATAAAAAATGCTGGGAACATAATTAACTCTAAAGATATTTAAGCGTAAACTTAAATGTGGTGCTTCTCCCCACAGAAGCCACTAAAGTTGCAAAACAATCAAGATTCCACATAGCATGTGCAGAGTGCATTTCCTTCGTGGCCAGGTATATATAGTCTGGGACACAGAGAAAGAGTTTTCAAGCTCAGGAATATGTTTTCCAAAGAAATATATTTTTATAGGTTTTTTTTTAAATTGTGCTTTTGTAACTATCTGGGATATGCTGGTGTATAGAAAATAACCACCAAAGTCTCCATTTTTATACTAAGATATCTGAGCTCCAAACTACTAGGAATTGTCTTCAGATACTACTTTCGAGGGAAGGATTTTTTTTTTTCTTCAATCATATCCTAATATGTCATTATGTAATTTTCCAAAAGAATGAAATTCCCTCTCCAAATAGATTGCAATTCTGGAAATAAAAATGTTAATTTATAAATTTTATTGTAAGTCTCTACTGAGGTCTTCATTAAGGCCAAGAGTAGAATGGTTTATTGAATTGCCTTGGACTACCTTGCTGGGTTATTTTAAGGATTACTAAACTGCTTTAAATGTGTTAAATGTTTAATTGCAATGAGAGATCAATAGAAATTCACAGGGTTATCTTCTTTGGTGTTGTCATTTCCAATCAGCAGCAACTAATTATAAGTTATATTGCATTGGAGAAACCTGGCAGATTATTTTACAGCAGGAGAACCGTACTTTACTTAAGCTCACCAGTCAACATTCACCTGGAAGTTTGTGGTACCAATTACCTGTATGGACGTAGGTCTCCTTATATTAGTGAGAGAAACAAAGGCCTATCAAACTACCAAACAACTAGAGACAAAAAGCGTAGAGAGCACATTCCTGCAGTTTTTCTTGAAACACTGTTAGATATCATTAACACATTTTATAAAAAGTGTCACAAGAGAATCTCACCAGGACTTGAGCATAACTATTGTCATAGGGTGATCTCAAACTATTGTCATAGGGTGATCTCTACAGTTGTCCATTGTAGTGTGTGGATATTGCATGTATAAAATGGGATGGGATGGGACAAAGTGGGATTTAATTCTTAGCCAATTACAGGCTTCCTGTTTTTTGTCTTTGACACAAGGCACAACAGAAGTATAAAGAATAAAAGAGATCTGGACTAAATTCTCACTTCAACCATGAACTAGCTTGATCAGGGTTGGGAAACCTGTGGCCTTTGGTCTAATTTCCAAATTCCATTATGAGTAGTCAGTTCAGACCTCTGGCAATAACCATCTCTCTGTCCCTGACAACTGTAAGTGGGGAGAAAAAGGACAAGTGGGGAGGAGGGAACAGCAGAAATCAAAAGGGGAAAGGAAGAAAGAAATGGTTCTGTTCATTGTCAACTTTAGCCCTGGCAGAGTTCTGTAATTGGAAAGTGACTCTTAATCGAAACGGGTTTTCCATTTCCTCAGAGGCTTTAACATGACAAGACCATCAGGTTGGGGCAAAAATCTGGGTCCCATGCTCTATAGAATAATAAAGACCTCACCTCCAACTCATCAGAGTTGACTGGCCACAGTTTGATATAAGAGATATAATTTTAAATTTACTCCAAAGTTGCTCAATTACTAAAATAAGTTTTCCTCCCTTCCAAACATAGTTGCCCTTTTGCCCTCGCAATATGAGGACAATCTAACCACCATGTAAAACTGAAGTAAAGATTAATTAATGAGAAGCACTTTGAAGGCTCTAATGGGCTATATATGTAGAACCAAGCAAGGCTACCATTCAAATCCAAGTTCTGACTTTGGAACTTGTGAGATATTTAAAGTATAGCTATGCAAAAGTACAGCCAAAATGAAGAGAAAATTGTTTTTTAAGTGCTTTTTCTTCAAGGGTTGGAGAGTGGAGATTGTTTGGAATCCTTAAGTGAACATCAGGACAGGCGTAAAGTTCTTCTGGCATTGAAAGGCATTACAAGGGGCTGAGAGACTATTAGATCCAACAGATCCATGACCTTCCATCAGCACATTTCCTTTGCCTTTTAGTGCCTTCCAGCATGCTGAATTTGGAAGCTGAAAAGTAGGGGACAATGGGTGATATAGTTTTCCTCTCTTAAGATCAGAATTCCTTCAAGTCAGAAATTTTTTCTATGGAAAATACAAGAAACAATATCATGGGTGAAATCAATTGCATCCTTAAATATTCTTGAATATTATCAGAATGGAAATTATGGTAGGAGGACAGAATTCTCTGATCATCTACTTTCCTTTACTGGAAGCTATGGAGAAGCAAGGCAGCTCAGCATTCATATTCTATTACCACTTTGAGGCAGTCCATTCCAACTGGGTGGCCTCCTGTTGTCAGGACCAATACACCAGGAAGACACCAGTTGGAAAATGTGGAATGTAGCAGCATGTGGAGTGGAATATGGCATATTTTAATTGTATACACAAGAAGGTATTAACAGTTTATTTTGGAAATAGGATTTTCCCTCCCAGATTGGAATAAACTGGGACAACTCTGCCATTTATTTCAGTGGCACCAGTGCAGGAAAATTTCTTGGGGTACCATGACCTGTATTTTTTCCTCTGCTGGGAACACAGTAGTGAAAGAGAGCAAACAATTTGAGGCAAGCAGTGATCCCTGCTTCCTGTGAGCTGAGGTTCAAATATGTCTTCCCAATTAAAGCACATCTGTTCAGAATGAACTGGAGAAGGCTGCTGCTGGTATAGCTGCTGTCTCTTTAAAGAGCCCTTGTAGTGACTGATGAGGGTTTGAAAGAGAGAGAGACAGAGCCCAGCAGGTCCTGATGAAACACTCATTGCACAGCTAGAAAATGACTGTAATTATGAGTTGGTCCCTGCAGAAGAATGAACTCCAAGTTTTCTAATAACCCAGCCAGGTGCTTTTTTCTCTCTCCATGTCCAAGTGATCTCAGTGACAGCAAAATGTGGTTTGCAGAAAGTGCAGGCAAAGTCTTGTAATGCAGGGTAAGTCCATTTCAGCCACTCCTCATGGTGGATGGAGTCATGACTAGGTATATATAAACCATAACTTGAGAATTATCATAACATTTCAGACCCACAGAACAACCCAGCCCAGAGCTCTGTTTCTCAACTGATCAGCCAAATGTCTCAGGTTCCATATAAACTCTTCTAGTTTGGGGAAAATGGGGGATTTTGGCCAAGCATTTCATTATCAAAGACATATTCTCTTTTCATATGTGCAATATTTATAACATTATAAAGACTGTTCATAGATGAATCTACCTTTTAAAAGTTCTTACTAAACAAATGACCATCAAGATATATCACTAGATTGCAAAAGCTGATCATTCAATGATGCTAACCCTAAAACAATTATCTTTGACTTAGGACTATTTAATGACCATTCAAAGTTTTGATGGCAGTTGAAAACAGTGACTCATAACTGGTCTTTGCACTTATGACAGCTGCAGCATCTGCAAACTTCATGATGAAAATTTGGGGGCTTGGTAACTGACAGGTATTTATGAGACTTCTTGGCATTTTTAGCATGAGAAGGAAGATTGAAATTGCAAAGTATCTCATCAGGACATTGACTTTCGAAAGGCTTTCTACTTATTGTTCTATTTGAGTTTACAGTAACTAAACGTATGGATGCTTTATAATTACAATAGCTCCAACTCTGAAATTTTATCTGAGGCTAACCTGGAGGAATATTTCTAAAATAATATGTTTATTCAAGTATACTAGATTGCTGTATTACCTGTGTGTGTTTATAAATGCTGCCACTTATTGAAAGTGTGATTCATCTCATCCATAAGAGAAAGGAGAACCCTGAATGCTGAAGTTACACACATTTTTTAAAAAAGTGCAGAGCAGAATCTAAAATAATAGCACAGTGATGTGAATATCTATGGAATTCAGGGGAAGAAGTTAAGAGAACAGGACCAAACAAATCACTGGAATCTTGAATGGTAGCACTGCATCCTGCAATCTTTTGCTGTAGCAATTACTTCTACACACATTTAAACAAAACATAAGCATCATTTCATCTGAATCAAATATAGCAGTTCATGGATTTTAAGCATCACTTTCCAAATGTAGGTATTTGGGTATTTGTGAAGAATCTGAGTCATCCAGGTCATAACTGTCTCAAAGGTGCTTTTTTCAAAAGGCAATTGGACTGCTTTTTCCGTGAAGAACAAAATATTTTGCTTCTCAACCAAGAAACTTAATCAGTTCTGATGGCGTGGTGGGGTGGGGGAATGAAAGGATAGGCACTGACAGTTGAGACTGGATGAAGAGGAAGTGTCAAGCCTGGTATTGACATGTGTAGCCATTTTAGTTAGGCTTAATATATATTCTTTTTCTTACTTTCGCTTTGGCAGTTATGGGGGAAGGGCTTCGGGCTTGCCACATTCCTAAGGGGTGGAGGAGTGGAGATAAAAGTTGTTTAGGCTAGGTGATAGATAATTCTTCCTGTGGGAACTCAAGCTGTTGGTGCCTAGGCACTGGAGGGGGAGATTTATGATATCAAGCAATGTTGAATTACTTCTGTTGAAAAATGTGACATTGGAGGAGTTGTTTCAAACTTCTGATATGTGGGGTAATTGTGGGTTGTGTCAGATCCGGAATGACTATGGACTTTGCCAATTTGATGCTTTCCTAAACAAAAGAAATTGTTTTGGAAGATGAACTTTGTGCTTTTCTTTTTAAAATGGATTTCATCACTTAGAAACCTGTCAGGGGGTTTCCACTAACCTGGTAGTGGTGGTGGTTCCTATCATCCACTTATCATCCATCTATCCATTTGTCCATCTATCAGTCAATCTATTCTATCATCTCTCCATCCTTCTTCTACCTCTATCATCTATATATCATCTATGTATCTCTGCTGACTAATACCATTGGTTAACATTTGAATGAAACAAATGTGCTTAAACTGCTCCTTTTCCCAATTAATGTCACTTGAACCATTAAGAATGCAAATTTGCACATGGGCAAGGTTACAAATTCACCATGTATTTTAACAAACTTCTGCAAACTTTAATTAGTTTGCAGCTTTTTGTATTTTTCTTACTGGATTTGTTAACATAGAAGTCAAAAATATAGTACTGTATTTAGCATTTGTTTGTTAATTATTTCCTAGGTATCATGATCCCTGGGGATCATGGAATATCTCCCCCACCCCACCCCTTTTCCGGTGGGGATTCAGATACCTTAGCTGAGCAGTTAGCTACTGCCATCTTGTGGCTTTCATGACTATATACCTGGAATAAAGAGACAGGCTAGCTAGGGGGTTCTCTATGTGAAAGATACTTTTCACTCCCATAACTGCATTTTCCCACATAGAAAATGCAGCTCAATAAAATGCATATTGCCAGATTTAAAATTAGACAGGGAAGGAACTACCCCCTTGACAATCTCAGTTGTCACAGAATAGCATCCTTCCATTGTGCATTTCCAGACTATGCCTGCAGAGCCTTCTCTGTGTCCCCAGCTGAACTGCACAAGTGTGCCTACTTAAAACAAGAAAGACTACCATATATCTAGATGTAGGCAGAGAAAAATACCTAAGGCATCGGTAACCTATTCAGATCCTGCAATCATGCATAACAATGTGTGGACTAGAATGAGAAAGTTAAGAGGTAACAGTGAAAAAAAGTCGTGTTTTTGGGCACATAGTCCATATCTTTTATTACTAATTATGTGCAACTAATCTTTACCCCTAATGGTTGAATTTCCATGGCACAGAATATGACCTCTAAATAAAATGGGAATCCCAAGTCTCCTGTTTTAGAAAATAATCCTGATAGGAACTAGCTGCAATTATATTTTGCACTCAGCCAGATTATTTTGGGGTTTCATTTGATTTTGGAATAAAAACAGAACATTTAACAAAATTATATTTTTGTCCAAGCATTTACTTCTTCATCTAGCAATTTTAAAAAAAGCAATAGATTGTCACATCAAGGATGTTTGCCTTCACTGAGTGCCTCAAATTGTATATATCACATCTTGGTTGAACTTTCAAGTAAGAGTTGCAGATCCTGGCTTGAACTTTCAATTAAGAGTTGCAGATCTTGGCTTGAATTTGCAATTAAAAGTTGCAGATTAGATGACATAAAACAGGGCTCCAACCTATAGGCCATGGCCCAATACCGAGCTGTGGCCTATTTGCAACTGGGCTGCATGTGTGGTAGCCCCACTCATACCAATGGCAGGAGCCGGCACTCACAGATTCATTCGTGTGGGCATGCATGAGTGGATTTGCATGTGCATGTTGCTGGCCCTTGCTCATGCAGCCCAGTTCCCCTCTTCTTCTCTGGCCGAGCTGCCCAACCACCTGCTCCCAATGCTCCAAAAGCAGAGAAGTGAGAGCAGTGGTTGAGGGGAAGAGTGCAACCTGCTCAGCTTTGCTGACTCACCGAGCCTGCCTGTGCAGGACACCTGATCTGCTTTTGGAGTGTTGGGCAACCTCAGTGAGTCTGAAGGAGCATGATACTGTGCTCCCAAACGCTTCTCTTCTCTGCACCAAAAGCTTTTACAAACAGACAAAAGGCTTTGGGGGAGTGACCTTGGGCTACTTTAGGCCTTCTGTCTCTTGCAAAAGGTTTTGGTGTACAGAAGCCTGAAAGAACTGAGATGGCACTCCAAATGCTTCTCTTCTGTCTTGTGTAAGTGGAGCTGTTTGTGCCTGCTGTTTGTGCAGCCTAGTTCTCCTCTACCTCCACAGCTGGACTGCCAAAATGGGGAACTATTGACATAAAAAATATAGAGAAAAAGTTAACTTATTGTTTCCATCTAGTGATGGTTCAGATTTTTACAGTCCAGGTCTGGTAGGCCTGAGAGGTATGATCTGCTTGGGGTGAACATCAGAAGTAACCATGCCTGTTGGAAAGAGAAAAAATTCTGTCTCTGGATATGTGTGTATATATATATATATGCATAATCCTTTCAAAAGTCATCATAGACAGTTAACTATAAGGCAGTGATAATTATGGAGAGGACAGCCTCTCTGCTATACAGTGCAAACTTGTCAATGTTTCAAAATTTCACAAAAATATTCTTTTCCTGACAATATGGGCCATGTGTCTGATGAAAATTGAAAAAAGAATTTATCGGCTAGGGTCAGATTCTGTAATTCCTAATCAAGGGAGATTCATTTACTGCATTTCAGAAATTTTCAAACTTGGCAATTTTAAGACGTGTGGACCTCAGCTTCCAGAATTCTCCAGCCAGCATGAAATACATAAAATTCATACATAAAATTCCGAAGCATGTTGTGTATAATCGGAAATTGTGGGCATTGATGTTCACCAGTTAACACCTTTATTTTTTCTGCTGTGCTATGTTTCTAACTTACATTTTAATGCTAATATTATTTTAACTATGCTCCTATTTTATTTTTATATATTTTTAAATTATTTAAAATTAAATTATTAAAAATTATTCAAAAATAAAATTAAAAATTATTTCTTATGTTACACTTTTATTTTGAATTTTCTGTTGTTAGTTATCTTAGATACAGTTACAGAAAGATAAGAGTACATGTGTAAAACTGAATAATAAACTGCATAAGGCATAACAACACTAAAAAACTTTTTTTCAGTTTAAGAACTGTGTATTATCAACAATTACATCCAATTTTATGGGCAGGAAAATGACTTTTATTCTAAAAATTCTCTTGAATATTTTAAAACCAAATATACACCCTAGCAGATTGCCTTTAAACTTTGTTCGTACTTATATTTATTGAAAATGACTCTTGAGTATTTCTCTGATCTGAATTAAACTTCTTCCTTTTCAGTCATCTTATTTGGATATTTTATTCTAATAATTATATTCACTGCTGGTGTGTTGTGGCCTTTGGCTACAATAAATATTGACCAGCTGATTAAAAAGCAACACTTCAGCATGATAAACACTTTCCAGTCAGAAAGTGATAGTAGTATTTATTCTGGAATATCAGCAAGACATCCTTCATACTTTTTGATAGTTCTGAGAAAACAGACTCTTCCTTCCAAATAATCATGACAAATCAGAAGTACAGTATACAGCTGATGACTGTAGCCTATGAATAAAATTACAGCAGAATGAAAAAAACACAATGGCTAAAGTTTAGGAGACAAAGCACTATATTTCCTTATAAGGAGGGACAATGGGTTGATGGATTCAACTTCTGCAGGTGTGCATCTGTTTCTTATGAATGGCCAAGAGGTCCCAGGAATTATCTTCATGGTGATGGCAAAGTAAGAGATGGAAAGAGAAATGCACATAAATAGGAATAAATTAAAATCAATAAATTAAAATCAATAAATGAATATTCATTTGAGTAGAACAAATATATAATATGGAACAGGAATTCATAACAGGTAGGTTGATCATTCATGGTCTTTCTCATACATTTAAATCATGACTGCAGTTACGTTTCACCCTGCATAGGTTTCTAATTTGCATAGATCTGTTACTTTTCTGGAAAAAATATACCTGTTTTTAAATGTGTTTAGTGATCTGTTGAAGGAACAACAGAACTTTGTTTTTAAAAAATAGACTAGCCCACTCTGCATTAAAAAAAAGTTTATTTAAAGCATAAAAGAAAACTGCATACTACCAGTTATTTGTTACCAGTTTGGTCAAAAATCACTGATTTTCTGATAAGGGGCTTTACTTAGCCTTGCTAGTTAATAGTTTCATTACCTTCTGTAGCTGGTGGGCAATTTTGCTTACTATACAGACCTTCTACACCCCATTCTGGTTGCTGTGAACTGCGGGGTCAAATCTGGGTTTCCTGGTCAGTCAGGACCTTTTTGTTTTAGAGTTTAATGGCAGTTGTAGGTAATGAGCATTGTTGTTATGGGTGAGCCAGTCTCAATAGTGCACAAATTCTCCATGGTCATTCACCAACTCTGCTGGAGATGTGGAGAGAGATCTCAAGTAAAATCTCACATCTCCTTCATCCACTGGGCTGATGCTAACATCCAGCTGATCCCTCTAAAACATTTTAATTTCATGCACAGGTTCTGATTAAACTTTTCCATGGAGATGTAAATACTGTATAGTTCTGGAGAGCGTATACTGTCTCTGATGTATGGACTGGCATATCTAGAATGATGGTTAAACCCTTTCACCCAATCCATTCTACATTAAAATAACAGTTAGTGGGTTTTTTTTTTTCTGTTGGCAAGTGACTCTTAAGTGTGAGAGGAAATGAAATTTGTGGAGAATTCACAAATCGTTGACCTTAAATTGTAAGCACAGAACCATTCACATGCTTCATTATTGAAACTCTCTAAAATTTGGTCATAGGGGCAGCACAATCAGAGGTAGTATTCAGCAGGTTCTGACCAGTTCTGAAGAACTGGTAGTGGAAATTTTGAGTAGTTCAGAGAACTGGCAAATCCCACCTCTGACTGGAGATTTTACAGTATCCATCCCCTGCCACACCCATCAAGCCATACCCACAGAACCGGTAGTAAACAAAATTGAATCCCACCACTGAACACAATGCATGTATCAACATTATTTTCTGCTATCTATAGCAGGGGTCCCCAACCCCCAGGCCATGGCCCACTACTGGTACATAAGCCACTTGGTACTGGGCACAGAAGCAGTAGGCAAGCACATGGAACATGTGCGTGCTCCATTTGCGTGAACAGTGAGCATGCATGCCCACCACTTAAGTAAATGGAGTTCTGTGTGCACACATGCTTGAAGGTTGCTCACATGGAACTATTTCCCCCTCCCCCACCAGTCTGCAAAGCTGAAAGATTGGGGAACTATGATCTATAGGACAAGAAGAATGTACATGAAAGCAGATATGAGGTAGACACCTAAGGTCTCAAATCTTAGGTTAGCAAATTGAGAACAGGAGAAGAACTTATGTTGTTATGCCACAGTCATTGGGATTCTACAGAACCCTCTCCTGTCCAGGAACATCACAGATCCCAATTGCCAGTATTAATTGTAGCATCCTTGCTACAGATTGAGCCCATTCAATAATATTTTTAATGGACCTTTGATGCACAGTGGACTATTATTCTTCATGTCTTGTTAAATTTTTTTTAGAATTATTGTAGAGTCAATTATTCTGCCTTTAGGCCACAAAAATGCAACAAACCAATGTAACATAAAAACAAAAAGCACATAGTCATGCCACAATGCAAATCCTGCCTTTGTGTATCCTAACATCTAACATAGCTCATGTTTTGTCTTTTGCCCTCTTCCATCCACTGTGGACACAGATACTTCAGTGTCTCTTGGGACTTACTAGATTATTTTCAGGTCTACCTCAATACTCAAGGCTTTCTACAAACATGGGAACTTTCTGACTCACTTCTTCAAAGAAAAGAGGCCAGAAGATGGAGCCAGAGACAATATTCCTCCTGGTCTAATTCAAATGGAAACTGAAAAACAGTAAGAGATTATGGCTTTTTCATGTTCAGATTCTGGCCTTCTCTGCTAGACTGGATAAAATTGTTCATAATAATGCAAAGCCAGAGAAGTCAAAGTTCAACGGAACCATAACTCACTAAAATTTAGCTCCAGAATTTCTTTTCGGTACCAAGATTTGGATCTGGATTGTGCAATACAATAAGTGTGAGTATACCTCTGAGCATCGATAACATTCCTTTCTTTGAACACTTATATATCAGCCACTCCAGGATATTTGGAATTGTGGCCTGAGTTTCCACTTCAGGGTAATTACTTCAACACCTGGTAAGTATACAATCCCCCTTCTAATCATGACTTAAGAACTGTCTATTTTATAAAGCAATTGTAGACATATCCGAATTTTCTAAGAAGACATATGTGATTAAGAAGGTGATCAATCATTTATATTGAGCCAGTTTCTATTCGTGAGAATAGAGGCAAGCTCTTAGATTTACACTTGCTCTTCACTAGACCTAATTGATCAGGGCCAGTTCTTTAGTTGACAGTCAATAATTTGCCCCTTCTAAGTAGAACAGGTCTTTTAAAAAAGAAGCAAAGTGTTTTCTCTCAGTAATGGAAGACAATGTTATTGTAACTCTCCACAGTATCTAAGGAATCTTGAAACCAGATTGTCATCAGAAAACAGATGTGTAACTGGCTAGCCTTAATTCATTAATTCCTTATCAAATGTCCACATTCTAGGCCACTTCTTTTCTCTGGGTCATGTTTCTTACACATATAGTTTACTATTAGCACCACCTCTTGGTAGTTATTAAACATCATGCTATGTCTTTCAAGTCTCTTAAGTGTTGTTTACTTTACTGTAAAGTACCTGAGGGAAGACTGAAAGCTGATGAAGCATTAATAGCTTTGGCAAGAGAATGTTTAGTCACCAGCTGAAGACAGAGGTATACTATTTACATTGCCCATATCAGTATGCAGAGGGAAAGTCCAATTAGCTAACCCAATCATTCCTTCTTTAAGGCTACATGGTCTACCGTGTCTTCTATATTGCCTTACTCTGAAAAAGATAAGGCAGCCAATACCATGAAAGATTTCAGATGCTATTGCATACTGCAAAGGAATGATCATACTACATATTACAAATATGAACCTATATTTATTATGTGCTTTATAAATTATGACCCATTGGGAAGGGAGGTTGAAATTCAAGTGATGCCACAATGTAACTTATGAAAGAATCATACTCAGTGATTGAATACATGCTCTGCATCTAGAAAATCAGGAGTGGGATTCTACCAGTTCCCACCTATTTGCTAGAACCGGTTGTTAACATTGTAAGCAATTTGGAGAACCGGTTGTTGGAAGAAATTACTGGCCTAATCCTGTAAGGAAGGCAGGAAAGAAACATTCTGGTGTTGCTTACAGAAACTGCCTCTCCGTTAACCCTTATTACATTCTTGGCAGGACTAGACTTCCTGTCTCTGGAACTTCTCTGGAGGTTTTTTTTTTGTCTTTTGCAGGTACTTTGCTAATGTCAAGTGACCATTCAAAGTTACAATGGCACTGAAAAAAGTGACTTATGGCCATTTTTTATACTTATGACTATAAGTATAATATACTTATACTTATTCCCACAGTCATGAAAGGCCAGGTGAGGAGATGTGTGTCTCAATGTGAGTGATGTTGAGTTGGCCATGCCCAGCCAGTCACATGACCACCAAGCCACACCCACTAACTAAACCACACCCACAGAACCAGTTGTTACAAAAATTGAATCCCACCCCTGTAGAAAATCCAAATTCAGACTTTATCTTAACTAAACAGAGCTAGAAAATTCTGTATAACCAAAACCAGAGAATATATTGTATGCACTATAATGTATATATGGTATACAATATATTGGTCTAATTGGGTTGAGGTGTTGTTTTATAATAATCATTTCCAGGGAGTAAAGGAGTATATTTTACTTCTGCCTCTACCCATATTGAGGTCCTGATTTTAGGACAGCAGTGATAGTTACTGTAATCGGTGATGGGATTCAATTTTTTTTACTACTAGTTCTTTGGGCATGGCTTGGTGGCCATAGTTTGGTTGCCCTGGCAGGAGAAGGATACTGTAAAATCTCCATTCCCTCTCCACTCTTGGGGGAAGGTTACTGCAAAATCCCATTCCCTTCCCACCCCACTAACCTGCTTTCCAGCTTGGTTCTCTTGTGCAGGGCAACAAAAGAAGACCCAGACAATCAACTGGGACTCAGGAGGCAGAGACTAGATGGGAGCGGGGCCAGTCAGAGGTGGCATTTGCTGGTTCTCTAAACTACTCAAATTTTCCACTACCGATTCTCAGAATCCACTGAATACCACATTGTAATGAAATGTGAAGTTTGGGTCTGAAAAAAAACTATTGGATCCATGAAACTGTTCAATGGAAAACTCTAGAGCTTCAAAGAGGTAAGTAGAAATTGATTGAGAGCATGGAAAGCAGCTTGTAAAGAAGAATCACTCAGAGTGAGATGATCAAAGCTAAAGCATCGCACTATAAGCATTGCTTTCCTTATTTTCCTTACCTTTCTCATTCTTCTAAATCATAGGCAGGCATGAGATAGTTCCTTGGGACAATCCCTATGATGTTGTTCAGCTCTCCGACCCACCAACCATACATGTTATATTCCTGAAAGAAAGTACCACCAGCATTCATGAAATAATGAAATATAGGGGCTTGATGGGATAGAGCTAAGATTTCTGTTTTTGGCGCAGATGATTTTATGCATATTTCTTTTTTAAGTATGCCAAAATATTATCCATTTCTATATATATTGTCTAAATATAGGGACATCTTATAGTATTGTCAGATGTATTGCTTCATAAATATTGTCATTATTACTACTGCTGTTTAGTTACTTCATCTTCTTTCTCTTCAGAGAGCAGAAACTACTATAAACATGGATGAGTCAGATATACTTTGCTTTTCTTCTTTTTCTAATATCCAGAATTATTCCCCTTCCATGGTAATCTTTCCGTTCCAATTGCAAATAAACAAGGTGAAGACTTAGTGAACAAGTCACTTGGGAATAATGTATTTGAGGAAATATAAATTGAAATTAAATGCCAATTATTTGGCATCTTTATATATGCAATTCTTATACATGTTTTCCATGTGTACTTAAGTAGATTAACAACAATAGACAGTTTATGCAATATAGCAATGGATTATCTAAGACATGGGAGGTGGACTTGTAGCTGTCTAGAATGCTGCTGAAGTATAATCCTGAGTATCCCTCTCCATTTAGCTGTATTAACTGGGACTGCTGGGAGCAATAATTTAGTAACATCTGAAGGGCCACAGATTCTTCACATCTGCCACAGGACTTTGAATCCTCTTCCGTCCTTTGCTAGTCTATTGTGAAATATACTATATTGCATCCTTTTTTCATTTTAAACAGAATTTTGGATTTTGGTTGGGTTAGATAATAGTCTTAATCTTTAAGCGATGAAGCAATTGTGTGTGTGTGTGTCTGTCTGTCTGTCTGTCCACCACAGACATATGTATACATATGTGTGTATATAGTATATAGAGAGATAGGGGAGGGGGAGCTAGGATTATTAAAAGTGAAAGGAAGTAAGTTCCTTGGTTTCAGGCAGAATTTTCTCCCATGAGGCTATGTAACTTAAAGACATCAGAGGTTGCCATTAACCTTCTATGTGCAAAACAGTATTCTAGCACCAGTCTACCCTTTCAAAAAAGTTAGCAATTCAGCAGGACCAAATTGGCAGTCTGCAGCAGCAGTAGGATTCTATCGGTTCTGCCCGGCTCTGTAGAATTGGTAGCTCTGAAGAGAAGCAGACACAGAGCCGGTTCTGTCTCTGCTACTGTTTGGCCCACCCGCCTGTTGGGGCTCTTACCTGTCCTTTATTTTCTGCTTTTTCAACCTCAACTGTTTTGCGTGGCACAGCTGAGGTTGAAAAAGCAGTTAAAAAGTGCCTTTTCAAATGCTGTGCACCTGTGCATAGTGCTTATCAGTTGTCCAGGCGGCACAGCTTTAGGTGTATTACATACACGCACAGCGCACATCTGGTGCACATGTGCACAAAACACGCATTCATGCGCAAAACTTAATCATCAAACTGGTAGTAACACTGGTTGAATCCTATCCCTAGTCTGCAATGATTTTGCTTCCTCTTCTTGGAGCTTCCTAATCATGGTAAACTAGAAAGATTGCCTACAGGACTTATGGCTTCATCAACAAATCAAGATCTGCTGTAATTTATTCTGGAATGGAGAGTAGTATCTGTTGCAATAATTCTTCAGGGTCATCATTTTCTCTGTAAACTTCAACATTCTGGTCAAGTGGGGTTTGATCAATGTAGAACAGATCCAGGAATTGTCTTTTCAAACTTCCATTCCTCATCCCTGCCTCCTTTGGCACTTGATATACCCATTTCTGCCCTTTGGTGCTTGTGTCTCAAAATCACAGATCTGGAAGGGATCTTTTAGGTCCCTGAGGCCACCCTTGCTTAGTGCAGGAATCCAAATTAAAGCATTTCAAACAGATGGCTGTCTAGTCTCTCTTGAACACATCCAGTGAAACAGCTGTCTGGATAAATGGCTCCGCTACAGTTAAAAAATTTTTCTAACATTCAATCAGAATTTGATTGAACACAATTGATTCCATGTCCTGCACTCTGGAACAAGGGTGCAGGAAATGTAACAATGATACTTGAGAGTACCATTATATCCCTTCCTCAATCACATTTTCTCCAAACTAAACAAGTCTAGTCCCTTCAATGCCTTTTTATATATCTTATTTCTAGAATCTAGACCCATCTGGCCTTATTAGTTGATCATTCTAATCAGCCAATGGACAGCAGATCTATACTTAATTCACTTTTGTCATTTAATTTGTATTAACCCACAGTGTTGGAGAATTAGTTTATACATGAGTTTAATTATCATAGCTTCCCCCAAAATTATTAAGAACCATAGCCTCATGCTATACATGTTGCGTTGATATATTTTGGGAAAAAAATAAAATGAATGGGAAAAGTCATATATCAAGGGTAGTTTGGATTGTATATTGCTTTTACTGCCAGAACTCACTAAGAGGCTTACTGAAGAATGATTTTTCTAGGGCTTTCTCCTCAGATCTGAAATAAACTAGCCAATGATATTTAACAATTTTTAGTGCCTTTGAGGCAGCATTGCTTTCTGGCAACTGTCTGGACCTACAGTTTTCTTGGAAAGATTTTCAAAATGGTTTGCCATTGCCTGTTTCCTAGAGCTGAGAGAGAATGACTGGCTGAAAGTCTAGCTGCTATGGACTAAAGGATTAAAAGTCATGGTCTCCTGGTTTCTAGCCTGGTATCTAAACCATTAGACCAAACTGGCTTTTTAGGTTATGATTTATACAACAGCAAACAAAAATTCCTTCAAAGGGAATATAACAGGAGTGATATTACCAGAATTAGTTTTAGCCATGGCCTCCAGCCCAAGTCCATTTATATGTATTCAGTTTTATACATCAGATTCAGAAACATATGTTTGGAAATTTTCATTTTAGAAAAAAAAAGGGGGGGGGAGGGGGAGACAGAAAATTTCTCAAATAATAAAAGAGCAAAATGGAATAAGTTTACATTAGCATCAGAAGTATACTTAGATCAGATTACTGCAAGTCAAATTGTCCTTTATAGATAAAATTTTCTGCACGCAGAAAGTAAAGCATGTTAGCGAGAACAGTGTAAACTAGACTTCACCCTGATATACTAGTTTTCTATGAGAAAGAAACTTTTCAGAAATGAGGCCATACTTTCCTCCACCTGCAGGCTAAGAGAACAGAATGTAAAATTATATATATTGTTTTATGGCCAAAATCCAAATAGAGAAGTACTCTATTTGGGATAGCCCTTTTGTTTGTGGAATTTTTTCCACTGGATTTCTTTCTGCCTGTGAGAATATATTTCTAAAAATTGCTGGTTAATAGTGAAATTATGTTGCTCTGCAGTTTTGCTCCTTGAATAGATACAATGATATTTGACATTATAGTCAATATGAGAGTTCCTCTGAGCATGTTCAGAGGTTTTCCTCTTCAGATACATCTCCCTCATATACATAGTACAAATGAAACACTGAAAGAAAAGATTTTTTCACACAAGTTTTATTTCAGCAGTCATTGGCATAAACATTATGGGTTGTTTCTAGGCATCTATGTTCGTCGTTTGTTGATTCATAACATGGCAACTAACTTGGCAAATGAGATACACACATCTTTCCTTTCACCTGATGTCCTTTCAAGCATGATGCTTTTCAGCTAAGTCTATTCACACATTCTACACCAGTCACCAGACTTTAATCATGAACCAACCCATGAATGTGTAAGTGAAACCCAAGACTGGAGGAAGTCACAGAGGAAAGCACTATATGGCTAGATGGGAAAGCAAAGATTAAGACCCAATCCATTTTCCATACATTGCTTTGGCCTGAGCATCATGAGGTATTTTAAAACAATTTCAGCTTTGATGGATTGCTGGGGAGCTGGCGATAGCTCATAATCAAGAAAGGAAGAATGGAATGCAAATGAGCACAAGCCGAGAACCATTGGCACTGGGCGCTTTATTTCCCTGCACTGTGCCAAAAAGAATTAAAACAACATTAAACTCCCAGCAATAATGTTTAAGCTCTCATTTCCAAGTGCCAAATTGCACCGCTCTGGATCATACAGATGTTCGTTAATTATGCTAATTTTTATTAAACTATTAAAATGGAGGAAGTTGCACTGGCAGAGCCCCGGCCCGAGGTGAACCCTGTCTTGCGTCTGGAGGTGCTTATTTGCCAGCTCCCCTTAATAAGCTGCTGATGTTGGAGGTTTGTGCTTTGCTTAGCGAGGAAAATTTTTGTGTGTGGGGGAGATGGCGCGGATTACTTCTTCAGCAGAAAACTGTCAAGGCAAAGTCTAACACTGTTAGCGAGATCAGGATGCACTAGCAATCTGTTGTGTCCTTACCATAAGGGGCAGATGAGGCAATGTTCTGGAATGCTCCAATTCAAGGAACTCTATGGAAGCCAGGTATGTTGGCCTCCTCTTGTGAAATCTGGTGCCTCATGGAGTGTCTGCCTCATGGAGTGTTGATCAGGGCTGCTAAAATTACCTCTGCCTTCTTCTAAGTCAGGCAGCATGACCACTGCATTTCTCTGGCAACTGGCCACCCATATTAACTTAAGACAGCTGTGGTGGAGGTGGCCAATTTTCACTTCTAGCAAATGTAGCTCAGGGAAATCAAATTCTCCATCCTCTCAATGTGGCTTTAATAGTGCATCAACATCAACATCAAAACAGAGTATTGAAAAATCATCTCCGTCTCTCATCTGGCAGGAAGAATAGAAAGCAGCAAAATATTGAGAAGCAGCTGAGTGCTGCTCAGAGTGCTGTATTATATTGTTTTTAAAGGAAGGCTCAGAATGAATATTACCCCTGCATACTTATGAGGAATTGTAACTCCAATAGTTGCATGAAGTTTCAGCTTTTTTGTTAATTTTGAAAGTCTTTGCTATAGGAAATTCAACAACAATGAGCAGACATATTGTCGTGCAGATCCCCCTTTCTTTTTGTAATCACTTGAAAAAGCATTTCAGTGGGAAAGATCCTGTAACTTTAATGTGTTAATTGTTCTAAATGGTGATACATTCTGAAATGAAGAATGTTCTTCATTCCCAAATGGGCTTTGGGAAGTGTATAACCCAGAATTCTTGCTCACATCCTTTCCTTGAGTCAGTAAATCTTGATCAAAAGACTTGACTCCCAACTTAACTTTGAAGCCATTACATAAATTTGCAAATTGCATAATCAAAGTGAAGGATAAGGGAAAATGTTATATTTTGACTCAGAGATAGGACTACATGCATTTTCATCTATCCTGAGTATATGAACCAAAAGAATGTAGGAGCATATTCTCAGTGAACATTCAATTATCTTTAGATAAGCATGGCTCTGAGGTTATATACCCTCCAATTTAAAATACCCCCCCTGCATTATTTTATACAGGAGTTCCACATGTGCAGAATTGGAAGAATTTATGTTGGTGGGACCCATCAAAAAATGACATCTAGAACCATAAGAAAAAGCATAGGATATATGATCTAAAGTAAAAGATAATTGAGAAACATCATGGATAAAATGTCCTGGCTACCCGTATCTTACAGCCTGCCCTGTTACTATTTTATTGCTTTTCTACTGCATCCTGGGTGTCCTTTGCATATCTCCTGTCTCAATGTCTGGACTCTCTCTTCCATGCCAGGAGAAAATGCCTTAGCAAGCAGATAGCAGCAGGGGGTTGAGGGAGCGAGACTAGGAGGAAACAGCAGGCAGCTCTCATAAGCTGGAAAAAAGAATGAAGACCCCTGCTACAAAACTGCTTGCTTTTAATTTCTGTCCGCCCCCATCCCCACTGTTTCCCTATTTGTGAAACGTTCTGCATGAGAGCTCAGCAACTACCCAGATGACCACTGAGATGTCCTTAAAGGGCAGGATAGATGCATTTTCAGAACTGCAGGCATACTTAGCTTCTATATAAATAAAGCAGGTGCCAGGGCTCAAGTGTAAACTATCCCCGATTGACTGGGAAGCCTCTCTCAAAACACACAGCTGCAACTGTCTGTTGCAATAATTCAATGGTCATGGAAACTCTGCTAATCTCCCTATTCTCAGTCAGACCATGGATCTATCTATTCCATTGCTATGCATTCTCAGTGGCAAATAGACCTTTTCAGCAAGACTTCTTCTCTAGACTGCTTCCCGATAGAAAAACTCAGGTTCTTATAATTTTCTAATGAGCTAACTTTCTGTAAACCTGTGTTGGTTAGGACTACTTCAAACATTGGATACAGGCAAAGGAAAGCCATTATTTGAAGCAATGCTTTAAGAAACCATTGATGATAAATGGTTGTATCATTTGCACAGCATTCTTACAACAGCTTCTAAGTCTCACAACTGGAAAGAACATTGTTTATCCTCTATTTTTTTCTAATGTAATTTCTTTGGAAGGATGCTATAGAGTTTCATATCGATAGCAGGTAGAACTAAAACTATTGGTAAATAGCACTTTTAGTACTAAAAGTGGACAAGCCAATTATCAGTTAGATTCACATAACATGTCTAACATTATTGAAGGAATCCATTTTGTGCAAAATGCACTTGACAATAAGCTAACCAAATGGCCCTGGCTTACATGATACACACTGAGCCATGAATAAGTTTAGAAAGTTGTATGAACACAATTCTAGAGTTTAATTGATCCAGAGAAGTATGTTATGCCATCTTGAATACTGTTTAGGTTGGGCTACAGGCCCAAACAATATGACTGCAGCCATTTTCTGTTACCTTTTATGCCTCACTATTTGTAATATTCTTATTTCCCCTATCTTCCACCATCTCCATATTTGCAATGGTATGTCTAATAAATCTGGAAACATAAAAGCAAAAAGAAGACAATTAAAGGTGGAAGTTGAACCATTGCAGACAAGATTCTTAAATCCAGGGAAGGAAATCCCATGAGAATGAAACTCAAAGTAACTCCACCTTAATCATGGAGAATATAGATTGATCTGAAACATCGCTTTGGCAGACTTTTAAGATTCTGTTACATCACTCTACCAGCAATAAAGATGTTTCTATAAACCCAAGCAGTTCTGGTTTCTTCTTCCTAATCTCACAGACCTTGACAATAACTATGCAGTATGATAAAAGAGATACTTGTTGCCAGAGCAAGGGCTTGCAGAGAGGCACGCTGTGGTAGTGAATTGGCTGTCTTCCATATAATACATGACTGGATTGGTTAGCTGACTATAATCAGGCATGCTACTTCCTAAAATCTTGAATATGTTTTTTTTAAGATATAGTCATCAGAGAAATGTCTGCCTAAAAGTTGGGTGGGAGAATTTGAATTGTATGATTCTTACAGGTATGATAACAAAAAAAAAAGAAAATTATTTACAGCACTTCAAGTTTGCTGAGAGATACTGCAAAATTGTTGCTGATAAAAACTTACAATCAAGGAATAGGAAATGTGGCTAGAATAGAAAATAGTAATCAAGAATCCGAAGAATGTTTGGAGAAAAAAAATGCAAAGGTAAAGTGGAATTTCAAAAATGCCCAGAATTAATGCTCTTAAAAACATTATTCCCAAGATAAGTAGGGACTGATCCTGTGAAAATTCAAAAATAGATTTTATTGCTCTGCAAGCTATAGAATTTCTATTAAAAAAGCAAACAACAGAAAATTAAAAAAATCAGCAAGCTCCCTTCTCTATATCTCATTAAAATTAATCACATGACATGATGTCATCACATTGCATGATTCATTTTTGTTGATAATGTGATAATGTGAAAGAAACTTACAATGCAATATCAACAGATCAGTTACATTTTATGATACATTATGAAGAAGAGAAGAATTTAGCAAAGTGTTCTCTGTAGATTAGCAGCTCTCTATTCCAGTGCCTGATTATGACTTCTTTTTTAAGATAAAGTAGCACTGCATATGATCAAATTTATTCTTTCTTTAGATAGTTTACATATTCTGTAACTGAACCTTGGCATTAAAAGTAGGTCCTGAGACTGATTCAACCTCATTCCTAATTAATTCAGGAGAGAAATTACAAATTTATCAGCCTTTGCTTTTTCTCTGTAGTAGTTCTCTGTACTGTTATATTCTGGTTTTTTTTTGGGGGGGGATAAAAAAGGAGCTGGCTCCACAACCCATTTTGCCAATGCTGAACTAGCACTATTTGCTTTTCAGCTCTACCTTAGCTCTAGTTACAGTCCAGCCTTCTCATAAACAACCCCAATCCTTCTTTGGTGATGCAGTTAATCAGCTGCAGTCACTCACAGAAGATCAATGGTGGGATGACGGATGTCTGAGGAGAAAAGCCAAAATCAATCACTGGCTTATCGGTATATGATTGCTTGGACCCATTATTAGCGCTAGAGTGTCATACATTATTGTTAGTAAAATGGAGTCCTCTAATTCATAGGTGAGCAGTGACATGCATTATTGGAAGGTTATGTGACATAGGAGGGTTTTATATTGCGTCGCTGCAGACATCTGTTTACCTCAAAAATTGGCCCATGGCCATAAGCCAACTCAGAATAAAATTTAGGGCTTCTTACTGGAAACAAAGAAACCTGAGCATGTTTACTAATTTTTATAAATTAAAGAAAAGTGGATGCCAAGATCTGATTGTCTTTCTAGAAAACTGCTCCACTTTTCTTGGACATTTCCACAACATCCATATTTTTTAATAGAGGTTTCACAAGAAAACTTCACAAGTGCCTGTATTATATTCTTGCAGTATTGCTCAATATCTCAATAGCCCACTAAGATTGAAATGTCATTTTCCCATATAGAAAGTTATAACATGATGTCAAAAAGCTGAATTCTTTCCCATTGAAATCTGTTATCTTTAATCATAGAGTAGGTATGCTCAAAACAGATTTTGTAATGGATCTTGAAAAAGTCACACGCAAATAGTAGAGGAACTCAAAGTCTGGATCTAATCAAAGTTTTTATCAGCAACAATTTTTCAGTATCTGTCACTTGAAGTGCTGTAAATAATTTTATTTTTGTTCGTTATCATACCTGTAAGAATTGTACAATTCAAAAGACCTCTACTTCTTAAATAATCTTTCCTTTTACTCGGGCAAATTACCCTAGTAATTAATAAGATCTCTGCAGAAAGAGATCTTGGGAAGTACACATAGACCTGGAGTGATTCACATCCATTTTAAATAAAGAAGAATAGATGATACAAATGGAAAAAGAGGTTATGGACGAATGTTAGTGTCTCCTCGATGTGTCTCTTGTAGGCACAGTACATCACATTGATTTCTGGTACAGATATCAGCCAGGAGATGTTGCTTGGCTCCTGAAAGGCCTTCAATGTTGGCTGATATGATTGTCAGTGCTGGTCCTGAAAAGGACCCATGCTTATGACACTGACTTCTACCGACATCTT
Organism: Laticauda colubrina; assembly: GCA_015471245.1. Lineage (NCBI taxonomy): Eukaryota > Metazoa > Chordata > Lepidosauria > Squamata > Elapidae > Laticauda > Laticauda colubrina. The sequence continues at coordinate 6,186,534 of BLBF01000051.1, forward strand.
GAGCCAGATTACGTGTCTCCATGTTTGGTGATAGGATTGGTAGGTTGGTCTAGCGTGGTAGAAGGATTCGCAGGTAAACAGATACCTGACAGAGGCCGCGACGTGAACGCTCCTTCTATGCCCCCCCCATAACCTCTTTTTTGAGCCAAAGGAATCCCTCCAAACAGGTGCCAGTGAGCCATGGCAAAATTGGCGCTGCCTGAATCGCCTTAGAACTGGAGTTGGGAGATGCAAAGCCCTGATGCAGAAATGGGGATACAACCATGATGGATCCACAGAATGCGACTGCGGGGAGGCTCCCCAGACAATGGAACACCTATTAAACTGCACCCTGCTACCACAACCCTGTACATCACATGATCTCCACGATTACACCCATGTGCCAGAGCCTGTGTTCTACAGTGGCTGGGAAAAGTGTAGCGACACGAGAGAAAAAAAAGAGAATGGAAAAAGATAGATGTCTCAGAAGACTAACTCTAATATGATTAGTGTTAACTTTATAGAATAGTAAACTGGTATGAAACTAAAGAGAAATAAATGATATTTAGGAAGGAAATAAGCGTAACCACAACATAAAATGAACTAGAAGATGGGAGATACTCTGGCTTCACAAACAAAATTTGTGAACAAAATTTCAGAATTGTGACTGATCATAATTGGAAAACACATCAGTTATGAAATTATCTTCAAAAATGCTGAATTTTGGCTATATTAATTCTTTATTATAGAGAATCTATAATAAATATGCATTCTCATTTAATATTATTCAGTGTTCACTTCTACTGGCTCAGCACAGATGAAGTACACAATCCAGTTCTTGGTGTTTATTTTAAAATAAGATATAGAGAAATCGAGATGTACAGAGGGTTCAGCAGAGATGATATGTAGGAAAACTGAAATAAAAACCCAAGAGGAAATTAAGTATGTTTTATCCTGTAGAAGAGAAAGGTTAGGATTACCTTTAGGATTAGGGTCCCTTGCCACTGAGTACAGAAGTACACTGAATATGCTTAAGTTATAGGATGATAATTCAAACTGAACACTAGGTGAAGTTAATAGTTATTAAGGATAAAACATTAGAAGTGTTCACAAAAAACATTAGCCAAAAGGATAATGGGCTCTAGGTTAGTGTAGATGTATACATAGGATAAACAACTATCTATTGTAGCTCAGCAATTCCAGATTTCCTGCATAGATTGAACTATCAGCCTTTCTTAGCTGTTGACTTAAAGATACATTGGACCAACTTCTATAATTTCAGACATCAAGGCATAACTTTTAATCCAACTTGATAAGAGGTATGTACTTCCTGGTCTCTAAGCCCTCTCTATCTTTGAATATACAACATTGAATGCCATAGAATAATAGAATATACAATGCTGTTTTTGTTTTTGCTGATATGGAAGAAAATTAATATAGGTTCTTTTTGTACTCAGGATTTGTCTAATCTTTGTGATCAGGGATTGGTTATCCTTCCACATTGGTATTAATTTTATTAGGATATGTGAATGTTTGTCAGTCACTTATGGTAATGGAAGAACAGGGTAACTGGCCTATTTAAATCTGGTGGCTTAATACAGTAGAAAACATGTTGTGCCTGTACGTTAAAATATTTTCTTTTATTCCTGAGCTAGTTCTGACATATAGTCAACCTTAGATTTTTCTCTTCCTCAATTTTATTTCAGATGCTGAAGGTTCCAGTCTTGATAATTCATCTTCATTTTACTTCAGTAATACCATGTAGGAAAAAAGGAGAAGGAAATGGTTCCATTTGTGCCTTGGAATCTCATGCCATTCATTCTCAAAAACACCAATGTATCAAAAGGAGCATCCTATTTCTAAGAACTGAAAAAAGCAGAACATATGCAAGATGCTGATAAACCAAGATCCATTCCATTAAAAAAAGAAATGATATTTGGGAGATGCTAAGTTTGATATGGATGCTCTGCATAAGACAAATAGCAGATACAAGTGCAAATATTATTTTTACCACATAGATGCAAAACTAAAGATGATGATTAAATGAGTTATCCACAAAGATTCATTCAAAAAAAATCAATTCAAGAAAGGCTTATCTGCATGCCACCATAACGTTTAGTTTTAGTCAGATATATAAACTCTCACAACTCCCAAAACATTCAGCAGTCTTTCTGTTATGTCCATAAAGAGCTCTTTCAAACAAAAAACAAATATAAATGTAATGCAAATTTGTAAATCTGAGATAAATCTATCATTCTAGCAATGAACAGAAAGGTCTATTCCAATTTAAAAACTCTATGGTAGTTATTGAATGATAATGAAGAAGAAAAAATGGTTCTATATACTATGCCTTTAATTTTAGTTTTAAAACTACTGTAAATAGGCTTTGGGCTTGCTTTCCCTTTTGCACTAAAGTACTGCAGAATATTTATTTATTTGTATTCCATCTTTATTATTTTTGCAAATAACTCAAGGTAGCAGACATATCCAGCACAGTTTCCTATTATTTTCCCCACAAGAACAACCCTGTGAGGTGGGCTGACCTACTGAGACAGAATGACTGGCCCAAAATCAGGCTATTGGCATTCATGGCAAAGACATGACTTAAACTCATGGTCTCCTGCTTTCTAGCATAATGCCTTGACTATTGATGCATAGAAATCTCAATAGAGACTTCAGTTAAGATTTTGGGGCTTCAGTTTTAGATCAGACTGAAGAATGATTTTATATCTGAGATATATTTGATGATTAAATTAAATCACTGTGCTAAGCCATGGTTTGTTTAATCACAGTTTATTAAATGAAATATAACTGACTGAATGCATTAAGCAATGGTTTACAAACTGCTTTAGCTGTGTGTTTGTCATTACAACATAAAGCTACAAATAAAAAACCTTGTTGTGGGTTAATGTCCTTGAGTTCTTAAGCCTTAGGGCAATATTATAAACCCAACTTATCATTAACATCTTCCTAAATTACCTAGCTGATTGTTATCCTAGGAGCCATACTTGAGATATGTGTATTAATTAAAGAAATAAGAAATTTCAGCAAGAAAACATTTTTCTTGCTAGAAGTAGCATTCTTCAAGAGCACTTGATATATTTTTTGCCGCTCTTTATCTTTCAATTCTCTACTGCTTCTTTAAGTAACTCAAATGTTTCCTTGTGTAAATCAGAATTAAAATGAACTTTCCTCTCTATATCATTGCTTCACAGGATGCTCAAAACCCATAATTAGCTTTAAGAGAGAGAGGCAAAATAAGCAGTTTATTTCCAGGAGAGGTGACCTCAGAGATGGTCTTCTTACCAGGAGGCAAGGCCTTCTCAGCTGCCTGATTTTTGCTGCTTCCATTCATTTCAGGACAGCTCTTCATTGCACCTCATTTATTAGTACAAGCAAGTGTATTAATTACACTTTCCATCTCAGACATCACAACATTATGAGCTGAGTTATGTGAAAAAAGGTGAAGGCAAAGCTTGCTGTAAAATGTGGCCTGGATCGCTTTCAGCATAATCAGTCTCCTCTTTCTTCATACACCTGTTCTTGGTTAAAATTTGACCTGCTCTTCAGGCTAGTGTTTCTTAGCAACTTTAATACTTGTTGGGGGATATTCTGGGAGTTAAGTCCACTCCTATTAAGTTGCTGAGGTTGTTTATTCTGGTCATTTAGAGCAGCAGCCCCCAATCTTTTGGGACACCATGGACCAATATTTCCACAGATTTGGGGGGTGGGATATTTTCAATTTTGTTTGCTTGCCCATTGCTTAATTCCAGCTGTGCATCCAGTTCCTAATGGGCCATGGACAAGTACCTGTCTGGGAATTGAGGATATCTGATTTAGAGGAGCAGGGAAAATAATCTCAGGAGAGGTATATCTTATAGCTTAAACTTTTCTAATTCTTGGATGGAGATATGGAATTGGGAGGGGATGTGTATACTACTACTACTACTACTACTACTACTACTATTATTATTATTATTATTATTATTATTATTATTATTATTATTATTA
>BLBF01000051.1:6190533-6206717 GCA_015471245.1 Laticauda colubrina
TATTATTATTATTATTATTATTATTATTATTATTATTATTATTATTATTAAATGTGTTGGCTGCCCATGTTACCAAAGGGTAACTCTGGGTGGCTAAAATATTAAAAAGATATATAGAAATAAAATGCAACAAAAATACAATACATAGCCCGAGCCAAAAGATGAGGAGGATCTGTTTATTAATTTATCAAATACCCCCAAGGTGACCCCCACATAGCAGTATAATACTGGTACAGCACATATGAAACAAAAGCTAAAGTGATGAATTTTAAGTCAAAACATTGAGTTTGGTCTTCACATCTATCATTTTCAAACTTATTGTTCTTCTCAAAATTCCTAAAGCCGAAACCATAACAAGGAAATTTCATTAAAGTATTCATGTGTGTAAAAATTGAGAATATTGCTGATGCCCTGACATATTGTTAGAGCAGTATTTCCTATTTTTTCTGGCTTTGTGGACCATCGGAAGGGATGAGGAGAGAGGGAAAGTTTCTGTGTAGGCAGTGGGTGAGTGTGTGGGAGCCACTTTGTTTGCACAAGTGTAGTTGCTTGCGCAAGTGAAGCACTGCAGGCACACACTTACCCACTACTTCCGTGGCCCAGTTTCAAATGGGTCAGGTCCAATAGTGGGCCATGGCCTGGCAGTTACGCACCCCTGTGTTAGAGTACAAATAAAAAAGGATTTAGTAGCACTTTTTCAGACTAATCAATTGTATTAAATAGATATGCTTTTATGAGGCTTGATAATTCATGAAAGTTTATGCCTTCTAATACAATTAGTTACTGAAGTGCTAATGGAGTCCTACTTTTTGGTTAATGAGGACTAACATAGCTGTCTTCCTAAAGGGTTAAATCACTAGGATGTACAATGTTTTCTTTAAAACTATTCACTTTCAAGTATTTTCTTTTGTTAATCTTTCCCTTTAACTTCTACATGGAGAACTCATGAAAGAATTACAGGTTAATAGCTTTACATGCTTGGCTTGAAATCTGGATTTATCAACTAAATTCTTCAACTTATTCTGAAGAATGTTTTCTTTTTTAAAAAACAAACAAAAGGCAATGCAGTTTTCCCTTAATAAAATCTGGGAGAAGGCCCACATTCATGTAAGTGTGGTTGTGGTCAGCTGGTCCCATGCCTAGTTTTCCTGTCTTAAAAGGGTAGAGGTATCTGATCCTTTTGGGATCCTTCCCAATGTTATAATTGTACAATCAAATTGTACTAATTTAGATTTATACAAAATATTTTTCAATCCTGATATTATTCACCCCTCAAAACATCAATGACAAAGAACCTGAAATGAATTCATAGACAATAACGATGGCTGCAGCACTTCTCCTCCTCTCCCTCCGCCCATCTCCCAGAGCCAATGGGATTGCAAAATCACATGACATAGTTATATTAATATTTATTCCATAAAAGTGTGGCTGCTTCGTACCACTCCGCTGCACTGTTCTGACCGCAGTGCCAACCCTCAGGCACCACAACACAATTTGGAAACCATGTGACGGAAATGTTTAATCTGTGCAGCCCATCTGTGCTGCGTATTTTTCCACATCTCCCCGAGAGAGGCGTCTCTGAATCTCCACACCGCCTTTAATATTCTCCTAAATCATTCCCCCCATTGCACTTTAAGGGCCATTGCTACAATTTCACAGGTTCATAGAAAGTGCACTGAGGAGGGAGGAGGATGTTCTTGGGGTGGGAAGAGAACCTGAGGTAACAGGGCATTAGTTGCTGGGATTCTTTTCATATATATTCTTGGGATAACTTTTGCTCATGTCTCATGCCATTTGGAAAAGGCGGTAGGAACTTACCCTCAATAAAGACATCAAGCTGCAGGCTGCAGGAAGGTTGTGTCAGCACAAGCTGATTGGGAATGGGGGAAAACATGATTTCCTAGGAGCCTAGCTATAATCAGCCTTCCAATTTCAGGGCATGGGGCAATGGTCTGCCCTTTGGTTTTCAGTAGGAATATCTGTGATCAACAGATTTGGCAGTTCCCACTAAGTATATGAAAAAGATGAATGTGATTTTGCCATGGGGGAGGGGTACTTTTTCCACTGCTGTCCAAGGCAGACATTTTTGGAACAATTTGCTTATATGAGCCTCATAGGCATCCATGTATCAAATGAGCACATAGGTCTTCAATGCAGCCAAATGTGTGTGAGACATTACAGTGTTCACTGAATTAATAAAGAAATGATTGTCTTATAGGAAACTCCTCCTGTTCCAAATCTGATCACTAAGGATAGCTAGTTATTGTACCCAATAGAACATACAAAGATTTCTGCTAGTTCTGGCACTTGAATTGAGGTGGATCTTAATGGAAATTTCTAAATGTCCTTACAAGACAAGAAAAACTATCAAATCTTTTTAATGTAAAGCTCCATTATGTAAAGCTCCATAGTGCAAATGTAATAATTTCTAATCTTTGTGAAAACCCTATATCCACACAATAGCCAAATCAATGACCTAAAAGGTTGACTTAACCAATAACTTTACAGATATTTGTGTAAGATCCCCAGATGCAATACTTGAACTCCTCAGAGAAATTGTAGAACCCAAATGATAATAAAAGTAATAAATTTCTATATATAGCAGCACTTACCCAATCTTTAGAAGTAGAGAGTATTGCAACATATAAAGTTTGGATATAATTATATGACATGAAATTACAGCTCTGAAAATAGATTTCTAAAAGTAAACCACTGAAATGCACAACATTTCAAATAAAATAATAACTTAGCTTCTAAAATTTTGCTTTGTTGGAAAATCCTATAACTATCAGAAGTTGTTCAGCCTTTGATGAACTTTGAAAGATAACTCCAGAAATATGGAGAAAACTGGGCAAACTACTTCTGTGAATTTTAGAAACGGAGTGGCTCTTGTGATCATAAAAACCTCACTCCTGAGACACTGGGTAGAAGACTTGACAACTGTGCAGGCAGAAATAAAGCTACAACATAAGATTTTCAGATCAAAAATTACATCTTCAAAATATAATTTTATATCCAATAAAATTGAGAGAATCTGACATTATTTTCACTCTTCAAACTGATAGGAACAATTTAAATCTGACCTGTATTTATCCTTACTGCAGTCACTCACAAACACTGTCAACACAACTTGAAAGCAAATTCAGGTAAACAACAGGGAGCACAAAGAATGGCATATAACTGAGACCTTTCATGTACAGTCAGGTAATAAGAATTTCATTTGTGGCTTTGGACACTTCAAAAAAACATGAAGAGTTGATATTTTACTAAGAGTTCTTCTTCGGCTCAATATAGTGGTACCTTCATCTGCATTATTCAAATTGTAAAGCCATCTCTATTGGAAATGGGAAGAGCATTGTGTTTCCAATTGCATTTTTTCAATAGCAGACCTCAACATGATATTAGTCTTTCATTCAAATTCCAGCCAATTCATTTTTTGATGTTATTCCTTCAGTACTTGTCTTTCAGCTAAAAGTCCCAGATATTTTTACACATGCATGTTTTGCTTGCAGGCATACTCTCTCAATCTTATAGCAGCCTGATTGAAGTTCCAGACACATGACAAGGGGTCTGTGTAAAGATGCTTTTTGAGTAAAGATTGGGCTAATGAAATGATATATACTGATTGCTCATGAAGACACAACTGAAAAGATTTTATGACAATATGATGGCTTTTAGAATTATCCTTTTTGGAAAGATTTTCAGTTCCAAAATCCATATTGTAGTTGTTAGAAACTTGAAATAATACTTTTATTTATGATTTTTAAAAAAAATTAAATCTTACTTAATTTTATCTTCTCAAGATTGTAACATATGACTTTCCATTTTCATCTTTGATATCCTCATCTTTTGGTTTGATAAAGCCTAAAATTTCATCTATAAATTATTGTTGCTTACTTTGTAATTTTTTTTGGTTTGGGTCTAATTTCTGATGCTGCAAGTTCACTTTAACTTTGACATTGCATGACATTGGTTACACTTTTTATTTCCATCAGTATATGTGATAAAACTGATCTAGGGGAATTTTGAATTAGACCAAATGTGAATTTTTAACAGGCATACATTTCAGGACCCTCAGAGGTGTCAGGAATGACCTGGACATGAACTTAAAATTTTAATTTATCTTTCACAGTCTTCCCGATTTTCCCATGTAGTTGTCTTGTTTTGAATTTGCCCATAGCTGCAACTAATGGCTGTTAGGATCTATATGTTAGTGTGCGTATCCTGTTGTGTGTGAGAAAAAGTGTACATAGTGAAAGTATATGTGGTGAAGAAATTAATCAAGCAAGTCAAACACCAAATTTAAACAAATCAAGTATAGAGCAGTTCTAAAGAAAGCCATTGATTTTGATGAAGGTGTTAATCTTTGCCACTGAATTTGTAGAATTATCAAATCTGCAGGCTTTGAGAAACTCAGAAAATAATATAAACCTAGAGTTTTCTGACTTTCTAACCTTTTTGAATTTCCTGAGAAAGATAGATAATCTTAAACCTGCTTGGGTAAAGAATGTAATGATGCACTCCATGGCTGCCCTTCTCCAGTGATTCATGGAAATGTGGGATTCATGGAAATTACAGAAGAACCAAACAAAGGTAACAAAATATATTTTTAGGGCTGGCCTTCCTGTTAAGAGTGACAATGTTTCCTGGAGCAGTAACAGACTGGATTCTGTAATACAACATGTCCTTTCTTAAAATCAAGCATTCTTTCCTTCTATCATCTGCAGGATAGAAGTTGAACAGTCACCAGCAGTGTTGAAATGAAATTCAGATCTAGAAGTGAGTAAGAAAAATTTTCCCCTTCTGCTCAGGCACTAAAGTGTCTTCAACTGACTCTTTTCAAGAGGCTCAAACATCTTTTTTTCTGTAACTCTTAATCCCTCCCTTCCACTACTTGCCTGAGTATTGTAATGGAATCAAGAAGGATACGATTGAAAATCATGAACAATCTGTAGCATTACTCATTACCTTCCAATATATACAAGCCCCAGGCTATTGCCTGATCTTGCCAGCTATTGCCACTGCCAATGAACTAGCTGCTTTTGGGATAGCAATGAGTCTCAGAGGGGAAAAAAAGCATGCTGGAATAATTCACTCTTGAGAGGTTTTAATCCCTCATTTGGAAACTCAAAGGGTTTTTGAAACTCAAAAACATTGAAAAACAATGAATAAATCAAGTTAAGAGATGTGATTGTTAAGAAATCCCCTCCCTGTGTCTGTGTTTAGGTGCCTGTATATGTGAACGTGTATCTAGGAGATGTAAGGGGGAAATTGGACACATTCTGGTTTGCCAAGATATTCAGGCGGAGACTGATGCTGTTTGTTACATCATCTGTTCAACAGAGGTGTTGCTATAGCAGCTGCTTATAGCTTCATTTCCTGGATACCCCCCAGGGGGGTGTCACAGCCGGATCCACCTGCTCTTTTACCCTACCCTCAGCGGGGTCATCTTAAGGTCGCCAAAATAAATGAACGTCGTTGCTAATGATCTGTTTGCTGGCTGTTTATTCTCCGGGAGTGTCAGGGGCACTCACATTTAGTAAACTCATTATGGGTCCAATTAGACTTCACCATTGCTAGATATTTAACTCTTTTTTCCTTTTAAATTAGCATTTTAATAACATTCTATCCAGCAAGGATGGGTGGAGGGGCACAGGGAACAAAATGACCGTTTTTCACGGACAAAAACTTCTTTAGCCTTAGGTGGAACTTTAATAGCAGATCTGTGAAGGTGGCATGAGAACAGGTCCACATTCCATAAACACACACACACACACACATACATGCGCACACGCACACACCCAGAGACACACACAGACACACACACAGCACCATTGTTCCAGGGAAGAAATGACAGAGGGTGTATGAGGTGGTGGGGGTGGAGGGAGCTAAAGGAAACAGTTCTATTTGCTTTATCACACACTCGATTTCCTAAATTTGTTCAGCAGCCAATTATTTTCAGCGTTAACGTCTTGAGCTGCTCGCATCTGATGAAAATGAGCAACCATCAGATTTAAACTTTGGAAATGACCTGTGAAGGGGTTTGGAATAATTACGTAAAGGACTCAATTTATTTTAGATTCCCCTGGCTGGAAGAACCATCTAAAAGAAAAAAGAAAAGTAAGAAGGGTGGAAAAATTAAAAGAATCCAACACTGATTAGATGATTAGAATTATCAAAATATCTCTTGAATAGAACCCTCCAGAGAGCTACTTCTTTTAAAAAGGTCACTTCAATTATCTTCGTGACTTTTCATTCTTTGAGAATTCCTCCCTACGTGGAATAATTTTTCCATCCTCCCCACCTTGAGCAACATCTAATGGTCAATTCTGCAACTGAAAAGGTGAATGAGAATGAGGGAATCACACCCATTAGTTTTCAACAAGGATCAGTGACTATTTTTAAAATGTCAGGATTTTGTATAGTCATACCTAACATTAATTGTAGCACTCTATTCTATGTTTATTTATGAAGAAATGAGCAACAATTTGTCAATAAAACTGACTCCTAAGTAAATGTTCTTGGGAAAGCTCCTAAGAAAAGGACTATGGAAGAAGCCATTGTTTCTGGTTGTGGCATGCTGTATTTGTAGGATTCAAGCAGAATGAGGAGGCTGCCTTAGGCAAGAGAAAATGGATGGCATTTTGGGTGTGTGTGTGTGAGTTAGCAGCTGTTTTGTTCTACTGGAGCTATCTCTGCCACCCTGCTTCATCTGAGCCCTATAACCAACTCAGATAAAAAAGGGGTTTGATTCAGCCCCATCAGAGGTATTGACCTACAAGTCAGTTACAGAGCAGATGGTACCAAGAAGTAGAAACCACTCTCTTTCATCTCATGCAGCTAATTGTCTTGGTCTGAATCTGTGTCCAAGATGATTCTTTTTTTGACGTCATGCCTACTGCTCTTCTAAGAATTAAATCTAATTATTTTAAACAGACATTTACTTATTATGAACCAGAACCATCCAGAAGTTGTGAGTATTCCAAAATTGGAAGTTTTAAAGAAGAGATTGGACAACAATTTGTCTGAAATGGTATAGGGTTTCCTGCCTGAGCAGAGGATTGGACTAGAAGACCTTTAAGGTCCCTTCCAATTCTGTTATTCTATTCTATTCAGCTATTTATGATTCTATGAACCTATGCCATGCCCTTTTTTTGTGAATTTCAAAGGCTCAAATTATCACACCTTGTCTCTTGATCACCATTCATGGCTATTTATTAATTTATTCATAATACACATTATGGAGAAGCAGCTTAAATACATGTAGTAGTCCCATAACTTTTAAAGTTGGTAGTGCAATTTGTGGATGGAATCTGACCTGAATGCAACAGCTTACTGACAAACCCACATCTCTGATGTTGTTTTCTTTCACTCTCAGCATTCATTACTAGGTATTAAGTCTGCTGTGAAACAGTTTAAGTCACCTGCAGAATATTATAAGCATGAACTATTTTTGTAAAAGTATATCTATGACTGTCTGAAAAATCATGCAGAGAAATGATTTGAACAACAGATAAATAATTTATATAGTGCTTCCTTGATGCAACAACATGCATATTACTCTTACAAAGAATGCTGCTTCTGAATACTTCCCTAAGTTTTTGTTAAATATTTCCCTAACAATTAAATCTAGAGCATCAAGGAAAAGTACTTGGATACTGCTCTTCCTGCAGGAATTATTTTGCATTCATGTATGTAGAGAATAGCACTAAATATTAGATTTCCTAATAATTGTTTAATTTGGTCCAGTCCTCTACATAATTCTTCCTATACTTTTTTATCAGAAATATATTATTATTTCCAGATTATATATAGGAGAATGATATTAGAGCATTTTCATCTGATAATATTTCATATCATATCAGAAGTTCAAAACATGCTTCAGTCCAGTTACTTGAGTATGATCCATATTAGTGAAATCAAGAACTGGGAATGATTGGACCTCATCAGAGTAAAACCCAGAGGTGGTATTCAGAAAGTTCTGACCAGTTCTGGAGAACCGGTAGCAGAAATTTTGACTAATTCAGAGAACCAGCAAATACCACCTCTGACTGGAGATTTTACAGTATCCTTCCCCTGTCATGGACACCAACCTCACCCACAGAACTGGTAGAAAAAAAAAATTGAATCCCACCACTGATAAAACCTGATTATTAGAATAATTATTTTCTCCATGACTTAGTGTTGCCATTTATATACAGCTAAAATAAAACCAAATAGTTACAGATTGCAGAAAATTTGCACGTTTAGAAATATATATTACAATTTAAATAAAAATATGGTACAACATATCCTTAACTGCTTGCCTACTTAGTTTGTATGAGAATAGTTTGATGTTCATGGGCATTTTAAAGCTCTCATTTCTATTTTATTTTAATTATTTATTTCTTAAAACTGGGTTTGGCCAGGTAGATTATAAAGAATTATAAAAAGAGAATGCATTATTGCTTTCCTCAAGTTATCAAAATTAATGAAGAACATTTTGGTTTATCCTTGCGGGGATCAATGTTTGTTTTAACATGTTCAATTAATGGCATATGAACTGCATCTGAAAACAAGGATTTTGCCCAAGGCCAAGACCAAATTAGAGGTTTCTGGTATATTGCTTCTACTCTTAGCCACAATAATTTGCCAACTTATTTTTCAGCCTGTGTTATATAACACTGCCACTCTCTGCCTGACTATATCAGCATGTGGGCTGTATGGATAGAATTTGTACATTCTACTGCCACAAGTCCCTAGTCAAAGGCTGATGAAAAGTAATGTTGGGAACCACAATAATATTCAATTTTAGTTTCATCAGAACTACAACTTTTTTGCTGATATATTATGGGCAATTTCATATTAAAAATGTAATGTTGTTATTTTCATTAAAATCTGTGTCACTTAGAATATATAATTGTATCATTATCTGAATTTGGAATTCAGAATGTAAATTTGTAGATTGATAGAGCTGTTTGGAAATGCCTTCTTACTCACCTACTTTTTTTGAATGAATACCACTTTTCATCTCCAAGTTCACCTTAAGAAAAAACAAAAAGCTATGCATAAAATCTATCTGCCTGCCTGCCTACTTATCTACCTACTTACCTATCTACTTTTCTCTCTCTGTCCCCCCTGCCTCCCTTCCTCCCTCTTCTATGATAGATTTAATTGGCTAATAACTGTAGTATCACCACCTTTTCTGTAAGTTCCAGTGCTGTTTTGTTTCCTTTCTTTCCATGTCAACACTTACATAAATAACTGCGCTTTCCCAAATATTTGTCATGTAATTGTGATGCCAAGAAGAAGCTGAGCTTACATTGTGGACATATAATCAGCATATCATGGACCATATATTACAACAATCTACATTCACAAATACATATTTATTCAAATCCAAAATATTTTTGATAATTTAGATAAACAGTTTTTGATAAATAATTGATAATCACTTATCAACTCTTTTTGATCAACAAAAATAATCTAATGATTCTGGAGATGTTCCTGTGATACCATGGCAAGAGTAGCATTTGGATTTTTCGCCAGTCAGAATATCTCCAGCAATCCATAAGCATTATTCCACACTTACTAAAATCATCTTTGAACAATGTACCTACTTGCACATCACCCAAGAGAGAATGCTGATTTGTATATAATATAAGGTATAGAAACTGAAAATGTATGCTATAATGTAAATACAAATTGATGCATCTTGGAGAATACTCTGATCAGATGACCTGTGTTCCTGCTATTCCATCTGGTATCCAATTACTGACCACTGGTTTATCAATTTCAATTTACTTTTTCTCTTTTCTCGTGGCTCTTTATCATTAAACTGCATTTAAGACAGAGAGTTCTTTAAATACATAAATAAAATGGGGCAACTGAACCAGAAATAAAACCTGAATACAATTGATGTCATGGGATCACACTGGATCTTCTTTCAAATTGGCATAGAACCTAATGTGGAAGTGCCCTTAATCTTTTAAACCTGTTAAAGCCATAGTAATTGGCATAGCAAATTAAGAGTAGTATAGGCATACTAAAGTAAAGGCATAGTAGTAGTATTTTCAGATTAGCAGCTCCTAGCTCTATCATTTAGATTTCTTGCACTGTAGTCTTCAAGCAGTATTGCAATTGCTGTTCTACCTCACTGAGGTTGAAGATTTAAGTCTTTTTATGTTTTCTATTGTATTTCACCCAGACTTGCAGTTACCATTTCTTCCACGGAACTAGAAAAACTCCTACCTCAAGGCTAAAAAAAAAAATTAAAGCATGTTGACTCTGTTGGAACAGATGGACGATTAGTGCAGCACAGACAGATATCCATATTTCTATATTCCTATAAGTCAATTTTCCAAACATGGCATTGCTTTAACCATTTTTTCTCTATTCACATTAGAAAATTTAAAATTCGGCCCAAGTGGCTTTTTAAGAATGATTTTAAACTTATTGAAATTTGAATTATTTCAGGATATGTAAACATTAATTACTTCAGGGAAAACTAGAAAACTGAGCTGGGTACAGGCCTTCTGTGGAGAAATGATAATAATGAAAAACTTTCCCCCCAAAAGATACATTTTCAAAATTATGCTGGAACTCTTAATTCAAACACAAATACTGATTTGTAGATATTACCTACACACCATACAATGCATGTTGTCATTCAATAGATCACAACTCATTATAATGTAGAAAAATAGTAATTTTCTGAAAAGGTGGAAAACAAGGGCCAAGTTTATATATTATAATGAAAATTATATTAACATTCTACTTTTCTTGAAATATTTGGGATCTTCTGCTGTCTAAAAAAAGGTGGTAAAAGCATATGAAAAGAGGAAAAGAAAACAACTGTGCGGTAGTATTTTCTGCATCTTGTCCATCCCCTGAAATTAACAGATTTATATGGTCCTATCTATAGTAGATTTATTATAAATCAGTAGAACTTGAAATTGAAAAAAAATCAATCCCATTAATTTCAAGATTCCTTTAAATATGACTATAGGTCTCTTGATTGTGAAAAAACACTGAAGAAAAACCAAACTGCTCTACAATAATTTACTAACTGTTCAGTCTCTGGTACAGTGATAACATGTATAAAATGCATGCATTACATAATTATTGTTATGCATTTCTATTACAATGAACCAGACACAAGATTCATATACACATGTTTATGAGAGAGTTAAGAAGAATAACACAACAGTACCAACTAATAATATGTTATAAATTGTCAGATAATGCAAAAGTAGGGATGAAAAAGGCAATGGAATGGAGCAAAAGAGAAGGGAATAGCAGAAGGTATTGACATACAGAGAAATATCATGGGACCAAAAATTAGGCATGCTTAAATTATTTATGATCCTTCTACATATGAGAACACATTTAATGGAAAATATTATTAAATTCCTGTTTATGGACAAATATTATATACTATAGGAATTATATTTAAAACTCCATTCTCTGGCTTACTGTATCATTTTTTTAATCAAAGACCTGCTGGGGTGGGACAAGTTCAGCACAACTTATTCAATTACAGTTCTGAAAGCCAATACTTGTGAGATGACACCAATGGTAACAATTGAATATTCTAAAAAATGTGATTTTTTAAATGCTCCTTTCCCAACTTGATGTCCTTTAATAGTTCTACGTCTGAGACAAGCTGGGGTTATGATGTTAGAAATGCCCAAAATGTATGATACTATATTTACTCTCATTTTAATTTGAAAAAAAAGTTCTACCAGAAATAGATACTAGCATAAGTGTCCAGAAATGTTCTAAGCAGCCTGTCTCTCTTAGTCTTTTAGCTTTAAAGGGAGTCTTACCAAAATCCAGATGTTCATAATTTCATAGATGAGATATTCTGATGCAATACTTTGACCCTTGTGGTCTAGATACATGGGATACTCCTATTGTGTTTTTCCCCAACAGCCCACACATCAGATAAAGACTACAGAGTCAATAATATTCTCATGGGTAACTTGCTAACCATCTGGCTTTCTTTGAAGTCATAAGTTTACGCATAAGAATCTATCATCTGAAAATATCCTCACATTTTCCTTCCTTTACATTCAGTCATATGTCAACATTGTCCAGGACAATAGGTATTCCCATCATATTTCCCAGGATTCTGTAAGTCAAATAAAAGAGGAAAAAAATAAGAGTACTCCCCAATTCCTTGCTACTTTTCCCTTAAGTTGCACAAGAAAGAACTCAAGGACAATTTGAGGAGTGACAAAGGAAATAGACCAAAGAAAAAACAGAAAAAAAACCTTTTTGGGGGTCCTTTTTTGACATTATTTGGAGATAGCAATAGCAGGTTATATCTAGATCCATTATGCTATTTTAATTAAATTCTGCATTATGGCTTGTGACAACTTCATTGCTAAAACACAAATGAATGTGGAATTAAAGTGTTAGTTAGACTTTCAGTATCATAATATTTGGGATATTTTTTGTTTTGACTCTTCATATATTATTTTTCCTTTTTTATTCCTCACCCTCCACCTTTCAGTTTAACAAAGAAAAAAGCCATAAAATCAAGTTGTTTGTTCATTTATAGATGGGGTAGGCAAGGGAAAAAGAAAAAGGAAAAGAAAGGAAGAAAAGAAAAAGATAGGTTATAATCATACAACTCTACCACAAACTCTCTTCTGTGGATTCTCTGATAGCAGGAAGAATTCCTTTGATGGGAAAATGTTTGAATATTAATTGTGTTTGTAACGCTTATCTTTCAGACCCGGCTCCTTGTAAATGATAGTTCTCACGGCTGTGGGATTTAGTTTCTTTTGTGCAGCATTTAATAGCCAGCTTTTAATTTTGTTTTCAACTGTTGATTCGTTACCACTTTGACACAATAGCAGCTCCTGAAAGTTCATACAAATTTTATTCTTGATTATAGCAAATGAAGCAAAAGCAGCTTCTCCAGTATCATCTGCCCCTTCTATTCCCCCCCACCCCCCACCTTTGACTACACCAGAAAACTTGAAAAGAGTTATGAGGCTAAGGCAAACTTATTTTATTCCCAGAACTGTAACCCCCAATCCCATCAATCTATTTGCTTCTCTGCTAATGAAAAGCCAAGGCCGCATGTGACATTTCGTGGCACCAACCACTTTAAATGTTACTGACATCAATCGGGTTTTTAAATGTTACTTGCATCTCACACGGATCAGGAAATGGTTTTATAATTATCTTCTGCTCTCTAAACGCACTGATTTTCATGTTGTTGTTCTTTTAAGAATGTCTTGATCACAGCCAAATTAAATAACAATATATATTTATATTCTGAAGTTCTAAGAGATTGATTAAATAAATAAATAATTTTACAAGAAAACAAGTTTTGTGACTAATGCACAGGCAACTCTGTTATGTTAAAAAAAGAGATTCTAAAAGATGATTTGAAAATATTTTTGCACAACTGTAATTAGATTATGACTGCAATACAGGCTACTAAAAAATAAATATCAGAAAAAATTATCAAGCAAATGTGAGATTTTTCTGGCTAAAGAATGGGTTGAACCAGTGTTGCACATATTTCTGAACTAATAGCTTAAACAAAAACATTTATTTCTACTGGTATCATCTTCCCAAGAAATAATTAGGATGACTAATTATTAACATTTCAATTGTTAATTTATAACTCTTTGCTCCTCATAACCAACTTGGGAAGATTAGTAAAGTGTTTAGAACTAAATCTTTGTCCAATAAAAGCAAAGTTGGTTCTCGTCAAGAGCTTGTTATAAACCTGCTTTTGGAAAATGGAAATAATGTCATATTTAAAGACACACATTTCCTTGATAATATATTCAAATGGAAATGCATTGAATCCACTACATACACCAGCATAACTAATACATTTGCAATATTTCAGCCTCAACAGCCTACAATGATACGTTTTAAAGATTTATGTGATAAAAAATTACTCAGAGATGAATGGAGTTTATTCTGTGCCAGATTGGGAGGTATAAGGAATTAAACTACTGTCTTTAGCAGTGCATTTATTATTACCTCTGACAAAGAATAAAGACTTTTACAGGGTCCATGATAAATTTCTGCATAAAATAAACAGGGTGGTGGAATTGCACACATACAACTATACATATATTATATCTAAATATTGCATTAGCACAAGAAAATTGTATTTGAGATAAAAAACTAAATATTACCTACCACAATGAACAAGATAATTTAGAAATGAATTGACTGAAAGAAAAGTCTCTTATTATATAAGGCACTGTTATATTCTGGGAGAGATATTTAAATGAAAGATTGTCTCTAGAAATAACAAGTAATCTTACAATATCTGGATATTAAGATTCCTATGTGTTATTAGAAAAGGCTAACAGAGTGGGCACAATTTGGCATAGTTTTAGCCAGAGGAAATCAATTATAATTCCATCTTCTCTGGAGACAAGAAGAAAACTTCACAGAAAGTCGCATCAATTATTTTCTGGATTCTGGTATTCTATTCCAACTCAAAGGAGATGGAGTTTAGGAAAAAATGACAAACCACTTCTTAAACACATAACTTACTCGTTGGGAGGCAGAAATTTCCTCAATATGTCAGACCTATAAATATCTCACCCAGCCATCCTTAATGGTAACTAAAATCTGTTACTTCACTGCCTCATGATAGGGCCATCCCTGACCTAGAGTTCATACTTGAAGATCATAGATGGGAGATTAGTTTTAACAAGCTTTAAGCCCTCTGTCAAGGCAAAATAATAAAGGATGGATTTTCCCTGAGACTTTCTGTGCTTGCTTATTAGTGAAATGGGGATAATCCAAATTAATGATTTGGTTATAAAAGCAGGTGGTGGTAGTTTCTCCATATTAATTAATATACAGTATAAAAGAGTATTTCTATGTGTGTTGTATAGCTTTGTTGTTTATTATTTGAATGCCAGTGAAATGTACAGTATATCCAAGATAGCTGAAAGTATAGATTTTGAAATCATATGAAAGAGATAGAAGCTACATGTGAGCCTTTGAAAATGAATATTCTGAAGATTATTTCATATTTTTGAACTGCATGATATAGTTGCAATCAGGGAAAAAACATGGATAAAAACATGGATTCCCCATTTTTTTCAACGTTCTTCCTTTCATGTTAAATGGGGGGAACCAGGGCCGCATTTGTAAAAATGCAAAACTAGTGAAGGGTGTTTGTTCTGGATCAGTTAACATGTATGAAGTAAACAGCACTCCTCTTCTTAAATACAATGGGATAGTTTGACAATTTTGGAGGCAACAATAATAATAAGAATGTTTATATTTTCAGAAGAATAGTCAACTTATGTTCATGGCATAGAACAAAACCAGAATTAAAGGGAAAGAAGAGGATTTCAATGTTATAGACAGATATTAATTTTAGAATGCCACACCCATAGGACAGCAATGGGTTATTACTGACGTGGGATTATATTATTTCATCTTTGCCCAATTTGGGACTACATAACCTTTATGTCCTTATAGAAAACTATGTGTAGAAAATTACATGGGTGAAATGAATAAGCTGGGAGGGGTTATTTCTGGGTGGTTGGTTCTTGTCTGAGGATGAAGATGAAGGGGGCTGTGATAGGGGAATCTCTCTGAAGGGGGGAACATGGGTGGAGAAATAGCCTTAAGCCTGAATTTGACCGGTAAATGACCGTTGCCTTCTAGCTGACCTCAAAATCTATTCCCAAGCATTTCTGATTCTATAGTCTCTTGTCCCCATGGGAGTTATTAATGGGAAACAACCCCCCCCCACACCATTCTAGCTATCTTTTCATTACAATGCAGCTTTTTAAGAATGACATGATGGGGGTATCGGTAGAAGGAAGAGGAAATATATGTGGATTTTTAACAGCAACTTACCAAAATAGCCTTAGTTGAAATGAAGGTTCATAGCACCATCTGACTGTTCTTTCACTCCTGCTCTCCATGCCCCCCCCCCCATCCAATGCTTTGCATCTGACTCCTAAATTTCCACAAAAAGACCACTAGATGTCACCCGCCTCCTCCTTTCACTTCAGGATCTATGGAAATAGGATTATACTTTAAAGCAACAGTTCAGAATTAATAAACTGGAATATTTTGTTTGTCTTACCACTTCCAACAGAAAAAGAGAGGGTAGGAGGGAGGGAGACACACACACACACACACACACACAGAGAGAGAGAGAGAGAGAGAGAGAGAGAGAGAGAGAGAGAGAGAGA
>BLBF01000051.1:6214685-6235398 GCA_015471245.1 Laticauda colubrina
AAGAATAAAGTATTTGTTGTTGGAACCCGGTCTACCTCGTGTGTTTTCCGAACAAAACAGAAGTATAATGCATTAATGTCTCCTGGAAACCAGCTACGATGTAAGGGAAGAATGTAAAGAACAAAGTACAACAATACTCTTGCATTTTAAACTTTTGATGCCACTGTGTTAGCACTCAAAATAGTGGGTAGCTTCATGCATTGTAACTCAGTTATTGGTCTGTCACTTTGCTGTTATGGATTGTGTAGATTAAAGTAAAATTGTATTATGGAATATTTATATTTTTGCTATTTTATGCAACATTATTTCACGGATTCCTCCAGGATTGAGAAAGTCTATAGAAAAATGTCCCATGATCAAAATTTTGCAGCTACATGGGACAAAAAGCAAATCTCATTTTTTTTATTTCTTTATTTTTACTTCATAACTAAATGTTATGAAATACACTTCATACACTACAAAGAATGGAAAGAACAAAGTTCTTTAGTACAAAGAAATGGAAAGTAGAATAGACTTTTGAGTGATTATAAAAGTTGGGCCACTCCATTATTTAGTCTATCACTTTGTTCTTCTCCTTTCTCAGCAAAATACAAAGTCAACATACTATACAATAAAAATCTATATTACAATGTTAAAAAGGGCTTGAGGAAGACAACTTAGATTGTGGTAGTAGCAATTTGTATCTTAATAAACTGACTTTCAAGACCAATCTTAAATCATTAGAACCCAAAAAGACTTAAGTCTGGAGCTTACTCCTCCTCAGTACAGAAATAAGTCTTTCTTGTGTAGATTCAACTCTAAAGTTCCTACTTCTTTTCTTTGATTGCTCTGATATGAGTAATTACATAGGAAGTCAGGTTTTTGTCATCTGATATCCAGCTTCTGGGAGCTTTACTTAAGACACATTCTTCATTTGTATATCAGTGGTAAAGAAAGTACTTCATATTCCCAACCAATTCTTTATCCTCCATTTCTGTAGTTTCTAGCTCCTATCTCACATCTGACCTAGCAGCTCAATTAACTATGTGATTCTTGAGAGTTTAAACACATGCTCAGCCTGTTATAGAGATAAACTATTGCTATACATATTTACATGACAGGAAAGAAGAATTTCCAGGAGCAATTTTCTGGACCAGAGAGGGAGAACAGAAAGATACAGGTGTTTTTATTACATAGAACTATAGTTTTCAAGGTATTCTAGTTTCAGAAATTTTCCATAATAATTATTGAGCGCCACAATATGACTCATGTATATTGCAGGTATTACTCATTTTTACATATTTTACAGCAGCCTCATGGGAAAAAACTACTAGCTACAGTCAAATAAGAAGGTTGCATCATAGAATATAGTTTTCCTTTTTGACATCCTTCTTACATTGGCCAACCTAGCCATTGATGAATATATTCCTCCACAACTACATGTATTTTCTTTCATACCTCCCTTTTCTCAACTTCCTAAATGCACTAATGTTTATTTAAAGATTTTAAAACAAGGCAATAGTAAAACCAATTAATTCTTTCTTTCCTGTCATTCTAAACTCTGTCATTTTGTAACTGCACACCTTCCCCTCCACTGGAATCCACATCTGTTTAGAGTTTAAAATGGCAACTGCACAGCATTGTTTATGCAGCAAGTTTATTAGCAAGGATTAGAAGAATATCATGGGCAGCTGATGCAATATTTATGCCATCCAAAAATTATTGGAATTATCTCAGGAACTTTAGAATTAAAATTGCAACACAGTTTGACTGCCTGAAATCACAACCTGCTCTCATACAGTTTGAATATGCTCTTTGTTTTATATTTTCTTTTTGGTCCTGGGGATTTTGGCACAAAGATATATGGAAAAACTGCTGCAGGTTCTTGGAGATTCCAACCTCCATGCCCTGGGGGAGGGTCCTGGTGGCCCAAATATTTGAAACATAGTAATATAGGACTTCAAAGAAGTTGAAACTTGATTGAAAGATTGAGCTTTTGCAAGTTCTATTGTGGAGTTCTCCAGAGTTTGATACTCTCTCCTGTTTTTAATCATGCACCACTGGAATAAATTATTTGCTGATTCAGGGGGAAAGATCATTAGTATGCTGATAATGCCCAATTATATATTGCTAGATTGAGGTAGAGAGGCTGTGGAAGTCATGCATTGGTAACTGGAGGTTAAGATATTTCTGGGACAAAACAAGACAACTAAAACTAAACTAAAATTACACTACTTGCTGCTAATAAACATGAAAGCATTTCTTCCAAGTAATTACTTTTGACATGGTAGTGTTCCCAGCTAAAGAGTTGGAATATGATCTGGGAATCCTTCAACTGAATTAGCAGGTGGAAATTGTGGTGGTGGGAGAGGGGGTTTGCTCACTCTAGCTACTGCATGATTAACACCCCTACTTTAATCAAGATGACTCATGCCCTAATTATCACAGCCAGACATTATAATGCATTCTATATGGGACTTATTTAGAAATGGTTCCAAATGCAGTGGCAAGACTCCTGAAGGGACAAATCAATTAATGTAGAATTAAATATATTCACTGTATTTAATGTATTCACTGAAATGGCTCCTGATTGGCTTTCAGGCTTAATTCAAAGCACTTATCATCTTTTTTAGTATCTTCATAGTACTGCTTTATATTATATCATTCAACATCTTGCTAAGGTAGAATCTACCTGATCGGTATGAACACTGAGAGAATCTGGTGACAGCCTCTCACACTGTGAGGGCTGAGAGAGATGGACCTCCTCAATGGTGGCTCTAACTTTTTGGATCTGGAAGTGAGAATGGACCCATCTCTGCTAGTATTTAGAAAAGCAATTAAAACCAGGTATTCTAGCAGATATTCAGTTCCTAGTTTGTCCTAGTGCATTTCTTTTAGTTATTTGGACATTATATTATGATTTTAACTATGTGTAGTAATTGTGTTATTTGCTTTCTAGCTGATTTTAGACCCCTAGCTGAGTTCAATAGTTATTTGCCTCCTAGCTGATTTCAACAACTTATAAATAAGACATATAAATACATATTTAATAACACTTACCTTACTAATAATGTATATCAAATCACCCCTTTGAAAGGAAAGTTCATCTGGGTGGCCCCCTGTGCAGTTCCATAGACTTTGATAATAATTTGCATAACGTCTTATGAATCCTAAGAGAGAAATTTCATTGCAAAATTCTCAGTCTCTAAATTCCATTCAAGGGATTGACAGAAAAACTGCAGTATAGTTTAAGGCATTTGTTTAAAATGCATACGCACATGCATACACACACACACACACATTGTAGTCCTCAGCTACACAACTGAGCCCCAAATTTCCATTGTTAAGCAAGATAGTTATGTGAATTTTCCCCATTTTATGATCTTTCTTGCCACAGTTGTTAAAAGAATCACTGTTAAGTTAGTTAATATAGTTATAACATAGTTATTAAATGAATCTGGTTTCCCTATTGACTTTGCTTGTCAGAAGATGGCAAAAGACCATCAGATGAACCCAGGACACTGCAATAATCATAAATACATTCCAGCTGAAACTATTTTAAAAACTTAAAAAATTCTCAGAATAATGAATTGCCCTTATTAAATATCAAATATATACTATCATGAATTGACAGTTTTCAGGATCATTTTATTTGGCATGATAGTAATAGTTATATAATTATCTATCTATCCAAGACTCCATCTTAATTCCTTCTGCTCAAAATTTAGGGCTTGGATACAACAGATAAAAGTTCATGAACCCTTTTGAATTTCAATATTCCTGTAAAAAAATAATCCATAACATGATTGCTTTTAATAACAGTTGATCAGTCCTGTACTTTCACTCAGAGGAATGTGGCCTATTGCTCTGTTCAGAAAAGCTGCTGGTGGACTTCCTCGAACGAACTGCCTCCTTCAGCCTTTCACAGCATTTCTATAGGATCAAGGTCAGGACTTTGACTTGGCCATTTGAAAAATTAATTTTTTTCTGCTTTACCCATTCTTTGGTTGTATGATCTGTGTGATTTGGCTCATTGTCTTGCTGCATGATCTATTTTCTCCTGAGCTTCATCTCCTGAACAAATATTTTCCTGACATTTTCCTGTAGAATTTACTGGCACAATTCAAAATCCATAACTTCAAAATCCATAATGTTGGCAAACTGTCCTGGTCCAGAAGCAGTAAAGCAGTACAAACAGTGGTGGGATTCTATCAGTTCACACCTATTTGCTAGAACCAGTTGTTAACATTCTAAGCAGTTCGGAGAACTGGTTGTTGGAAGAAATTACTGGCCTAATCCTGTGAGGAAGGAAACATTCTGGTGTTGCTTACAGAAACTGCCTCTCCGTTAACCCTTATTACATTCTTGGCACGACTAGACTTCCTGTCTCAGGAACTTCTCTAGAGTTTTTTTCCCCTCCTTTGCTGGTACTTTGCTTGTGTGGAGTGACCATTCAAAGTTACAATGGCACTGAAAAAAGTGATTGATGACCATTTTTCACACTTATGACTATTGCAGCATCCCACAGTCATGAGAAGCTAGATGAGGAGATGTGTGCCTCAATGTGAGTGATATTGAGTTGGCCATGCCCAGCCAATAGCATGACCACCAAGCCATGTCCACCCAGTCACATGACCACCAAGCCACACCCACCACCTAAGCAATGCCCACAGAACTGGTTGTTAACATTTTTGAATTCCACCCCTGAGTACAAACCATGATACTGCCACCACCAGTATCAAAGACTGGAGAAGGTTCCTATGCTGAAATGCAAGATTTGCCTTTTGCCATACAATGTTTATCATTCAAGTAAAAAAGTTCTATTTTGGTCTCATATATCCACAGAATATTCTTCCAACAGTCTTCTGTCTCTTTTGCAAACTGTAAATGAGCAGTAATATTCTTTCTTTTTTTTTTAGAGTTATGGCTTTTTCTTTGCATCTGTGCCACACATATCATTGTAATTCAGGATTCTTTTGATGGTAGAGTCATGAACACTGAGATTCACCAATGCAAGGGAGGTCTTAGTTTCTCAAACATTACCCTGGGATTCTTTGAAACCTTCCAAGTATGACATGGCTTGCTCTTAGTGTGGTTTTAGTTGATCAACCATTTCTGGGGAGGGTGAAAATGGCGTTGAACATACTCAATTTATATCCAGATCTGTCCAAATACTTTGGAAAGAGGAAAGAGTCATGTGACTATAAGTAACTGGGGCTTTTTTTGTCCTCAGAAATTTATTTAGTTTGAGTCAGTTCTACATGTCTATGTTGTGAAGATCAGAGTTGGGTTTGATAGTGCATCCAAAATTGTTCTTTAAATAAGGCAGGAGCTCCCTTGATTGAAACATTTAAGTTTAATTTCTCTTCAAATGAACTGATGACCCTACAGGTTTATATACTTTTACCACACCCAAATAGGTAGCACTGGATCATCTCCTCAATAAATAAATGGACAAGTACAATATTTTTTATTCATCTGCTTAATTGGGTTCTGTTCAGTTTTAGGATTTGTGTGAAGAACAGATCATGTTTTTGATCATATTCAAAATTCAAAGGGTTCACAAATTTTTAAGCATCACTGTAACTGTCCAGTGGAGCCACAACATAGAGGAAGACAGAAAGGGGAAGGCAGACATTACCCATTTTGAATTGGAAGAAAGGAACATCATGATAAGAAAATGTTTAGACGAATAAAACTGTATATATTATCATAATATGCAAGAAAGATTTGTGGAGATGGTACTCTACAGACAGAACTCAAATCTTGGTTGGAAAGAAAATAGGTCTGCTTCTTTTGTGTGAGATAAAAGAGTTCATTCAGGTAGTCTCATTTAATGACTGCCTCATTCAATAACCATGATGAAAAAGTAACTGTACAACCAATCCTCCCATTTATGATCTTCGCAGATCTGCAGGGCAAAGGAAAGCTGAAGTAAGATCATAAGCATAGTCATAATTTCATTTAGCAACCATTTTGCTTCATGGCCAATTCCAATGATGGTCACCAAATGAAGACTACCTGTACTGAAAACCAAGTAAAGGTGCAATATTACTTGACCAACAGGAAGAAGTAAGTTTATTACTAGTAACAATTAATCCAGACATTGCTGAATTTTGGATCCCAGATGATTATACAACACAGAATTAAATGTGCAGCCTAAATAAGACAAAAGCATATCTCCAAAATGAGTTCACTGCTATTCTATATCATACACTTGCCACAACTGCTAAACTGTCCAAGATATTTTGACTCCACTCTGAAGGTTCATTCTTAATTGAGTCATTCCCAAGCATAATATTCTCATGCCAATCATTGCCAATATAATTATGAATAAAAAAACAGAGAGCATTAATTTTATCCTTATATAAATTGAGATGAATGATTTAGAATGGTTGGGAGCATATATTGTGGCATAGAGGTGTATATATACCAGTTCCTAATTCAGGCATCTTATACACAGTTATCAGAATGTCTGAGAGAAATAAGAAAAACAAAATGATTATAATAATTTACTTATATAGTGCCCTTCCCTTCACTTACTGTGATTTATGAGTACATAGTAAAAACAATAAAAGCATATTAGAAACCATTATAGTCATTTTTAAAGCAATGTTAGGAAGAAGGAAAAAGCTAACCCAACACTGTAGTGTTTATTTTAAGAAAAAATAATGCTTCATAGAATATTGGAATGACCAATGCCCCTTTTCTTCCTTTGCCTTGTTCCCATCTGGATTTGTTTTCTTTGTTTCTTTGTTTTATGCCTTATGTTGTTACTGTTGAAAAAATGTTTTTAGCAAATTGTGAACTGTCCAGAATTGCCAGGAGTCAGATGGCATATATATATATATATTTAATATATTATGGTCCGTCACAGCCAGCCAGATTTTCAGACTGGATTTGGCATTTTTGTCTATCTATTGAGTCCTTTCCAAGGATCTGAGATAGGTAAATATGGATATTTCACAATGAATCTAAGAATTATTATGATAACATCTCAGGATATAGACAGTTAGAGGTTGGGCAATTATTTTTAGTTTTGATCTAGAGATCCCATTTTTTTTCAGATTGCTTAATCTTAGCCTCACCCACTATAGTAATATCAATTAATAGATTTCTTTTCAAGACTATTAGGCATGTTATGAACAAGGTGCCTGTTGGTTTGGATTTTAAAGTCTCATAACTTCTTAATCTGTTTATTTCCCAGAGCACTATAGCAATTCATTTCCTATAATTGTATCGATTTTGTAGTCTCACCAGTTCTTGCTTGCAGGAAAATGGTATTTCTTGATACCATTTTTGATATCATGATATTGCAATAAACCATTGTTGCTACTTTGCCATGCCTTGCTTGTTGTCAGTCTGTACAATGATCTCCTCCTTCTCCTTCTGGTCCTTCTCCTCCCACAGTCACCAGTTCTCATGTTAGTCTTATGCATACAGTTCTTCCAAAGAACTTAGGGTGTTATGAGGTATCAGCACAATATATAAACAGATCCAATCCATATGGCCTTTTACAATTGACAGCTAGAAATGTTGCTCTCAATAGCTTGGTAACATTCTCTCCCGCTGAGAGATTATGGTTGGGATACCTATTTTATTGACCTTGATGAACTTGATGATGGGGGGAGGGGGGAATCCAGGAAATTACAGACCAATCAGCCTGACAACAATACCTAGGAAGATCCTGGAAAAGATAATCAAGCAATAGATTTGTGAATAGCTAGAAACAAACAAAGTTATGACCGGAAGCCAACAAGAATTTGTCAAAAACAGATTATGCCAAACAAATTATTATTTCATTCTTTGATAAAGTGGCTAAGTTAGTGAAACATTTGTGAAATGTTCTGGACATAGTATACTTGGATTTCAGTAAAGCATTTGACAATGTAGATTCTAACTTCTTATTAAGTTAGAAAAATGTAGGATAGATAGATGGCTGACAAACTGCACTCAATATGGTCCTTAATAGAATTACATCTACACTGAGGAAAGTAATCAGTGGGATACTCCATGGTTCTGTCTTAGGCCCAGAACTCTTCAATATTTTCCTAAATGATTTAAATGAGGAATAGAAGGGGAAATTCATCAGATTTGTAAATAACACCAAGCTGGCAAGAATAGTTAACAACCTAGCAGATAGGCTCAAGATCCAAAAAGTTTTAGACAGACGTGAACACTTGCCTTATCTAACAAAATGAAATTCAGTGGTCAGAAAAGTAAGATTTTACACCTAGGCAAGAGAAACCAAATGTACAGGTATCAAATAGGTGGAACATGGCTCAATAGCAGTAACTATGAGAGGGATCTTGGAGTCCTAGTGGACAATCATTTAAATATGAACCAGCAGTGTGTTGCAGCTACCAAAAAAAGCCAATGCAATCCTAGGCTGCATTACAGAAGGATAGAATCAAAATCATGTGAAATGTTAATACTGCTTTGCAATGCTTTGGTATGGCCGCACTTGGAATATTACATCCAATATTGGTTGTCACACATTAAAAAAGATGCTGGGATTCTAAAAAGAGTGTGGAGAAGAGCAGTGAATATGATTAGGGTGTGGGAGGCTAAAACACATGGAAAATGGTTGCAGGAATTGGGTCTAGTGAAATGAAAAACTGGGGTGATATGAAAGCAGTATTCTAATGTTTGAGGAGTTGCCACAAAGAACAGGGTGTCCACTTATTTACCAATGCATCAGAAGGCAAAACAAGAAGCAATGGATGTAAGCTAATCAAGGAGAAGACCAACCTAGAATTAAGAAGACATTTCCTGACAGCAAGAACAATTAACCAGTGGAATGGCTTGCCTTTAGAAATTGTGAGTACTGCATCACTGGAGGTTTTTAAAAGGAGATTGAACAATCATTTGTTCAGAATGGTATAGGATCTCCTGCTTGGGCAGGGAGGCTGAACTAGAAGACATCCAAGTTCCCTTCCAACTCTGTTATTCTGTTGACCACAATTTATCATATGAGGCAGTTTCCTGAACTATGAGCAAATGCAGCACCCAGAACTGCAGGAAACTCAAAGCAGCTCCACCTAAGTGTTGTTTTCCTGAACTGGATGTGTAGGTTCTGGCAGAGAAAGAATCAGGTGATCTGGTTGGGAAGAGGGACTGAGGACAGACAGCAGGTGGACAGGGATAGTCCAGGAAACAGGCTTTCCGCTTTCAGCCTAAAGTCTCAAGGAACAAGCCTGGGAAGGAAGGTTCCCTCCCTGTGCACTCTGGAAGGACAAGCTTCCCTTTGAAGATGTCTAGAAGCAGTAATTGAGAAGGTCAAGTTCCCAGTAAACAGACCCTCACTGATCCTCCTTCCTTTGGGCATGCAATTCTCCTTTCTCTAATTTCTTCTCTCTCTGGTTTTTCCAGTGGGTTCCTGCCTACTTTCTTGTCTCTCACTTCATATTATTACCTCTTTCTTGTTTGCTAATTCTTTTAGCGAAAGACAGTTCTTTTACTGCTTGAATTTTATGTTGACTTCTGATAGTTTCATGGATAGAGCTAGATAATTATGCTGGTAACTATATAGAAATGTTTTGCCATTGTCTTCTTCCAGGATTTTTACAATTTTTCAATCTACAGGTAACCTAAGTAACCTATAACCCTGAAGTTTCCTGGGGGTTTCTCATCCAATTATTAATTGGTAGGGCTGTTTTGATTCAAATATTTTGGAGATCACAAGAGTATGAATGTAAACCTTTTCTGAAATTTCTTAAAATCTTTGAATTCAAAGGACCACATAGGGCCACTAATCACTCCTGTCAGTTTGGCTTTTCAAAATCAAATTAGTCCAGGTAGGTGCTGTCAGTTGATAAAATAACATAGCTAGAGAAGCAACAATGCATTATGCTTTGCATAGAATCTGTGAGAAAGAAATGATGACTCATACAATAATGCATTATAATGTTTTGAAAATCTTCCAGAAAGAGACACTCCTATGTTTTATATTGTATTCTAGAAGATGATTCTACAAAGGCTAAGATTTAGACACACCTAGCATCTATCAATACAGATGAACCATGTATTGACACTAGCATCAATAAGGTCAATTGACTATGCACTTTATAGTTCAATAGATATACCACTTAAAAATTCCTGGCTGACAGACTTTCCACACTTATTTTAGCAATAATATCATGGTAAAGCCAGACAACCAATTGCTTTGAGGGAAGTGGCATTGTATAGGACCTATTTATATCTAAATAATACAGTGTGTAGAACCTTACCTTTATTTTTGATGTTTCCAGCATTTTCCCTGTCATCCTGAACAAACGTGTTGAGATCCTCATCTACAATGATAAGCAACATAAATGTAAAATGTCTACTGGCAGACTAATTGTGCCACAACATCCCATCATCTACATTGCAGAAAAAAGTATACATTTTTCTCTCACATAATCCACATACATTTATCAGGATGGCAGTTAATAATCCCACCCCAAAAAGAAGAAGCTGGGAAGGACTATAAGAAATGGCAAGTATTTTATAGGAATCCTGCCCTGGTTTCTGATAGAAATGAAACTTTCCCATGACAAAAGAAGCTTTCTTTTCTCTCTCTAGTGGCCATTTGTGATTTTTGTTCTCTACAAAACAAAAGCAGTAAAGTGACATAGAAACAATGATTTGAAGCCGCTTTAGTAAATGAAGGGACTTGCTGGCCAATATAAAATAATCCTCAGCAGCTAAAAGATGAGGATGCTCATGAGTCAGTTTGAAAAGTGGCTTCCAGGACCTGCCTAAAATACCATAAAATGATACTTAAAAGACATACTTGTAATAATAAATGTGTATTAAGATATACAATTCAAATAGATATAATGCTTCAGTTAGAATCATAGCAGAATAGATCCTGTTTTCATAACCCCATTAACAAAAAAAGGGTATCAGGTTCACCTAGAAATAACAAACTCTTTTAAAAAGCATGTAATACTTTATATTTTTTTGCTTTCCCAGCAGCACACAAATATTAGTCAGATTGAAGTCTACTTCCCACAAAATAGTTTTGCATGGTGTGATGTACAGTATTTTTGTTGTTTTTGAAAGAAAGATTATTGTAAATATTTTACAAAGTACTTTCACTACCACCATCTTCCATTCCTCTAGGATATGCCATTTTAGATGAGAATAAAAGAAGGTGATTAGAAAAAGGTTATGAGAAGAAAGGATTAAATCTCAATCTCAGTGCAGAACTACTAAGTAGGTCCATCCTATTCTCCCTCCCCAAATCTTTGCTGCCAGCTAATTGGGTTTTTTTAAAAAAACTTCTTAGTGCTATTATTCATGTAGTCCATAGAATGAACCTCACTGCATTCTTCCTGTTTTAAAACAGTTTTGCCCAATCTGATTTTTTCAAATGTTTTGAGTCACAACTCCCAAATATCCAAACAAAGTTTTTTTGCCTGGCACATAAACCTGGATATTGTACCCTCAAACAACACATACTGTATGTAGGACTTAACGTTGGAAAAGCTGTTTTAAAATGTTGCAAAATGCTCATATGAAATCACTCCAAACAAGGATTAATATGCCCTCAATCTAGATGGCAACTATATAGCTATACATATAGTGATATTTGTTTATCATAAACAAGCAGCTGTATATTTGTGTGAAATATAATCACAGTAAAAATATTAGTTGAACATTCATATTTTACTGATTTTAGGAATCTTGCAACCTTTTTAGTGACCATAAAGTTAGAATGAGACATACCCTGCTGTTTACCAATGCAGATATGTTCAAACAATGTAATCATATTATGACCAAATTAAAAGAATATCTTTTAAATGTCTTCATAATGTAATGCAGGGGTTAAGAGTGCAGCTGTGAATTGGACTTGTCTCTAATTTATGTTTTGCTATGATTTCATTGTAATCAGCATTTATGTAGACAATTCTAAAGACTTGAGTGTGTTGAAACAATTTATTTCTGACCAGCTGAGTTCACACAACACAATCAGATTAGACAAAAAACTAGGTATACTATAGGACCGTGATGGCGAACCTATGGCATCCGTGCCACAGGTGGCACACAAAGCCATTTGTACCGGCACGTGAACTGCAGCCAAACTTATCTCACTGTGTATGCACGTGACTCACAGCTGCTTTTTGGCCAGTTTGAGGCCTTTTTCGGCCTCCCAGCTTGAGGAAGGCTTCTGCAGGCTTTGCAGGCTGAAAACTAGGCCTGTTTCATCACTCCCTGTTTTTCCGGAAATACTGGAAGCGATGAAACAGGCTTAGAATTCGGCCTGCAAAGCCTGGAGAAGCTTTCCTCAAGCCTCTGGGAAGCCGAAAAGGGCCTCAAACTGGCCAAAAAGCAGCTGTGAGGCACACAGTGCAGATAAGGGGTGAGGGTGGGGTGAGGATTGCATAAGCATCCATAGGGGACATGGGGAAATCACGGATTGCCTTCTGAGTGCTGGCACTCACAAGCGACCATGCAAGTGCACGCACAATTTTTGGCAGAAGATTCCAAAAAGGTTAGCCACCACTGCTTTAGGAGATGACCAGTATCATCCTGAGGGAAGAATCAAGCATGTTATAAATCTCTAGTCCCTTATGCCCATAAGCTCTAAGTCCAGCCCACCTTGAATTCCATAGACTTTTATCTACCACCAATTTGCTTTGACCATTAGCAGGTCAGATTCTTGTAGAGAGCTTAGGTTTGCAATAAACCTATAAATTCATTTGAACTGTCTGGACTCCTGATCTTCTTTGCTTGACATTAACAGCTTTATTTGCACAACATGCTAAGTTAGGTTAATGTTAATTTTGTTCAGTTTTTTTTAATGATTTAGAATGGTAAGCTCCTGCTCCAGTCCTGTTGTGCTGCCTTATGGTGGCAGAGTATATGTTCTAAAGCCAAAGCAAGCAAGTATCAACAATGAGTACCAACTATGCACAAAGGCGCTAGATATGAATAACTGTATTATAGATGGAAAAGATATAATTTTATTTTGCACAGGAGAAGACAATTGTAAACCATTTCTGTATTTTATCAAAAAAAATCATATGAGTAGACCATTGAAAATATGGTGCTTTATTGCTTAAAATGCTACTTAGGAAGGGCACAGGATCTTTCAAAGTATTAATGTTTATGAAGCAGCTAGATTAAAGTCTTTGGGACATCTAGTTCCTATTGTCATTCAGGAAAAGAAAATTCTACAATTGTAGAATTACAGTGAGACTGTAAAATGTACATAAGGAAGTTCAATATAATGAAAGATGGAATGAAGTGACTAAAAGTAACATTTTAGGATTTGGTAAATTGAAATAGATTGGAATTGGATACTTTCAACCAGAAGATTATATTGCATATTACTCAGGATCCAAAACAAAGGAATAGTATTTACTTTCATAGTCAGGAAGGGTATAACAACTAGGGTACTATATAGTGCTTGGCAGAATGCAATTAGACTCTGCAGACAACTCTTTAATATGATGATTATTCATGTTCCAACCACTAGTGCAAAAGAGAAGGTTAACAAATGTTATATATAAATGTTGGTTTAAATTCAAACTTAAATCAACATGCAAGCAAGACCTGTAGCTTATGGCTTGAGATGAAAATGCCAAAGTTGGACATGCTAAGGAGGAACATTTAGTTGGACTGAATGGTTTAGAAAGCAGGACAATTATTTATTAATTGCTACAATCTAGTGATTTCTTCATTGCTAAAGCAGCTTTCCAACAATCAAAATGACATATGTGGACATAACCAGGCTGAATACTGCAGATGAAAACAACCAGATTCACATGTGAAGGGTTCAAGATAACTACTTTATTGTATTCTATCTACAGGGCAAGAATCTTCCTAGATAAGGTCCCATGCAACTTAGAGGAGGCCAGGTGTAATAAGTCTCTTGTGGCTGTGCAAGAACTTAACACTACCTCCCGGCTTAATCCCTCTTCATTGCCTGGAAGAGAATGACCCAACATCATACTCCCCACATCAGATTCCCTCCCTCTACCATGTTATGTTTATTGCTTTGGGTCTCACAGGAACTTGGAATGGGTGGGAGCAATGCCAACTCAAAGGAGTCCTCTCCCCCAAGTCTAAAGACTATTTCCAGCCAGGCGGTGCATCCTGCTGTTCATCCAGTTGTTAGAGAATTTCTCTGTGCTTTCCCTCAGGAACTGACATCCAGAAGATGAAAATCAAGCCACATCTGCTCCAACGCTTCTCTCTAGAGGTGCCTCCTCTGCCTGATTAACTCCTTCATTTACTGAATCCCCCTTAGGCTGTGGGATGAAATTGGTGACTGGACTTTTAGAGGGCATTGGCTTGTCTGGGACTGGTTGGTAAAACTGCTACACTAATTCAACAGCATGCACAATATATTGCACATACTTAGCATTTTCCCATGAAAGTTCTGCTTCTGGATAGCATTTCCAGTGTATGCCTTCATCCTGTCTCCTGAAGCTCAATATTTCGTTGACCTTGAATTTTTTCTTATCTTGAACAATCAGTGTGTTTGGATATGTGTGTAAATGGCAGTTATGATTATGAGAGGCTTGGTGGCATCTCTTTGACGAGCAATGAATGATAGAAAACTGGGTGGACCTTCATAAATGGTGGCAACAACAAACAAAAGGCCACAGTATTTATATACTGTAGGATTTTAAATGAACCCATAAACTTTGATCAAGTTTCTTCAATGGTCTGATAAAAGCCAAACATTTGGTCAACAACCACATTTTATTTCCCTCAGCAAATGCTGCACTTCTTGCTGTCCCCAAGTGCATGGGCTCTCCCTTTCCTGAATCAACTTTGGGTAGCATGAGGGAGGAGAAACAAGACCTAGGCTCATTTGATTATCCTGCAGTTTCTCCACATGGGAGTCTATACACGAAGTTAGTACAATTGTTCCAGATTTTGTGAAATTCCTTCCCTAATCAGCTCAGTCTGCATGTCAGTTTGCAGACCTTGCCTGAACTGGTCAGTCAAGGCTGCTCATATGGATGTTGATTGCTAGTGTGGAAGTGTTTTGGTCTTTATTTCTTTTTGAAATTTTTGATTGTCTGTTTTGAGTGGTTAGCAAGATTAACACAAGACAACAGCCTAATCAAGGAATCTCCAAGAACTCTCCCATCCACATCGACAGACCAAGCCACTAATATATAAAAATAAGAGCAAATCCCACTCCCTTCTAGCACCAATGATGTAGTTTGGTAATGAATCTGCAAAAAAACTACCAAGCTCAGAAAAAACCATGGACCCCCTTGTCCAATTGTCCTTATGCAAAACTTACAGACAGATCAGGAAGCCACAGCATAAATGCAACATGGTGAAATAGATTGGCTCCATGTCAGCAATATATGTGCTGAATATATATTGAAGGAAGCTAGTTTAGATGAAGATGAACATGGTTATAAAACTGGAGGAAAAACATTAGTAACTGCACTATGAGAATGATACTATTTTAATAACTAAAAATGCAAATTAGCTGGGATCTCCAGTAGTGAAAATCAGGGAGCATAGTAAAAAATAGTCTAAAATTAAATATAAAAACCAAACCCATGAAAACAGGTATAGCAACCAACCTTAAAATTGCCAATGAAGATACTATAGTGATGGACAACTTATGCCTTTTGAGGCTATCAACAGTAAAGAAATAAGCAATGAAAAATACACTGTAGACTAGTACCTGGTATAGTTGCAATGAAGTCTTTCGAAGAGATATTCAAAAGCCATGATATATTTATAGAACTAAATATCAGGCTAGGGGTCTCTAGTGCTCTCTGAGCTTAGTTGTTTTCTTGCAGACATTTTCTTGGTTTTTTTCTTGCAGACATTTCATTATCCACTAGGTAACATCATCAGTCCTAGTCAAATGCACATTTGGATAATTAAGTATCTATAAGAAAATAACCAAGTTCAGGGAACACCAAAGACCCCTCATGGGCTCATGTTTTTTATCAAAATTTATAGCCCTAGAAAGCTATAAAAGCCCTGAGAGCTAGATTTACAAGCATCCATTTACTGTTACAGCTGCCTGGTTAATTGAGTTGCACCCTGGAGTTTTCAAGGATGTCCTGACACCCAAAGACAAGTTCATCCCATCTAGACCCTTAGCTTACAAAAGAAAATCCTAAAACAGAATGTAGGAGATAGTGAAAAGCATTCAGGCAGGGAAGTGGGAGGTGACATGTGAAGATTGACAGCTACTGGAGGCAGGCAGATGACTACCTTTTAAATGTCACAAGCTAAGGGGGATCAGCAAATTCTAATGGGATTTCTGGAGCCTGGCTTTGGAGCTCAACTGGTGTTCTCAAAAGCAACATTCTTTAAGAGCAGAGATTGAAGATCTGGAGATTGGTAACAACTAGAAGAGGAGCAAATCAGGGGTAGGATTCCACCAGTTTGCACCTATTCACTAAACCGGTTGTTAACATTCTAAGCAGTTCGGAAACTGGTTGTTAGAAGAAATTACTGGCCTAATCCTGTAAGGAAGGCAGGAAGGAAGCATTCTGGTGTTTCTTACAGAAACTGCCTCTCCATTAACCCTTATTACATTCTTGGCAGGACTAGACATCCTGTCTCAGGAACTTCTCTGGAGTTTTTTTTCCCTCCTTTGCTGGTACTTTCTTTGTGTGGAGTGACCATTCAAAGTTACAATGGCACTGAAAAAAGTGACTTATGACCATTTTTCACACTTATGACTGTTGCAGCATCCCACAGTCATGAGAGGCCAGGCGAGGTGATGTGTGCCTCGATGTGAGTGATATTGAGTTGGCTGCACCCAGCCAATAACATGACCACCAAGCCATGCCCACCAACTAAGCCATGCCACAGAACCAGTTGTTAAAAAATTTGAATCCCACCCCTGGACCAAATGTATTGAAACAGTGTCCCATTCCAGCTAGTGCAAGAATGTTTGGATGCTACCTTGTAGACTGTGAGACTTTTGTTTAAATTGAATATTAACAGTATGATTATGAGCGGTATGGTGGCCTAGTCATCAAGACACTTGCCCCTCACTCAGAAGGTTGAGAGTTTAATCCTCTTTAATAGCAGATGTTTCTCTCCTAGGATGCAAAGAAAAATATCTGCTGTGATTTCCATGTAGGCATCAGGAAGGCATCCAGTTAGTAAAACTCAGATCCACCCAGTTGCCCCAACTCTATCTCTATCTACAGGGTTGTAAAAAAGGAGTTTTATTAATAGATTGAGTATAAAACACAATTAAAGATATAATGTGGCAACATCACCTTGCAAAGCCTAGAAGGGTACATATTTGCTATACTGTGTGAGGGTTTTTTGTAAGAATCCTCACACATTGGTTATAAGTTTAAAATCCTTGTTCTATAAGTGAAATTTCCAACTTCATTTGGCATTCTGTAGACATATCCATAGAATAGAACAGAACAGAATATAATATAATAACAGCTTTGGAAGGGACTTGGAGATCTTCTAGTCCAATCCCCTGCTTGGGCAGGAAATCCTAAACCAAATGTTTTCTTGGCAGAAGAAGAGAAATCTTTCCCACTGGCTTCTTTGGGGATATTTTTTTCAACTTCCCAGTCTAATCTATAACCCTGGGATTCCCTGGTGATCTCTCCCTCAAAAATTTAAATCTCAATCCACCAAACCTTTCTCAAGAATATCCAATGGCAGCTGCATATTGCCATTAGGTATTCTTATGTCAATTAACTACAAGGAGTAGTTTAGTGATGGTAGAAGTCCCATGATAACTGGCCTTTTTGTCAAATCAACAAAGAATCTTCCAGATGCCAAGTAAAATAGCTGTTATAGTAAAGATTCAGGGAAAGTACCAAATGGCAATTTAGCTAAGCTGAAGGAGTGGACTCTTTCTTATTCTCTTATCACAACTATTACTGGTAAGTTATTGTTCTCACCATCCAATCCTTAGAAATAAAGAAATCTAGTACATCAGATAAAATGTAATTTCAGTTGTCGTGGCTGTTGTCAAAACTTGTTTTTCACAATCAAGATAGCTTTGTGGCAATAAAAATTGCCAGTTCTAAGATGTCTGATTTTGGTTAGATGACATTGGGGTCTAAACTCCCACACATATTTCATCTCCTAACCATATGATACCTGACATTTTTCATGTAATCAGCCAGTCATTTCAGATGTTAGCACAACTACCTGTGTACAATAAAGAATTTTGGGTGGCAATATTTTAAAGTAATAACAGTGGAATCAGGCTATAATCCAATGCTGTCCAGCAATAGCAGGCTATATAAGCAAAGTGTAACAATATAAGAGAGGAAAAGGGAGGTCATATTTTAACCGTGCCCCATAAACCTATCAATTGTTATTTAAGACAGTAATAGCAATCACTTGTTATAGCATCGTAAATTTACATGGCACTTTATAAGTAAAACACAAGCAGGAAAGCTTCCTTAGCTTTGACAAGTATCTCCGGTCTCACTAAAGAGAAGACAATGAACGAAACATGCTGTCAGGACATGATGGAGGCCAGGGGAAGAGGAAAAGGGAGGGAGGAGGACAGGGATGTTTGGGCGGAAGGACAGACTTAGCAAAAGGGCAGTTTGGATTCCAAAAGGAAGTGAGGGTTAAGAGACGAACAAAAAACCATAGGTCAAACAAAACTATAAATTTTTTTTGCAGTGCACGTAATCACTTTGAAAGCTAATTATTTCTTATTAGCCTGTCAAATTGGAGCCAAATATTTTATTGTTTCTCTCTTTCACCAATTTTTAATTAAATGGCAATGCATAGTAGTAATTATATAAGCCCAAGAAAATATTATTTAGTAAAAGGAAATGATAACTTATAGGCTGCTGTGCTTTACATCACTCAACTTTATTCTTGATTTTTTTATTTGAAAATGAAGATTAGATTTCTGAGTTCTCATAGCAGCAATAGGGAATGTTCTATATCAAGTGACTGTAGAAAGCTGTTAATTTTAGTGACCACTCTGCTCATCAGGGGCAATGAACCTGTTGAGTACCAGTTTGGTGTAGCAGTTAAGGTACCAAGCTAGAAACAGGGAGATCATTAGATGTAGGCCCACTTTAGTCATGAAAACTGGGAAGCTTTGAGCCAATCACTCTATCACACCCCATAGGAACAAGCCAATGGCAAACCACTTCTGAAATCATGACAAGAAAATTTCAGGAATTTGTCCACAGGAGTCCAAAATTGACCAAAAGGTGGACCTATGCTGTACCTGCATACAATAAACATATTAGATATATCTTTAGGATGTCTAAGCTCAGCTTACTGGAGAAAAATAACAGCAGGCATTATTACTTGTAAAAATGTAGAGAAGATAAACCATTTTCACATTATTGTGGGAAAATTCTTTCTCAGTCCAGATTTGAAAGCTATCTTTTCAATTTTAATTAGGGTGCTATTTGATGTCAGCCATCATCTTTGCCTTTGGCTGTCACAGTGCAGCCAATCATTCTAGGAACCTTTTGATCTATGTGTTCACATGAGACACAAAAGACTGGAAAAAAGTGCAGAATGGCTATTTTTAGTTCTACCATTTTTAGCTTTTTAGTAGAAATTGAAAGTGATTTTTGACTAGTTCAAATTCATGCTTTTCTGTCTGTATCCTATTATATATGTTCATACATCTGTACCATATTGGTGTACCCACATGGGCTGGTGAATGGCATTGGCATAAAGAAAGCCATTTTATCAGCTTATGAGTTTTAAAACATAAAATTGCACTAACATGCTTTTCCATTAAAAGCATTTTTTTAAAAAGTCTATAAATTATTAGTAGTATATACAAAATCAACATAAAACATTAAAGAGCCAGTAAAGTGGTACTGAAAGGGTACTTAATTTTTAAGCCATCTTTTAATTGCATTAAAATACTTTTTCATAGGAACCTTCTTATATAGATATTAAATACCTTTTAAAAAGAAAAATAACACAGATTCAAAAAAATAAAACATTTGTAAAATGAATAACTAGGAAAGTAATACTAAAAGTAAACTGATACATACAAACAGGTACTATAGACAAAATTGCCCAAAATATCATTTTATTATTCAAAACATCCTTCTTTCAAAAAAAGAAGAAAAGATCCTATAAGAGCTACTTTAGTGCATTTCAATCCTAATCCCTAATCCTGCATTCTTCACTATCCTTTATGTGTGTGTATTTGTGTATACATATGCACAAGCGTATATGTGTGGGCAAGTAGTATGTATCTAGTGGCACAGGAAATAAAATGAAGGTGTCAATATTAATCAGAGATATATCTTATATCAACTATCACTTGAATATATTGAGAAAAGCATCTTTATTTTATGCACTGTTTACAAAATGTTATGCTATAGTTTATTTTGATTTATTATGTAAGTCATTATGGTTTGCAAATGTAGTTCATAGCTGAAAATGTTATCTGAACTTAACCAATGATTATTAATTCACTGTACCACAATTAGGCAAATAATGGAATAGCACAATTCACCCATTAGGAATTCAACCATTTCTTTTTCTTTCACTAACCAGGTGGAAAAGAAGTAGTCTAAATAATTTACTTATGTTCCAGTCAGAAATTTGAACAATTTAGTAAATATTTCCAGCTTATCTTTGTTGTCTTAAGGACCGGAAACCTGTTTTTATTTTTTTAGGCCAGTACACTGGACACTAATATTAGAATTCTGAATCTCTTTTCTGCAAAGGGAAGGAATATCTGACAGGTAATTTAGATGGAAAACCAGCCAGCTATGGAAATGATGATGATGATGATGATGATGATGATGATGATGATGATGATGATGAT
>BLBF01000051.1:6235408-6268026 GCA_015471245.1 Laticauda colubrina
ATGATGATGATGATGATGATGATGATGATGATGATGATGATGATGATAATATATCCTATCTGCAGAGAATATTGGACAACCTGCTATGCTTCACTTTTTGGAAGTCAAAGCTTCATTCTCCCTTACCATGACTTTGTCTAGGGCACAGCTGTCTCTTCCCCTCCATTCAAATCAATGCAAACATGGTCAAGCTATCCCTTTGTGAATTCAGAATTGAATCTGAAGTTGTAGGGTCAAAGAAAGCAGCTCTGACTGCCCTGCTCCACCCTTACTATTAGACAGGAAAGTGGCACCAAAGATCTTTTCTAAATAAATCAGTCTTGATTGTAGAGCTCAGGCCAATGAGGAGACAAATCTCATTAGCATTGATTTTAAAATAAATTATTGAGAGTGCTTTCCCCATCCCACTTCCCTACTCTGTGAATCTGCAAAGAAAAACTCTAATCTGCTTACAGTGATTAGTAAAAGGGAAAAAGGGGGGGGGATCCATTTAGGATTATTCCTGCCTTACTGCATATTTAGCTATTGATTGCAGGTAGATTTAGAGTTTGACCGAGGCAAAAATGTTGCATCTGGTACCTCCTCTCCCTCCTTGTATCTCTCAACCCAATTTTCTTACAGGGATTTCAGAAGGTAAAAGACCTTTTGCAGGCTTCCTAGAATACCTGCTCCAGAAGATCTGTATCAGAGAAGCAGAAGACAGCTAAGCAATTTAATTTATGTTTCAGAATATTTATGATTATTCACCAGGAATCTGTGGTTCAGTATATGAAATTCCTTAACTTAGACTGCCTTATTGCAAATCTTAACATTTGTTTACAAAATAGCAAATACTCCTAAAATTCATTGCTTCACTGCTTTACAATCAAATTTACTTTTTAAATATAGCAAAAGTAGATCTTTGCACTTCAGCCCAGATCCAATTTTTTTAGATCCAGAATGTACTCCAAATATATAATGAATGTTCGCTTTCCACCATTTTGAGATAAGTGTGAGAAAACTGTAACTTAATAAAATAGACCTTGTATATTTAAAATCAAAGATTCCCAAACCTTGTCTTAAAATCATGTGAAGAAAAAAAACTCAGCCTTGCCAACGTTAACACCATTTCCTGCCTACTGTGTTCCTCTCAGGTCCCTAAAAGCATTAAGAATGACTCATAACCAACAAGGCCAGAATGGTTATACTCAATGAGCAGCAAACTAATTGTAATCCTAATACCTTTTTTTGCCAATGTAACAAAAAATTTGCCTCAGTTCATATTGTTTTTGTTCCATCCAGAAAGAAGCGTGTGAGACCGGGTTCCAACAATGAACTCTTTTATTAAACTCGCTAAGCAATTGTAACAGAACAAAAGCCCAAGCTGCGGCAGCCCT
Organism: Laticauda colubrina; assembly: GCA_015471245.1. NCBI lineage: Eukaryota > Metazoa > Chordata > Lepidosauria > Squamata > Elapidae > Laticauda > Laticauda colubrina. Next base: position 6,236,785 of record BLBF01000051.1, read on the forward strand.
TTTTATAGCAGCTTGCCCGCAGCTTGTGGCCAATGACACTGCTTTGACTGTTCCCGCCGTTTGGCAGTTAACCAGATTGGTTCTCTAACAGCCAATCCACGAATGGCCTTTTCGGCCAGTCAGAACAGGGAACTTGGAGCCTACCAAGTTCCATACAGAACAGTTTTAATTCATCTTATAGAGAATGTCTCACTGGATTCTGTTCCCAGTTTTCAACATGTCCTCTCTGTACATTTTTCATTCACATTCTGTGTTTTACATCATGTCCTTTCTCCATGAAATTCAAGGCAATTAATAGGGATATCTGGGAGGTATTTATAGAGAGCTAACTGGCAAGAAACAAACCAAGCAGTTTTGGCCATTCTTTTAAAGCGCAACAATTTCTCATAATCCTCAGGCATTATGGCTGATTGTACTGATAGAAAGTTATGGGAGTTGTAGTTCAATCCCTTTAAATGGCTTCCTTTTGCCAAAGGCTTACTACTTCCTTTTGCTTACTAAACTTGGCTTACTAAAAGAGAGCCTTTCTCAATCAGAAATATACTCATTGCACACAAGATTTCATACAATGCATATAAGATTTCAACATGATTTAAAGCATCACTGAAATTCAAACACTTTTGTTATAAAAATACTAATTTAAAAAAATTGAGATTTTTACAAAATACAGGGTGCATTATTCAGTAGCTTGAGTATAAGTGGTTTCCTATGAGGAGATAGCAACAACCCACTTTTGATAAGGACCAAGAAGTTAAATAAAGTAATTCTGAATGTCATAAAGCGATATCACATTGATCCAGGGCATTACGAGCAACTATAAAAGTGGCTGCACAGATTGGAAAATTGATGGAAAAGGGAACTAGTTGTTAGCTGCTCAAAGTATAATCAACTGATCAACTGATCAGTACAACTGATCAACATAATCAACTGATGCTGAATCAGATTGTGGGACACTTCTAGAAGCAAAAGGATATTGTACAAATTTACAATGAATCATGGACAGAATATTCCCTTTTTGGAGTCTTTCGGGTTAGTAACTAAAGTCAAAAGCAAAACAAGCAAAAATGCCATCTTGTTAATCAAGCAAAAGAACAATGCCAGACTTTTAATATTTACACTAGGCTTTGGAAACTATCTGATGGATTCAGTGTTATACATAACTGAGTCCTGAAAATAGTCCAAAAATGTGAGTCCATATAATTCTTCTAAATAGAATTAATATAACTTATTTTATAAGAAAGATGGAGGAAAAAGCATTTGCATTTCCCATATCTGTAAAACAAATGGAAATACTTGGCTAATTCAGAGGTTTTTTTATCTAGCCTGATAACCACAGGATCCAATACTATACAGACAGTCTCAGAAAGAACACTGAATTAGGTCTCAAGATAAAAGGTTTGTAACTTAAACCCAAGAATCTCTGGCACTCTGCTTAAGTTTGTAACTTAAACCCAAGAATCTCTGGCACTTACTGACCAGCAAGTCCCCCCCCTCACTCGTCAACATTAGTGCAGTATGTATTTGGTCCTCACTTACTCCCAGTCCAGCAGCTCAAATTGCTTAGCAGAGCTGTGTAGTAGAGTGAACTCCAGACATTCCCCCAAGGAGACTCCTCTGTCTCACTTTTTTCTCTGGTTTACTGGAAATGGAATGCTCCTTTACCCATTTTAGGCTGTTGTTCCATCCACATTAGCAAAGCCTTCCTAATGGGTCTATTTGGTATGTCTAAGTCCCCAGCCCCAAACGGACTCAGATTTTGCTTTAAAAACCCCTCAATATATTTATCTTCTTTTTGGAAATAGAATAAGGATAGTAGGAAGATACTTTTATTTATTATAATTGGTTAGTTTATTTTCCACCTTACCTCTAGGAGTTTCAGGCAAGATACATATTAATCAGAGGTGATATTCAGCAGGTTCTGATCAGTTTTGGAGAACCGGTAGCAGAAATTTGAATAGTTCGGAGAATCGGCAAATCTCCACCTCTGACTGGAGATTTCACAGTATCTTTCCCCTGCCACACTCACCAAGCCACACCCACAGAACCAGTAGTAAAAAAATTGAATCCCACCACTGATATTAATCCTTTCTCCATTTTTTTTCTCTTTCAAAACAGTTCTATAAAGTACTTTCTCTGCACCCAACCAGGTCTTGGTAGTGCATGCCAGATTGGCCCTCTCATCCATAATTATATTAGAGATATAATCAATTGATAGAAGGTCTTAATGCAGACTGATCTGGCATTCAGCAATAGATGACAAAAAACTAGGCACACTGAAGCTCCAATGACCAGATCTTGAAACAGAGCATGAGGGCATGAAATGGGTCCTCAATCCCAATATCATGTTTCATGTTCCATCAAAATTCTTCATGCCCATCAGCATTGTGATGTCTCTCCCTGGCCTCTACTCTTTTACATAAGTGATACAGCAGGATTTTGGAAGGAATGTGTCCCCTCCAGTTCAATTAGTATTTGCCCTGTTCTCTTCCTTCCCTGATGCCATTGATTGTATATATTGATTGATTGATTTATGAGGACAAGATCTACTATATTATTCATTCCTGTAGGCTATTCTCCCCATCTTTCTCAGTATGAATGGGTATGAATTTACATGCTGAAGAATAGGTTAAAAATGCTACAAGAAAAAAAATTTTTTTAAAAGCCAGAGAGGTCAAATTCTGAATTTTTACATTCAGCTCTTTTTGGCTCAAACTTTGCTCCTGTGATACATCTGTAGATTGCAATGATATTAGTCAGCCTTTGGGCTAGTTCAGTGATTGTAGCATCAATTGATGTTTTCATTTGTAAATAAAATGAATCAAGACACCTAGTGCCAGAACTAGAATATTCTACTTCAAGTACCACATATTCTACTATAAGGCATTTAGGGATGATAACAGCAATGAGAAATCAAGGCTGGGACGTTGTCTTTGTGTTTCCCAGGTCTGTAGTTATGCAATAAAACACCATAACCTATACTGAAGCAGATCTAAATCACTGGTAAAGCACTTGCTCTGTGAAATCTCTGGCTTTTCCAGCTAAAAGAAACAATTTGTAAGTAGTAAGAAAAACATTAATTGGGCATTTTGGGAAGAAGCAGTCAATTTCAAAGGTAATTTCCCAAAAGACATTTTTTTTTTTTTTTGCCTTTTCGAAAAGCACCATTAGGATAACCATGATCTGGTTGATTGAAAATCTCCATAGACAGTCAAACGCAAGGATAGAAAAGTAGGTTGGGTTTGTACAATATACTCAACTAGGTTGGACAATTAATGATTGAACATATTATGAAAACTGAACCATAGTCTGAGCATGCTCAATGAGCTAAAATATGACATGAAGCTTAACATGTTTGCTTGCTTATTATAGTTTATTTTGTTGCTATGAAAACAGCAGTTATGATTTGTTAGTCCAAGTTTAAGCTTTAGCATGTAATATGATGCGGCTATAATTGCTTCCATGAACCAAATCCTGAACTCAACATTCACAAAAAATGAGCATGCATTTTTATTAGCAATGCCTAGAATATTGAATTTGGATAAAAAATAAAATACCATCTATAAGAATCTATTCAGCCATGGAGTAACTTCAGGTTATTCATTCTTATTTGATTTGGGAAAAAATGAGACAAGCTCTGTTCAATGCCCTGATATTCATGGTTTTATCTTGCCTTTTACAGCCTTAATTTTGAGATAGTGTTTAGATATGTATTACACAGTGCAAATTTCAAACTGTTCTAGGCCTTTGTGAAGACTACCAATGATTTGGATCTGCTTCAGTATGGTTTTATTGCAACAACAAAGACCTGGGACACACAGAGACAAAGTCCAAAGTCCATTGATTTCTCATTGCTGAATTACTCACTTATCTTCCCTAAATTATGTAGGGAAGTAGAATAATAGAATATGTGGTGCATGAAGTAGAATGAATATTCTAGTTCTGGTACTGGATGACTTGGTTCAGAAATGTGGCTTGGATTTTTTGTTTGATATATAGGATGTACTAAACCTATTGTTTTTACTACACAGCTTGGCCTGCATGCAGATGGCACCAGGAATATAGGTTTATTGATGTGAGAGATGAATCAGTTGTGGGTTTCAAAAATTTTTCCTACTGGTTCGGTGTGAGTGTATGCTTTATGCTCGCATGCACACCAAACACATGCTTTGTGCATGTGCAACATTTGCAACTCACCTTCTGTTGCAAGCCCTGTATGTAAAACAGCTGATGTACGGCAATCAGTTGTGCCACGTGAAGCAGCTGTTGTTGAAAATCAGGTAATAAAGTTCAGTATAGAGCTGGGGTGGGTGAGAGGGCCTAGCAGCTGATTGTCAGAGAGAAACAGTACGCTCACAGATGATCGTTGGAGCAACCAGTTCAGGTGAACTAGGCCGAACCGGTAGAATATTACCACTGAGATGAATGGTGCAACTCTCCAGGATCTCAAGCAGATTTTCCTTTATATCCAATCAATTTGAATAGAGGTACTTTTTAACCTACATATGATTCAATTGCTCTATGTTTTTTTCAAGATAGGACAAAAAGACTCTTCTTTTGTATAGTACTGTTTCTTCAACAAATTGCCTGGATAGTTGAAAAGTTTACATTCGTTTCACTATTATTAATTTCATTTCAATATTGCCCTCTTAATGTTTCATGGTAGCTTTTATTAAAATGTAAAATATTATTAAAAGCAAAGAAGCTGTATATTAAATTAGTATAAAATTGGTAAATATTATGAAAAACTAGAGTGAAACATAAGTCTTTAATTCTCTCTTGAAGATCTCTAAATATAGTCGTCCCTAGAAAGCTGCACAAAACATTTTTCATTATCTGGAAGAGCTGAAAAGACCTAGCCAAAATCTTCATCAGGGAAGCTGGTGGCTTCTGAAATAGTTAGGACTTCTGGTAAATCAGCACAACACAATTTGAATATGAAGTTTTGAGTTCAAAATGTTTCAAATTCAAAACATTTTACACATCTCTATTTAGTTTTAAAAGAGAAAAATAGTAGTTTATATTTGCCTGGAAACCAACAGTATGTACAGCCAGAACCCATATTTAAGAACATGCACAATATGGTACGAATAGCCCCAGGGATAAAATTGGCTTACACATTTTGATTTAACTGGAGTTTCAGGTTACATACAAGAGCAACCCTACATATAATGCACTGCAGTAGTCTAGTATTGTAGTTAACACTGTTGCACCAGTGTTTTAGCTGATATTAGCTAGTCAGGTTTTAGCTGCACTGCAGTTGATTAAAATAATGGAATCTAAGGCAATGTACAGTATTACAGCTGAAACCATGGCATTGCAATTAAATGCCAGGATTTCCCAGTTAACGTGCCTCAAAAATTCATGCTGGATGCAGACTTTCTAGAAGAAATTCAGTCACACTTCTCTCCTAGAAGTTGTAATCACTAAAGTTGTTACATATTAGCATACTCCAAGTACTCTGTTTCCATTGGTCCACAAATACTCAAATCTGATTGGTGTTCTACTCGACGGTGATTGGTCGAAAATAACTAGTTTATGATTGGCCGCCTCGGTGGCGGGAGAATCAAGGAGCCATCATTGGCCGCGAGCCGCGAGCAGCCTCTATATAAAAAAGGGCTGCCACGTCTCCTGCCTCAGATGAAATCCAGCAACTAATAAAAGAGCTGAAGTTATGCTGGTCTCAAGTCTCATTCTTCATGAACACAACACTGGCGATGAAGGTGGGGTCATGAGACAAGGAGACCAGTTGAGCACATGGCAATGAGAACCGAGCAGACGAAATGGCCGGAACCAACTCGCCACACGCACCATTCAACCCAGTGACGGAGGACTGGGAATCGTACATCGACAGATTCCTCATGTTCCTCGAGAGCAACGACTTACAAGGAATCTCCGACAACAGAAAGAGAGCCGTGTTCCTGATGCACTGTGGGCCCATAGTGTTCAAGATGGCTAAGGCATTGGCCAAACCAGAGGACGTAAAGCAGATGGCCTGGCCAGATTTGGAAAAATTGCTGAAGGCTCATTACGCACCAACCGTCTCCAGCCTTATTCAGAGACATGAGTTCTACAAACGGGACCAGAGAGAAGGTGAGAGGATCACAGACTTCGTAGTGGTTCTCAGGGACATTGGAGGGGCATGCGAGTTCCTCAACATGGATGAAGCCATGAGGGATCGCGTGGTCCTTGGTCTAAGAGATCTCACTTTGCAGAGCTGACTGCTAACCCGACCAAAAATTACAGTCACTGAGGCTATCGTTGAGGCCACGGCAGCTGAAGCCACTAAAAAATCAGCAGCCAAAATGCAACAAATGAATGCGACAATACAAAAAACACTGGCAGAAACAAGCCAATTTCCAGAGAAGAAGTCAGAGAACACACACAAGACCATCACACACCATGAGGATAGCAAATCGTTGTCCAAGACCGACGATGAAGAGGAAGAAATCCAGACTGACAACGAAGAGGAAGAAATTCCCTCCAGTCGGAACGAAATAGATGGGAGAAGAAAGGATGTAAGTCGGGGTTCCAGTGCGCCGGGTACGGAGGAGACCACCCCCGTTCCGAGTGCCATTTCCTAGACTCCATTTGCAGGTACTGCGAGAGACGGGGACACATAGCAAGGGTCTGCCGAAACTGGAAAAGCTACAGCCCCCGACATAGAGACAACACCCCACCAAGAATAAAACAAAGACAGACATTGAGCCGTGAGAGTCGAGAAAGCAGAGGCAAATGGCTAAACGAAAGCTACAGAAAAGAAAAAACACACCAAACTATAACCATCGGCATTTCAAACGCAACCAATGGCTGGAAGGTACATGTGGCAGTCAGCATCGAAGGCCAAAAATGCGAGATGGAGGTGGACTCCAGCTCATACCTATCAATGGTATTATGGAATACCATTAAAAGACTGATACCGCATATACGCAGAAAGGAATTAGAAAACCAAACACTGATACTGAAAGACTACCAAGGGAAGAGGATCCCCATAGTCGAACTCAGACGCTTCCAAGTCACATTCAAAAAACACATCAAAATTCTGCCTTTAACCATCATAGACCAGAACTGTCCAAGCCTACTGGGACTCGAATGGTTCGAACCCCTGGGAATCGGGGTGACCGGAATCGACAGTGTCACTGAGACAGACTGAGAGGAGAACCTAATGAGGGAGTTCCAGGACGTATTCGATGGGAAACTAGGCAAGTACCGAGGGTCCCCCATATCATTTAATTTGAATCTGACAATAGCTCCAATTAGGTTAAAAGCGAAGCGAGTTCCCTTCGCATTAAAACCGAAGATCAATGAGGAATTAAATAAACTCATAACACAAGGGATATTGGAACCAATTGACCATGTTAAATGGGAAACCCCAATCATAACCCCAATTAATCCAGATGGGTCCATGAGAATCTGTGGTGACTACAAGGCCACCCTAAACCATGCACTACAGCAAAGCGCATATCCTGTTCCGGTAGTGCAACATCTGTTACACTCATTGGGGAGAGGCAAGGTTTTCACAAAGCTCTACCTTGCACAAGCATACCAACAATTGCCAGTCGACCCCGAAACAGCGGAGGCACAAACGATCATGACTCATAGGGGAGCATTCAAATGAAAAAGACTGCAATTTGGAGTCAGCGTGGCCCCAGGGGTGTTCCAAAGCCTGATGGAGCGGTTGTTACAAGGCATGAAAGGGGTTGTCCCATACTTTGATGACGTGTTAGTGTCAGCCAGTGACAAGAAACAACTAGAAGCCCATCTCAGAATAGTATTGCAAAGATCCAAAGGCGGGACTCAAGGTCAAAAAAGAAAAATGTCAGCTAGCCACCTTGAAAGTCAAATTCCTGGGGTATCTAATCGATAAAGATGGCATCCACCCCACAGATAAAAAAAATCAAAGCGATCAAAGAAGCACCAAGACCAAAAAACAAAGCAGATTTACAAGCATTCTTGGGACTTAACAATTTTTATAATGTTTTTCTGCCACAGAAGGCAACGACGGTGGAACCACTACATAGATTACTGGACAAGATAGCCACCTGGACCTGGGGACAATGAGAAGAGACCACGTTCCAGAAAATAAAAGATTTAATAACATCCAAATCTGTATTAATACAATACAGTGAGAAACTGCCACTGACAATCACCTGTGACGCATCACCGTTCAGCATCGGAGCCGTACTCAGCCACATGCTACCAGATGGGAGAGAAGCGCTGATCGCATTCTACTCCAAAACACTGTCCAAAGCTGAAAGGAACTACAGCCAGTTGGACAGGGAGACGTTAGCAGCAATATCTGGGGTCAAACAGTTCCATGAATACTTCTACGGTAGGACCTTTACACTCATTATAGACCACAAGCCCCTATTGGGAATACTAGCAGGGAACAGGGCCACCCCAAACATACTCTCCCCACGAATGACAAGATGGTCCGAGTTCCTTGCTGCATACAATTACAAATTAATTCATTGACCAGGCAAGGACATTTCACATGCCAACACACTGAGCCGTACTCCCCTACCTGAACTGGGAAGTGACCCGGCACCAACCACATCCACCCTACAAATTGAAACACTACCAAACCTACTCATAACTGCAGCGGACATTGCAAAAGAAACCACAAGAGACAAAAAATTGTCACAGGTTTTAAACTGGGTAGGAAAAGGGTGGCTGGAAAATGAGACAGACATGACTTTTAAACCGTTCAAGAATAGACAGACTGAACTTTCAATGTTAAAAGGTTGTATTCTATGGGGGGATCGGGTGGTCATCCCGGAATTATTACAAGAGCAAGTACTGAATATTTTACATGAAGGACACCCGGGTATCGTACAAATGAAATCCCTGGCCAGGAGTTATGTATGGTGGCCAGGGATGGATAAGGATATTGGGAGATGGGTAGAAACCTGCACTATATGCCAAAGATCCTGACCTGCACCCATTGTAGCACCTATACTCAACTGGGAAACACCAAGGGGACCCTGGTCAAGAATACACATAGATTTCGCAAGGCCTACAAAAGGACACACATTTTTAATTATAGTAGACGCTTACTCAAATTGGCTGGAAGTAAGCGTCATGAACTCAACAACTACAGAAGCAGTTATCAGACAACTGAGGAAACTTTTCGCCACACATGGGTTATCAGATGTAGTATTAGATAATGGGCCACAGTTCACAACATTGACATTTGAAAAGTTCCTCGTTGAACATGGCATAAGGCATGCCTTGACAGCACCGGGTCAGCCGGCTACAAACGGATGGGCAGAACACATGGTCCGGCATACCAAAGAAACCATAGAAAAATTAGACACGGGAGATATACAAGAGAAAATTTACAAAATGCTCATCATACAACACATCACACCTAACTCTACTACAAATAAAAGCCCAGCAGAATTATTAATGGGCAGAAAATTAAGATCATATCTCGATAGATTATATCCCCACATACAGCCCTGAAAAACCAACAGACTCCTCCAGCAGACATCGCACATTCGAAAAAGGGGACCTAGTCTATGCAAAAAATCTCATGGGGCACCCACTGTGGGTACCGGCAAAGATAACAAAAAGATAACAAAGATAACAGGACCCCGATCGTACAGATTAGAAACGGACGATGGAAGAAGCTGGAGGAGACACATAGATCAATTAAGATCAAGAACATTGGAACGAACCACTGACACACCCAGGCACGAAGAACAACAACACACACCAGTACCACAACAACCATTAAACAAAAACAATAATAATCAAACAAGAGAGGGGGGAGACCCCTCAAACACAAACAAGAGAGGAGGGGGAGACCCTCCGTTAGAACAAGAAACACTGCAAAATAAAAAAACAAACCACCAACCAAATTCTCAAATAAACCCAGAAAAAAAGAACTACTTACCTGAAGAAGACTTCGGCAAAGAGGAACAGGAGGCGCAAGAATACCAAGAAGCCACTCCGAAGGGAGCAGCCGAGTCAACTCTACCAGCCTGGGTAGGCCAGGCGGGAGTGGCATGGCTGACTCCACCTTCCAGGAGGTTCCACAGAGAAGGACAGGATAAACAGCGATGCTGTCTGAACCCGCCGAAGACAACAGCATGACTAAACTGCACAGGTCAAGTAGACAACCTAAAAACCCCACCTACTTACGTGACTATGTAACGTAGGATCAAACCAAGAGGGGAGGGGTGTTACATATTAGCATACTCCAAATACTCTGTTCCCATTGGTCCACAAATACTCAAATCTGATTGGTGTTCTACTGGATGGTGATTGGTCGAAAATAACTAGTTTATGATTGGCCGCCTTGGCGGCGGGAGAATCAAGGAGCCGTCATTGGCCACGAGCCACGAGCAGCCTCTATATAAAAAAGGGTTGCCGCGGCTCCTGCCTCAGACAGAATCCAGCAACTAATAAAAGAGCTGAAGTTACACTGGTCTCAAGTCTCATTCTTCGCGAACACAACAAAAGTGTTAACTGGTCTAGTATCTACTCGGAAGTTGAAAAAGTTTGCTAATACCCTCCAAGGCACTATAAAAATGCTGGGCAAAAATGACAGAAACAAGCAGTCACTGGTTCAGAGAAACCTTTCCATTTATCAAAGTGGATTCTGCTTGCTTCGCTCTTGCTTAAGTACAGATCAGGGAGCTTAGGTGAACTAGTAACAGTTTAAAGATATGAATTTCATTATATAAACTTCTCTGTTCATACAATTCCTGCCAGAAAAATAGAATCCTCATATGAACTCCAATCTTTTTGGTAAAGACAGATCTATATTGGTAGTGAGAGACAAGAAAACATGAAAACATATGTCACAATATTTTTGTTTTCAAACTAATTTAACAGATACTGTACAGATAGAGCTTATAACTTATAGTTATCCAATAAGGTTCACATGTTGATGAATTGTATGAAATAAGTTCAAATAGGAAATGGGGTGGAAAGTATGAGAGTTTGAACACGGTTATAGGCAAAAATTAATTGGAGAACACCATTTATTTTTAAGATAAATGAGATGGGACTATTGAAGAATAAACAATCAAGAGGTGTGGATGGGATGGCCTAATAGTTAAGATAGTTATAGGACTCCAGATGTAGGTAGCCTATACTTAATTATAATTGACCATCCAGGAACATCTGAATGAAAAGCTCTATGTCCACTCCCTGAGGAAACTCACCAAAAAGGACCATGGAAGTGAGTCTCTGCAGCTGTTTATTTATTTCCATCCTATCTTTATTATTTTAATAAATAACCCAAGGTGGTGAAATATTTTTTTATTTATTAAATTTGTTAAATATATTTATTAAAATCATTTATTATTTAAAAAAATAATTGCCTTTTTTCTGGAAATAGCATTTCTCGGCATTCTAAATGTCTGTCCTTTTGTCATTAAGAAAACCAGTAAAATTTTGCTACTGCATTCCAGTTGGCGTGAAAGGCTGGAATATTCTAAGGTTGTTTCATGGATGCTGGAATATTTGTTTAATATAGCTAATGTTCCTAGTTTTTATATAGGTACTTTAAATATGTTTTATTTTTATCATTGAAATCATGTCCATTTTTAAAATTATGTATGCTGGATATATACACTACTAATCATTATTTCATCACCCCAATCATCATCATCCCCAATGTTCCAACCTTATAGAATATTGGAAATCTTAATCTTCCTTTCTCCTTGAGCATCTTCCTTCCTTCCTCAAACCACTGCTAGTTTCCCCATTCCCCATGATTATAACAGCAGTTATAATCCTAAGGCTAGCAGCCAGGTAAGTGCCCGCTCTAGGTTGGGAAGGAAGTGAGGGTGTGTGTAGAATCATGCATCAAAAATGATATATGGCGGTCTGCAAGCAGTGCCATGTGAATTGGAAAGACTATGTGGGTGTATACCAGAGATGCTGTGTGAGTCAAGGAGAGTATAGGATGTGGTTTAGGTCACAAATGGTAGCCAAGGGATGCATGAGAGATGCTGTGCAGATGGGTGCGTAGGAGCATGGGAGAAGAAGAATGCATGGGAGTTCCCTTGGAGAGGTGCCTGCCAGGAGGGGATAGCATTCCAGGGGTGGTGTGGGTTGAGAAGGATGCTTGGGAGTCCTTGGAAATGTGCAGGTCAGGGACAGCACATGAGATAATAGCACAGTTTGGGAAGGTTATCAAGAATGCTCATGAGCAGAGAAGGTATATGGTGAACAGTGTGGGTTGGGAAGAGGACAAACAAGAGATATCAGGTATGGGACACAAAAGGTGTATGAGGGGCAGGGTGGATCAGATTGGATATATAGGGATATGGAAAAGATCCTGCGTGATCAGGCAGGAGGCCAATGGAGAATGGGGAGAGTGCTTTGGATAGCACAGATTGGAGAACTAGTGAGGGGGTGCCATGGGCCAGGAAGGGAGTGTGATAGTTGCTTCCTTCTTGTTCCTCTTTCCTTTCCCCTTCCCTTCCCTATCTTATCCAGCAAGCAGGTAAGTGACTGCTTCTGGGTGAGAAAGGGAGTAAGGGAATGCAAGATTGCTTGGGAAACCGTCAAAAATATTGAAAATAAGTTCATGTGATCACAGCAGTAGCTCAGCAGTGCAGCATTAGCCAGTAGCACTGAATCAGCTACAACTTCCCCAAATTTCATTTCTTTAGGAGACATGGGTCCCGGATTTTGGATATTCTGTATCCAAGCTAGCTCTCTTGAAGAATTAGGTTTCAAAAATGGTTGCCATATGATGTACCATTTCATCCAATTGAAGGACAGGATAAGAGTTTTAGTAGTGTATAGGTAAGACAGGATTTTCAAGTAGTCTCAAACTCATTGCCACAGGATTTTGAAATGGTCACCATTCAAGAGCTGCATGAAAACAGAGAACAGCAAACTGATAAACTGCCCAGATAAAATCTACTTGCTTCGTATTTACTAGCTATGACTAGCCTGGAAATTGCCATCCTACCATGAATATACCTAGTTAGTCATCAGAAGAAAGGATCAAATTTAAAATGAGCCAATGGTCTGATCTATTGCAGAAATCCCCAAAACTCAGCAGATACATTTTTATTTGTTTCTGACTTAATATGGCATCCTTTTTATTATGCAAATAAAATTCTCCATTGTGTTTGAGTGTTTTTTTTAAGAATGGAACAGAATGAACTGCTTCGAAGGAGAGAGTCAGAAAGATAATTTCCTCAGCAAGTCATCGCCACTAATGAAGTTTTACAAAAACAGATACAACCAAGGAAAAATAAAATTTCACAGGTGATAAATTTTTCCAATTTCCAAGGCAGAATTCGATAGGATTGTTAAATTAAGAGTGAAGGTGTCTGTTAGGAAGCAACGAACAATGATGGGTAATTTTATAGAGTGGAAAATTGAATCAAATTGCAACATTAAAACACAGCTCCTTGGAGGATCTGCCCCAAATGCAGGCCTACTTCAGTATATTTAGCTGGCGACTTGGGGGAAGGGATATACTGTATGAATGGAAGGACTGTGCAGTTGTAAACAGCATGAAGATATGGCTTCAAAATATCTTTAGAATGTCCAAGTTGAAAAGAGGGTGGATAGGTTACAAAAGAAAGTGGGTTAGGAGAGGGATAAGAAATCTTCTTCAATCAGATCATGAGAGGGATTTAATTTGCCACAACTACCAGACTTTCTTTAATCCTAAATCTGAGCTGGCATGTATGAGAGATTAACAAACTGAGTGCTTCTGAGCATCTTTAGAGTATTTTATTTTTAAAGTTTTGCTAGGTTATCACTTGATCCAGTAAAAAAAGTAATTTGATTGTGAAATAAAGATTAGTGTGAAATGTTACTATCCACAGCTTTATCCTCCACATGCATATATTACTTTATCCTCCACATGCATATAAACTACATGCATGTCCTTGACAATCAGAAAGTTGAGTGCTTTACACAATGCTATTCTTGAAGAGATGTCAGGTTTGCTACTACTTATTAATTCTAGGGTACAACTGTTAGAAAGATAGGTTAACAGGCTTTGAATTATTAAATATTGATGTGTCAGTTAGATTGCTGACCTCAGAAAGTATAGTATTTTCCCTGTAAAAAAAAGCAGGGAAAGAAGTGTCTATGCTTTTATTTATCAAATCTCACTGAGGTCATTCCTGAATTTATAATAGCTAGTACTTCAATAGAATGCACAGAAAATTTCAAACTGAGGACCCTAACTAAGGAAGTAAATAAATAAACTGTTGAATAGTAATTTTTCTCTTATAAGAATGAATCAAGAATAAGGTAAGAAAAGAAAATGATGTTCACAATATTTTTTCTATTTCCAAAGGTGGTTCATGACTTAAAGACTCAAATACAGGATGGAAGTAACCAATTTCTCCCCCAGAATCTTTCTTCTGAAGCTTGCATCAGATGATAAAGTAGTATCCTGGAAAAAAATGTTTTTTCTATGTTGCAATTATTAAAAAAGATTCTGGCAAAGATATTGTAAAGCATGTGGCCCTTCTTTTAACATAGTTTGATGTATAGATATTAATATTAATGCAGAATTGGAAAACCCTAACCTATGAAGTGCAGAATATCTACAGGACAAAAGTCCATTATCTTTCTCTATTAATTATCTTTTGCACTGGGAAAGAATTCTCTCTGAAAGATTTTCTAAAGCTTTTTCTAACTTGTCTTCTTTAGATTTTGACAGCACTTAGAATCTCTCTTTCTTTTTCTAGTTATGGCCTCAGGGAGAGGGACAAAATCCTCTGAGAAACATGAGTCATTGAAAAGGAGCTAGATGAAGAAGATAATGATCTATTACTTTTACATAAATCAGTATTCAGAAAAGCTTGGTTCTTTTCCATCTCCCCATTCTATGGTATTCAATTCAAAGATGCAGTACTCTTGTGAACTTTGTGGCAGTGACTCTGCATCATGTCTGAAGGATTGGGAATGACAGAAAGGAACGCTGCCAAGGCCTGAAAGCTAGTCCCTGGGTCTCAGAAATGAGGTTGCCAGATTTTCTATCCTTATCAAATTGCTATTGTTGCCCAGAATATTTGTCTGAGGAGGCCATGGAGTTTGGCAATGTGTGGCTTGGGTTTCTCTTTTGCAGTATGTGCAGTGATTTGTATACCAGATACTTCAGACTTTGCAAAGAGTTGGTAGGTACAAGAAGTCTGGATCCATTACAACCCTAACAAAATGTTTTTTTTTCTCATATAGTTGCTGTCTTTCTTATTTTCTTTTATTTCAATAAATATCTTTACAAAGAAGAAGTTATAACCCCCAAGGAGCTTCAAAATAGACTTTCCATATTGATCCTGGAGTCCTCATTTGGGAAGAGCAGGGGTATTTCATAAATGAAGAGCATGTCTAGATCCTTCTGTGTGGCTGTGTTACATGAACAAGAAAAAATATGAGCATGTATGGGAAGATAAGTTCTTTCTATATGCAGAATGAAACTGATATGCAGATCAAAACATCAAAACATCAAGAAATTCCAATCAGACTGGTGGAACAAATTTGCTGTTCTCTATATATAATGGGCAGAATGATGATTATTAATCCTATTGTCTCAGGTTGGTCCCCTCATTTTAACAGTGAGAAAAATGAATGAACATTCCTATGAATTTGGTTGTCTGCTGATTAGCATGAATAAACCTATCATTATGATTTCACCTTATAGCCTAATGAGTAATCAGGGAATTGATGAAGTAGCTTCAATGACAGGGATTTTTTTTCCTTAATGACCTAGAAATCCCTCTCTCTTGTGTTTGAAATGTAAGAGCAATCAGAAGTGGCAGAAGAATTATTTATAACAGATTTTGAGACAAAAGAGGCAAAAAGCTCTGCTTGTAGGCTCAAATATTTGCTCTCTTTATTTAATTGAGGTATGATCAATTGTTTTGTTGCCTAATTTAACGATCTATTATTTCAAATAAGTTCTGCTTCCACAATGTAAAAACAAAGATTGTAAAGGTAACTTTCTCCCTTTTAAGAAAATTAACTCCTGTATTATTCTTCAGATTTTTAGTGCCTTGGTTTCAGAATTGCCTTTGCTTATAAAGACATTACTCATTTGTACATATATATCTATGTCTCTATGTGTTGCTGAAGCCCATGCCACACTGAACCAATGGATGCAAAGAGGATGTAAAATGGACAAAAAAGCTTGCCATCCGTTCGAAAACGCAATGTACTCACTGCCTCCGTTTTGCTTCCTCTCTATCCATCCAGCATCCGTTTATTGACGTTTCATCCGCTGCAAAAGTTTTGGGTTGCCCAAAACATTTGCGCGGAAAATGTATCCAGTTCATCCATTCTGCATCCGCTACGCATCCACTATATCCGCTAGGCATCCGCTGCACATCCGCGCAACTCGCATCCGCTCGGACGCAGGGAGGAAGCGGAACGGACGCGGAACGGATGCAGAACGGATGCAGAATGGATGCAGCATGGAAACAAAGCGTTTAAAATGGAAAAAAACGTTCGCAGAGGGGACCTATCTTGGATATTAAGGATGTCTACAGGATGCCTAGAGGATGCCTAGAGGATGCAAAGGGACACCTATACTACCTATAAAAAGGGGGAGCAACTCACCTGCATCTCACTTTCAGACCAGCAGCCCACCTGTGCAGACCTCTGCAGCCTTCAACTGACTCTTCCTCTTCCACAGCATCCAGTCATGTCCACCGTGGATCGTAACACAGTCCTTTTGGCAGCCGCCATCCTTCTGCAACAGTGCGAAGCCATCTACAGGCTCTGTGAACTCTACTATGGGAAGAAAAAGAGGCGGCCAAGAAGCGTCTGGGTCCGAAAATGGATCGGCAGAAGAGCAGAGTACGGACTGTACAACAAGCTGATGGTGGAGCACAGGAACGAAGACACTCGTGCGTTTTCAGAACTTCATGAGGATGCCTCCAGCCATGTTTGACGAAGTTGTGGAGCAGCTGACACCCAGGTTGACCAAGCAGAGCACCAACTTCTGGCCCAGCCTAGACCCTGGGCTCAAAGTGGCACTGACTCTGCGCCACCTGGCCTCAGGGACCACCTACAGGAGCATGCAGTATGGCTGGAGGGTGCCACACAACACCATTAGCATTGTGGTCAGAGAAGTGGTGCAGGCCATCATCGAAGAATACAAGGAGGAGTTCCTCCAGTGCCCTTCCACTAAAAAAGGATGGAAGAAAGTTGCAGAGCAGTGGTATCAGAGGTGGAACTTCCCCCACACCATTGGAGCCATAGGTGGCAAGCACGTGGCCTGCAAAGCACCAGCCAAGTCGGGGTCCACTTATTTCAACTACAAGGGCTTCTTCAGCATCGTCCTCTTCGCCATGGTCGATGCTGACTACAAGTTCATGTACATCGATGCTTCAGGCTACAGCTCATCTTCAGATGCCCAGGTATACAACGCCAGTCACCTCAAGGAGGGGCTGGAAGGCAACCTCATCATGGGCTTCCCAGATCCAGACCCCCTGCCCAACGACACGCAAGATGTGCCCTACTTCATCGTGGGGGATGACACTTTCTCCCTCAGAACCTACCTCATAAAGCCCTACACCTCCAGACTCCTCACCCGTGAAGAGAGGATCTTCAACTACAGGCTGTCCAGGGCAAGGCGGGTGGTGGAGAATGCCTTTGGCATCCTGGCCAACAGGTTCCAGGTACTTCTCACCACCATGCAGCATTGCCCAGAGACCGTGAGGAGGATCATGGAAGCTTGCTGCATCCTGCACAATCTCATGCGCACCCGCTACCCAGTCTTGCAGAACAGGCTTGTGGACCGTCAACAAGGCAATGGGGACATGGAGCCTGGGGAATGGAGGCAAGGGCGAAACCTGATCGACACTCAGGATGTGCAAGGCCCCAACAGAGCCTCACATGAAGGGAAGAAGCAGCGCAACCTTCTGAAACACTGGTGCAACTCCCCAGCTGGAGCAGTGGAGTGGCAAGACAGGATGATAGATGCTTAATGGATGCTTCCTTCAGCCTGTCTCATCACACTGATTAGATTGGGCCATGTATGTTGGGTGGGCCTACAATGAACAGGGCGTTTAATAAAGAGTTGTGTTTGTGTTGACATGTGTGGATCAATGCTTACATTGTTATTGATAAAAAAGGGCCATAGGTGTGGTACCTGGGAGGGTAGACCATACAGTCTCACTATGCTTGCACTGGAGGTTTATCTATCCCACAGCTATTACCCATCCCAAAGGTATCCCTGCTCATTCCACAGGTATCCCTGCCCACCCCACTGCTATCTTAACCCATCCCACAAGCATGCAAAGGCTTAAACCATTTCTAAAAGTTTCCACCAAGACTTTATTGAAAAAAAGGAATGAAGCAAGTGTGTGAATCAATGATAAACTTTATTTACAATAAGCTGTAAAAGAAAAATGACCCAAGTCAAGTGTCCAAATAAAGTCCACAGGTAGCCAGCTACCCAGTCTCTGGCACTCTTATCGGTCACTCGGAGGTGTGCCCAGTCTCAGGGGTGAAGGGTCCAGGTGCTGTGGTGGTGGGTGGTGATGGAGTGCCTGGCCCCGAGAGGACAACAGGGGACAGTGTGTTGAGGAAGGTGTCGGACAGCTTGCTCAGCCCCGTGATGCTGAGAGGTCCTTCCTCCATGCCATGGGGTTTCAGCCCCAGTACTGATGACAGATGTACTGAGGCCGGGCTTGGCTGTGGGGTGGAGGAAGGAGCAGTGTAGTGGGGCTGTCTGCTCTGCAGCTGGGTGAGGACTGTTGTGGGTAGCATCATTGGCGTGGGTGGCATCGCTGTCATCGGTGGCATCATTGTCATGGGTGGCATCGGTGGCATCAGTGAAACAGGTGGCAACGGTGTCGCCTGATGACTCTGTGCCTGGACTGGGAAGGGCTGCTGCCTGTGCTGCTGAATCTCCTGGTAGCCGTAGCCCTGGTAGGTGAGGGCCTGTGGGAAGCCTTGGAATGGGAGGGACATCACCTGGGATGGAGGAGCAGACCTGGACTGGGTGGGAGCAGGTTCCTCTGGGTCTGGAGGGTTGTGAAGCAGCTCGGTGATCTGGTCCTTCACCAGCTGGTACTGTGGATCCGCCATTTCCTTGAAGGTTTGGTTGACATAGGTGAGGAAGGGCTTGTGGTTGGAGGAGTCGGAGTCGGTGTGGACCAGCTGAGAGAGGAGATCTATGCTGGTGCGGATGGTGTCCCTGATCTCCAGCAGGACAGTGTGGCTCTGCCCCTCCTGCTGTCCGGCTCTCTGCCTTTCTGCGGAGGCGGAGCTGGGTGGTGGTGGATGCGGCTAGGACTGTGGTGAACTCGATGTCTCTTTTCTCCCACCGCACCAGGGAGTCCTCCACGCACTCCACCATGCTTACCACACCTGTCCGCGGGTTCTCCGTGGTGGCACGCTCCACAGAAACCTGCCTGGAGACAGGGACTGACTCTCAGCCGGAAGAGGACTGGCTCTCAGCAGGCTGCTGGAGAGAGAGGGTTGTGAGAGGGGCTGCTGGTGCACCTCGGTGGCCAACCTCACCCACCAGGAAGCTGCACCAGGCCATGACGTAGGTCTCTCTGTCTGTCAGCTTAACCGTGGCCTGGCCAGATTTCTTCAGGTGCAGCTTCCCGTACCAGGTGTGCATGTGCTTCCACCAGCCGAGGAGCACCTCCAAAGTGTAACCCATGCTCTCTGCCCTCTCTCTTCAAGCAGCCTGCTTCCTTTTGGTGTCCCTGTACAGCTGGTATCCCTTCCGCCACAGATAGTCATTCTCTCTCAGCCACTCCAGCACCTCATCCTCGTGCGCCTCCTCAATATAGTATTGCCTCCTCTCCCGTTGTCGCATACGCCTCTTCCTCCCTTTGGCAGGACCAGATGGGCCCTCATCAGAGGGGCTCCCAAGTAGTAGGGGCTGCTCCTCCACACCACCAGCAGCAGCAGCAGCAGCAGCACCAGCAGGATCATGATCATGATCATGATCATGATCATGATCATGATGATGATGATCATCATCATCATCATCATCATCATCATCATCCTCACCAGCAGGATCATAATCATCATCATCATCAGCAGCAGCAGCAGGATCATCATCATCATCAGCAGCAGCAGCAGCAGTGGCAGCACCAGCAGGATCAGCAGCAGCAGGACCAGGATCAGCAGCAGTAGAGTAAGCGCCAGCAGGGCCAGCAAGTCCAGGAGCATGAGCAGGACCAGGAACATGAGCAGGACGAGCAGGACGAGCAAGACCAGGAGCACGAGCAGGACGAGCAAGTCCAGGAGCACGAGCAGGACGAGCAGGACCAGGAGCAGCTTCAACAGAGTAAGCACCAGCAGAAGCACCACCGCCAGGAGCAGCTTCAGCAGAAGCCCCAGCAGAAGCAGAGTCAGGGGCAGGGGGCGGGAGGTTGGCCCTGTCCCTCTTGCCAGGGATGGCGGCAGGCTGCTGAGGCTTTCACTTCCTCCCCATGGTTGTGGGGTTGCTGGCTGGCAGGGAGGCTGGCAGGCACCAAGGCTGGCAGGAAGGCTGGCAGGAAGCCAGGCACGAAGGCTGGCAGGCAGGCACCAAGGCTAGCAGGATGCCTGGCAGGTAGGCTGGCAGGAAGGCTGGCAGGAAGGCTGGCAGGAAGGCAGGCAGGCAGGCAGGCACCAATGCTGGCTGGAAGGCAGGCTGGCAGCAAGGCTGGCTGGAAGGCAGGCTGGCAGCAAGGCTGGCAGGCAGGCATGCAGGCAGGCATGCAGGCAGGCATGCAGGCAGGGCAGGCAAGGAACTCGAAGTGTCCAGCAGCAGGTCTTTCCTCGGAATGCTGGCCATGTGCGAGCTGCTTCCCTTTATATCCGGGGGGCTTACGCAATATATCCCCCCCGCATGCGCAATTAATGCTCGGCATCTGTTCCACTTCCACTGTGCATCCATTAGGCTTCCACTCTGCATCCGCTTCATCCGCTGTGCATCTGCTGTGCATCCGCTTCATCCGATCGGCGTCCGCTCTGCATCCGTTCTTTCCGTTCCGCGTCCGCTTTGCTGAGGCCCCCCCCGAAGCCTAGCGGATGCGCTATCCGCTCTCATCCGCTTCCATCCACTGGGCTTCCGTTCCGCATCCGCTTTGCATCTGCCCTGCGTCCTCCCCACGTCCGTGTTATCCGCTCTGGTTATGCAAATTTTTGCCCCTTTTGAAAGCGGATAACAACGGATGGAACATTTTGCTCGTCCTCTGTGTCCTTTTTGCATCCATTGGCCAGTGTGACATGAGCTTTACCCCAAGAGTTCCATTTATTTTTTGAGTCTACCAGATATTGATACAAATAAACTTCACAGAATTCAGTATCTCATGAATCTCAGTTTTTAAAATCCCTAATCTGAAACTTTTTTTTTTTTTACAATAAAATGATATTGAATTTGTGTGAGGACAAAGTATGTCTTCCCCTCTGGAACAACACAGTCTTTCCAGAGGCCTTCCAAAGAACAGTTAAGCCTTAGTATTAATATTTTGGCACTGGGGCCATATGAACCTCATCCTGCCAATCATATGACATCAACATTGGGAATTTAAGAACATGACCTATCCTTGTAACAATATTTATTTTTTATTCTTGAACAGAGACATGCTCTTTCAGCCCTGAAAGTCCAGCTTCAGAAACAGTAACATATGGCTTCATGTCCTCCCATTGGCATAGATACTTATCACATTAATTTCTACCTTTTGGACTCCCATCTTAGCAACACATTGGCAAAATTAGGAGAAAATACCAAATGGAGAAGTAGTGGTATAGCAAATGTCAGTGGAGATTCTCAGTTTCCACAGATTGAGAAAGTCCACTTTTTGGATAAAGATAACCATTGGCTTGAAAGAAGGGTAAAAAAGGTCATTTAGTTAACATTGAGCAGCTTTCTCTCAAAAGAGAGGAAGAATAAGACACCACCTATCTCCTGTCTAAAATGCAGTCCTCTCACAACAGTTTTAAGAAGTTTCAAACCACATTTGCACTCTGATATGTTTGACGCTGAGGGCACAGATAAACCCAAGTGGCTTAAAGAGCTCTCAGAGAAAGTGCTAATGACCAAATGACTGCAAAAAAATATGATCCTTCCAAACCCGCCCCCCCCCCCCCCCTATCCTGTCAGAAATAGTCTTTCCCACACCTGTATCATCTGCGAAAAACAAAGAAAATTCTTGGATGAAAAACAAAACGTCTTTCAAAAAAAAAAAAAAAAAAAACCCCACAGTTTTGAAAAAGCATCATTGAGACATAGCAATAGTACATGTTGGGTTTTGAAAGACAGCAGAGATTTGCTATCCTGATGGGAAAGCATTGGAGGGTTTTCAATGTAATTTATATTGGTAAGCCCTTACATTTTCTGCATTGAAAAATATTTCCTCTATTTACCTATGGTATGTTTTTACAAAGCAACAGATAAACATTCATAGATTATATCTGCAGAAATACATGAACATCAGGAGAGGGAACATTTTAACAATTTACTTTTTATTTTAATAAACACAGGGAGAGGATGCTTGTTTTTGGAATGAATTGTGTGGAACTTGATATTGGGATGTTCTTGATACTTGATCTGCAAATAGAACAGTTTTAGATGTATTTTTCAAATGAGAGACTGAAAGCTTGTTTCATAGAATTCTCCTGATTATACTTAAGAGGTCTGTAAGGGAAGCACATAAATGCATAATTGTGTCTACCATCCCAGTCCTATTGTCCCCATTTATTTTGTACCTAGTTCCTGTATTCTTACTCATGTTTATACTTATAACTGTTATCTTGTAAGCAATTGACAAATCAAATAAATAAATAAACAAGCAAACAAACAAATAACTAAATGATTATATTTCTGTTTTCATGCTGTATTCTGAAAATAACATAAAACTGAAAGGATCAACTAAAATTTCCAATATTCCTAACTCAAATGGCTCACCTGGAAGAACTTCATAAATGCCCTCTTTGCCTTGCACCATGGTCTCCTCTTTGTCCAGATCCAAAGTGGAATCCTGATTAAGTGTTACACTTGAGGTACCAAAACTCTCTATGTCATCATAGGCCTCTTCTTTGTCGGTATTATGGTAGTCCTTTTCGTTCTCCTCTTCTTCCTCCTCTTCTTCCTCCTCTTCTTCCTCCTCTTCTTCCTCACAGGGGATTATGAAGGAGTTCATGTCTGAAAGATAAAAAAGAAAAAAAACAATGGAGGGGGGAGGGAGAACGGAAAGAGAGAGAAAGAGAGAGGGGGTGGATGGAGAGGGAGGGAGGGAGAAAGACCTAAGAATCTACCATGTGCCTGGCAGATTCAACAACATTCACCAACTTGTTTGTTAAAAATAAGGGTAGCAATGTTCCTTTGGAATTTCATCAAGTGGTCAAATCCATGCACAATCATAAAGAAATACGAAAGTTATGGCTTTCTGTTAAGCCTGGGTTCCCCAACCAGGGTTAGGTAGACAAGCTAAACAGAATGTGCAGCGTTAGTCAGATAGGCACACAGATAAATGAGTGAGCTAAGCTTGTATGTTTATTAACATACAGTAAAAATAACAGATACGCTTGTGCTATCAAGAATATAGTTTATTCCAGTATAAGTTTATGGCATAGTCAAATAACAGTCCAATATTCATTTACCATGTAGTCAGTCCAATCAGGGGTATTCAGTTAGCAAAGTCCATGTAGAATATCCTATGTCAGTTCACTTATAAATCAGTCCTTTGTTGTATCTCCCGTTCGAGCAATGCAGTCTTGATTCCAAGCAGTAATCAGGGATCATCAAAGCCAGAGAGAGAGAGAGCAAGCTGTAGACTTGCTACTTATATATTGTTTTCATAGCCACTCCTTTAATTGCTATTTCACAGTTAAAGCTGTATACACTCTAACATACACTAACTATGATTCATAGTTATTATTTCACCTAAACCAGTTAGGGTGAACAATGTTATCCCTAACATTCTCCCCTTTTAGGTTACATAATAACTATGAATCATTTACATCTTTAGAAAATATTTTTCGCAACTTTCTTTAAACTTAGTTGCTCCTTGAGCTTTTGTAAATTGGTCTGCAATGTTTTCTTCTGACATGCAGTATTCCAATTTTATTATTCCATTTTTCAATGATTCTCTTACATTCAAATATCTTAAGTCAGTATGTTTTGATCTAGTTTTTACAGCAATACTGGTAGCTAACTTTATAGCTGCTTGGTTATCCTCATATACCATAATGGAATCTTTGATAGTTATTCCCATGTCCAACAACAACTGTTTGTAGAAAATCAAGTCAGTGCATAATAATGACAGACATGAAAATTCAGCTTCCATGGTAGATAAGCTAATATGCTGTTGTCTGATTGACCTCCATCCTATCAGTGTCTTACCAAATAATATAGCCATACCAGATGTTGATTTTCTAGTGTTTATATCAGTTGCAAAACTTGCATCTGCATAAGCACTAAGACTCAAATCACCCTTTGGTTCTATATATAATGCATGGTTTATTGTTCCCTTAAGATATCTCAATATTCTTTTTAAAGATTTCCAATGACATTCTTTTGGATCTGAATTAAAACGTGCCAGCTGATTTACACTATAAGCAATATCTGGCCTTGACCAATTGCTTATATATGATAAGCTACCAATCAAAGATTGATATATGGATTTATCAAATTTGGGACTTTGATCATTAGTTTGGCAAACTTCCTGACTCATTGGAGTCTTTGCCGGTTTACAAAGTTCCATCTTATAATTTTTAATTAATTGGCAAATTTTATCTTCTTGAGATATCTTAAAACCATTATTTGTTTTATTAATTGTCAATCCTAGATACCTTTTAATTTCACCTAAATGCTTTATTTTTATCTTTTTGGCTAATAATGATATAATCTCATTAGCTTCATTATTAGTCTTAGTTATTAAAGCAATATCATCAGTAAATAATAATAATAATGATACCGTTCCATTATTTTCTCTTTTAAATACACACGGATCTGCTAAACCAGATTTAAAACATATATTGTTTAACTCTTTCACAATATATTGGTTCCACTCAAACCCAGATTGTTTCAACTCGTAAAGACTCTTTTTTAGTTTCCAACAATCATTATTATTTACTTTATTGTCATTTATGCCAATTGGTTTCCTTAAATATATAGTGTGCTGCAATGGTGCATGTAGATAAGCAGTTTCTACATCTAAATGGTTAATAACATAGTTTTTCTTAGCTGCCCACACTAGTGCTGCTCTTAAAGATGTAGCTTTAAGGCTTGGCGCAAAAACTCCATCATAATCAGATGCAGTTTGATTAAATCCTTGAGCTACTAACCTAGCTTTATGGGTAACAGTCCCATCATTTCCAGTTTTTACTTTAAATATCCATTTGCACCCAATGGATTTTTCTCCTGGAGGTAATTTGGCATCTTCATACACTTTCATTACCTTTAATGAATTTAGTTCTTTTTCCATTGCCTTTTGCCAATTCTCCTGATCCTTAGCAGGATACATCCTAAGTTCTTCTACACTAGTTGGAACTTTAGTTACTTGGCAAACTATACTTGCTTGATACCTATCAGGTGGTCTAGTTACACGTGTAGTACGTCTAGGTATTATAGGACTTGCAGGTGGACTTTCCTCTATTAATTGTTCTTGATCATGTAACTCTTCCTGATCAACTATTTCCTCTTGTTCTGGTCCTATTTGCTCTTCGTGGACTTCTTCTTTAATTGGACTCTTCTTATAGCTAATCTCATCTTTCTGCCTTTTGTAGGGTTCAATAAATACTTCATTATTTAAATCTTGCTCTAATCTATTCCATCCTACATGTTCTAGGAATTTTGCACTAGCACTGGTGTAAACTCTAGATGTACCTGGTTCCCAGAATCTATAAGATCTATGATTAGATGTGCATCCTACAAAGATCAATCTTTTAGCTCTATGCTGTCCTTTGTATCTAAGTTGTGTAGGGATATGCACCCATGTTGGTGCTCCAAATGTGTGCATGTAACTTAAATCAGGTTTTGTACCATGCCACAGTGTGAATAGTAATTCACCTGTTGTTGAATTAACAACATTATTTAATATATGATTACCACACATTATTGCTTCTCCCCATAAATTGTCAGGTAATCCTGAATCAGACATCATAGTTCGTGCCATTGATTGTAATGTTTGGCCTCTTCTCTCTATAAAGGCATTATGTTGTGGCCTATATGGTGCAGACATTTTATGTTGAATACCTAACATTCTAAGTTTGTTTTTAAATTTATTATTTGTAAATTCTGTACCATTATCTGTGATGAGAGTTACTAATTTCTTTTTAGTTTTTCTTTCAGAGAATTTTAACCAATTAAATAGATTTTGATATGTTTCAGTTTTGCTCTTCATTAAATAGCAAAACCCATATCTAGAATAGTGGTCCATTATACTTAGTATGTAGCAAGCTCCTCCTACACTTGGTTTTTTCGGACCTATTAAATCAGCAAATACTACTTCTAAAGGCTCTTTAGTAGTAAATCCATCAACTCTATTAGACGGTATGACCCTGCTCTTATTTTGATTACAGGCATTACATTGCAAATACTTATTACAAGATTTCAAACTTATTCCCTTAGACAATTCAACAGTTTTCTTAAGCATTTTAAAATTTAAATGCCGTAGCCTTCTATGTAACAAGTGAATACATTCGTCATGAGGTTTCTTATTTTCATAAATTGTGTTAGCCACCTTTAAACCATCATCATTTAACACATATAATCCATCTCTTAAAGATGCAGTAATTTTCTTATCTTCTTTTTTCAAGTATGCAGTTATCTCCCTTAAATGTAACTACATATCCTAGTTTAACCAAAATTCTAACTGAAATTAAATTAAACTTAAATTGTGGTACATATAACATTTTTACATTCTCTTTTATAAAAGAACAATATGCTATACCTTCACCTTTAGCTTTCAGTTTCCAGCCATTGGCTAATGATATCTGCTGTTTACTCTGGGACATTTTTATAAAATTTTTGTTGTCATTTGTTATACAATGGGATGCCCCACTGTCAACCACCCATAAATTATTTTTTACAGCTCCGTTAGTATACATGGCTAACTCTAAATTTTTATTTATCTTTTGATGATTTTTAGTATTCTGGCCAGCGTTCTGGCGCTTTGCCTTTTTACAAAATCTTGCCAAATGTCCTCTTCCTCCACAATTAAAGCACTTTTTAATTGCGTATGCAGTAGGAGATTCATTATCTTCTTTTTGAGGTTGCTCCCTCCTTAATTCATCTCTTTCATGCCTTCTTCTGGCCTCTTCAATCAATCTGCCAGTTATATCAGTTAAAGTTAAATTGTCCTTTGGCAAAATTTCAAGTGAAGTTACGTAGTTATCATAACTTTCATCAAGGGAAGATAGAATTATATAAACTTGATGTTGTTCAGAGAATATAAGCTCTTTCTCATGTAATTCTTGGAAAATGCTTTGCATAGTTTTTAAATGACTCTGCATATCACCATTTGTTTGGAGATGTGTCCTGAAAAGCTTCCGTGTTAGATTTATGTGAGCACCAATATTATCTCGAACATAAATTCTCTTCAGCTTCTGCCAACACCCAAAAGCCGTTTTCTCTCCATGGATATAAACAAGCTGTTGATCAGTTAAGGTTAACGCAATTATGCAAATGGCTTGTTGATTTTTATGCTTAAATTCTTCTATCTTTAGTCTGTCTTCCTCATCCTCTGGATCCCATTCTTCTACGTTTGGTGGATTTTCAATTATGTTCCACAGACCTTCTCCTCGTAGAAGTAGACTACATTTTGTAGACCATGATACATAGTTTGTTCCATCCAGCTTGGATATAAGGGACAAACTTTGTAAATTGACTTGTGCCATGTTTTCTTATATGGATATAAAAATATAATTAATAAAACACAGCTGTCTGTTTACTGTAATGTATAACAACACAAACTCTCACTTTTTACATAAATCTGTTTAACCTAGTTAAACTGACTTTACAGCCTCTGGGCCCATAACCAGTGTTAAGCCTGGGTTCCCCAACCAGGGTTAGGTAGACAAGCTGAACAGAATGTGCAGCGTTAGTCAGATAGGCACACAGATAAATGAGTGAGCTAAGCTTATATGTTTATTAACATACAGTAAAAATAACAGATACGCTTGTGCTATCAAGAATATAGTTTATTCCAGTATAAGTTTATGGCATAGTCAAATAACAGTCCAATATTCATTTACCATGTAGTCAGTCCAATCAGGGGTATTCAGTTAGCAAAGTCCATGTAGAATATCCTATGTCAGTTCACTTATAAATCAGTCCTTTGTTGTCTCTCCCGTTCGAGCAATGCAGCCTTGATTCCAAGCAGTAATCAGGGATCATCAAAGCCAGAGAGAGAGAGAGCAAGCTGTAGACTTGCTACTTATATATTGTTTTCATAGCCACTCCTTTAATTGCTATTTCACAGTTAAAGCTGTATACACTCTAACATACACTAACTATGAATCATAGTTATTATTTCACCTAAAGTTAGGGTGAACAATGTTATCCCTAACACTTTCTCTTCATAATAATCAAAACAAATGTTCTGAAAGAAAGTAACGTAACTCTAACAGTCTAATAGACCACATTCTGTTGAGATCCTTAAGGTCCTGTCACACTGGCCGACGGATGCAAAACGTTTGTAAAAACGACACAGCGGACGAGAAAAATGTTCCATCCGTTGTTATCAACTCTCAAAAGGGGCAAAAATTTGCATAACCAGAGTGGACAACACGGAAAGGAATGGACGGGGGAGGACGTAGGGCGGATGGAAAGCGGATGCTCCACGGAAGCCTAGCGGATGGAAGCGGATGAGAGCGGATGGCACATCCGCAAGGCTTCTGGGGGAGCGCAGCAAAGCAGACACGGAACGGAAAGAGTGGATGTAGAGCAGAAGCCTAGCAGATGCCTAGCGGAAGCCTAACGGATGCCTAGCGGAAGCCTAGCGTTCACTGTGCATACGGGGAGGATGCATTGCGTCAGCCCTGCAGATATAAAAGGAAGCAGCTCCCAAGCAGGTCACCATTCAGAGGAAAGACCTGCTTCCAGACACAGCTTGCCAGCCAGCCAGCCAGCCAGCAAGCCAACAACCATGGAGAAGAAACGGAAGCTGCCAGCCCTGGCAAGAGGGACAGGGCCACCCTCCTACCCCTTGGCCCTCACTCTGCTTCTGCTGAGGCTTCTGCAGCCCGGGCTCGCTCTTCTGGGGCTGGGGCTTCTGCTGATGCTGCTTCTGGAGGTGGTGCTTCTGTTGATGCTGCTTCTGGTGGTGGTGCTTCTGCTGGTGCTTACTCTGCTGATGCTGCTTCTGGCGGTGGTGCTTCTGCCGGTGCTTACTCTGTTGGTGCTGCTCCTGGTGCTGGTGCTTCTTCTGGTGCTTACTCTGCTGGTGCTGCTCCTGGTGCTGGTGCTTCTGCTGGTGCTTACTCTGTTGGCGCTGCTCCTGGTGCTGGTGCTTCTGCTGGTGCTTACTCTGCTGGTGCTGCTCCTGGTGCTGGTGCTTCTGCTGGTGTTTACTCTGCTGGCGCTGCTCCTGGTCCTGCTGGTCCTGCTAGTTCTCCTGGTCCTGCTGGTCCTGCTGGTGTTCCTGGTTTTGCTCCTGGTGCTGCTGGTGCTGCTGGTGCTGCTGGTGCTGCTGGTGCTGCTTTTGCTGCTACTGTTGCTGCTGCTACTGCTGCTGCTGGTGTGGAGGAGCAGCCCCTACAACCTCGAAGCCCTTCTGATGAGGGCCCATATGGCCCTGCAAAAGGGAGGAAGAGGCAGACGCGAGAACAGGAGAGGAGGCAATACAACATAGAAGAGGAACATGAGGATGAGGTGCTGGAGTGGCTGAGGGAGAACGAGTATCTATGGCGGAAGGGACACAGGCTCTATCGTGACACCAAAAGGAGGCAGGCTGCTTGGAGAGAGAAGGCGGAGAGCCTGGGCTACACTTTGGAGGTGCTCCTCGGCTGGTGGAAGCACATGCACACCTGGTACGGGAAGCTGCACCTCAAGAAATCTGGCCAGGCCGCGATCAAGCTGACGGACCGAGAGACCTACGTCATGGCCAAGTGCAGCTTCTTGGAGGGTGAGATCCGCCACCGAGGAGAAGCCCCTCTCACAACCCTCTCTCTCAGGCAGCCTGCTGAGAGCCAGTCCTCTTCTGGCAGAGAGTCAGCTCCTGTCTCCAGGCAGGTATCTGTGGAACGTGCCACGACAGAGACCCCCCGACAGCTGTACTACCCATGGCGGAGCGCGTGGAGGACACCCTGACGCAGTGGGAGAAAGGAGACAGCACTTCCACCACAGCCCAACCCGCATCCACCCCCAGCTCCACCTCCATACAAAGGCAGAGAGGCAAACCGGAGGGACAGAGCCACATTGTCCTGCTGGAGATAAGAGTCACCATCAGGAGCAGCGTAGATCTCCTCTCTCAGCTGGTACACACCGACGCCCCATCCTCCAACCGAAAGCCCTTCCTCACCTATGTGAACCAGACCCTTATGAACATGGCGGAACCCCAGTACCAGGTGGTGAAGGACAGGATCACCGATCTTCTTCACAACCCTCCAGACCAAGATGAACCTGCTCCCACCCAGTCCAGGTCTGCTCCTCCACCCCAGGTGATGTCACTGCCCTTCCAAGGCTTTCTACAGGCCCTCTCCTACCAAGGCTACCAGGAGGTCCAGCAGCACAGGCAGCAGCCCTTCCCAGTCCAGGCACATGTACATCGGATGCCACCAGTGCCACTGATGCCACCGATGCTACCCACGCCACCGATGCTACCCATGCCACTTATGCCACCCACGCCAGTCCTCACCCAGCTGCAGACCAGACAGCCCCACTACACTGCTCCTTTCTCCACCCCACAGCCAAGCCCGGCCTCAGTACATCTGTCATCAGTATTGGGGCTGACACCCCACGTCATGGAGGAAGGAGCTCTCAACATCACGGGGCTGAGCCAGCTGTCTGAGAGCTTCCTCAACACACCGTCCCCTGTTGTCCTCTCAAGGCCAGGCACCCCAATGGCACCTCAGACCAGCACTCCAGCAGCAGCCACCTCCACAGCACCTGGACCCTTCACCCCTGAGACTGGGCACACCTCCGAGTGACCATGAAGAGTGCCAGAGACTGGGTGGCTACCTGTTGACTTTAATTTTGCTTTGGACACTTGACTTGGGTCATTTTTCTTTTACAGCTTGTTATTAATAAAGATTATCTTTGCTTCACACACTTGCTTCATTTATTTTATTAAATAAAGTCTTGGTGGAAACTTTTAGAAATGGTTTAAGCCTTTGCATGCTTGTGGGATGGGT
>BLBF01000051.1:6268036-6292349 GCA_015471245.1 Laticauda colubrina
GTGGGATGGGCAGGGATACCTTTGGGATGGGTAATAGCTGTGGGATAGATAAACCTCCAGTGCAAGCATAGTGGGACTCTATGGTCCACCTTCCCAGATGCCACACCTATGGCCCTTGATTATCAATAACAATGTAAGCATTGATCTACATATTTGAACATAAACAGAACTCTTTATTAAATGCCCTGTTCATTGTAGGCCCACCAAAAATACATGGCCCAATCTCATCAGTGTGATGAGACAGGCTGAAGGAAGCATCCATTAACCATCTATCATCCTGTCTTGCCACTCCACTGCTCCAGCTGGGGAGTTGCACCAGTGTCTCAGGAGGTTGCGCTGCTTCTTCCTGTCACGTGAAGCTCTGTTGGGGCCTGGCACATCCACAGTGTCTATCAGGTTTCACTCTTGCCTCCATTCACCAGGCTCCATGTCCCCATTCCCTTGTTGGAGGTCCATGAGCCTGTTCTGCAACACTGGGTAGCGGGTGCGCATGAGATTGTGCAGGATGCAGCAAGCTTCCATGATCCTCCTCACGGTCTCTGGGCGATGCTGCATGGTGGTGAGAAGTACCTGGAACCTGTTGGCCAGGATGCCGTATTGCCCTGGACAGCCTGTAGTTGAAGATCCTCTCTTCATGGGTGAGGCATCATCTGGAAGTTTAGGGCTTCATGAGGGAGGTTGTGAGGGAGAAGGCGTCATCCCCCACGATGAAGTCGGGCACATCTTGCGTGTCGTTGGGCAGGGGGTCTGGATCTGGGAAGCCCATGATGAGGTTGCGTTCCAGCCCCTCCTTGAGGTCACTGGCGTTGTATACCTGGGCATCTGAAGCTGACCCGTTGCCTGAAGCATCGATGTACATGAACTTGTAGTCAGCACTGACTATGGCGAAGAGGATGATGCTGAAGAAGCCCTTGGAGTTGAAATAAGTGGGCCCCGACTTGGCTGGCGCTTTGCAGGCCACGTGCTTGCCATCTATGGCTCCAACGGTGTGGGGGAAGTTCCACCTCTGATACCACTGCTCTGCAACTTTCTTCCAGCCTTCTTCAGTGGAGGGGCACTGGAGGAGGTCCTCCAGGTATTCTTCGATGATAGCCTGCACCACTTCTCTGACCACAATGCTGATGGTGTTGTGTGGCACCCTCCAGCCGTACTGCATGCTCCTGTAGGTGGTCCCTGAGGCCAGGTGGCGCAGAGTCAGTGACACCTTGAACCCAGGGTCCAGGCTGGGCCAGAAGTTGGTGCTCTGCTTGGTCAACCTGGGTCTCAGCCGCTCCACAACTTCATCAAACATGGCTGGAGGCATCCTCAGAAGTTCTGGAATGCACGAGTGTCTTCGTTCCTCAGCTCCACCATCAGCTTGTTGTACAGTCCGTACTCTGCTCTTCTCCCGATCCATCTTCGGACCCAGACACTTCTTGGCCACCTCCTTTTCTTCCCGTAGAACAGTTGAAAGAGCCTGTAGATGGCTTCGCACTGTTGCAGAACAATGGTGGCTACCAAAAATAGTGTGTTACGATCCATGGTGGACATCAATGGATGCTGTGGTAGAGCAAGAGCCAGAGCAAGGCTGAAGAGGTCTGCACAGCAGGGCTGCTGGTCTGAAAGTGAGATCCAGGTGAGTTGCTCCCCCTTTTTATAGGCAATATAGGTTTTCCACTATGTGTCCTTTTGCATCCTCTAGGCATCCTCTAGACATCCTTAATATCCGAGATAGATCCACTCTGCGAACGTTTCTTCCGTTTTAAATGCTTTGTATGTGAGCTGCATCCGCTTTCATCCTTTCTCCGTCCATGCTACTAACGCTGCGCGTCCGTTCCGTGTCCGTTTCACTTCCTCCCTGTGTCCACTTTCCGCTGGAGCGGATTTGAGTTGTGCGGATGCGCAGCGGATGCCTAGCGGATATAGCCGACGCGTAATGGATGACAACGGATGTAGAACGGATGTTCCCCGTATGTGTTGCGGATGCAGAATGGACGCGTTGGATACATTTTCCGCTCAAAATCTTTTTGAGTGGATGGAACCTCAGTCGACGGATGCTGGACGGATAGAGAGGATGAAAAACGGAGGCAGTGGGTACAAAACGGATGAATCGCGTTAACCAACGGATGGCAAGTGTTTCTCTCCGTTTTACATCCTCTTTCCATCCGTTGGTGCAGTGTGACATGGGCTTTAGTCCCATTACAGTATTGCAAATTCATGACAATACATAAAACTTTAAAAATATAATAAAACAACCTCTGCTATGCATATAGTACACATACACACAATCACTGGCGTGTTAAAACTGACTTGTTCTGGTTCATGAAATTTTCTGAATTTTGAAACCTAATTGAAAGCAGAGCTCAACCACGATTCCCAGTGCACTGATTAGCTGGTTGGAAGTTTCTGATGTAATATAGTGCCAGCAGTGAAGCCAACAGAATTATTTGTTATAAATTTATTAACATTGCATGAAATGTTAACATGCCATCTTCTATTTTATTTGTACATTTGTGGGTTGAAACTAGAACTAACTATGCAATTCATAGTTATGGAATTCCATAACAGATGAGATAGTCTTAAGTATTAATGCAGATACACCTTGAATCTGTATTATCACAAGCAGGGTATTATTCTCATTGTTGAGGAGGATATTATTCAGAGTATCTATAAACATAACTAACAACCTATAAATCAAATTTGGTCCCCTTGTCAATGAATTTTTAGAGTGAATAATGTAAGTTAGTAATAAAAACAACAAAACAATAATAAATTTTATTTTCTATCATAGCACCTGAAATAGCATTCACATTATGGGCTTTGCATCCTGACCAGCAGAGGACGCTTTGGGAGCATGCATTGTTTATAACAGAAAATGTCTTCATCAATGTGGAAATGTGATTTTAGGTTTTGATTAATCCATCCCACACACTAAATTTCACTATTATCAGGTTGATTTATATGCCTAAAAGGTATCCAGGAAATGGGGAGGGGGAAGATAAACCCTGGAGAAAGTACAAAATAAAATAAAACAAAAGAAGACAGGAGAAAATGTCATGTTTTGGATTTTTAGTAGATTTGTCTCAGTTCAGATGACAAGATCATAGATCTGTGATTTTTAATCAGTCTAAAAAAACAACTAAATATGTAACATCTATGAATATTGAAGTGCATTAAGGCTCATATGCACTTCCTTTAAACAAGGAAAATGTGGGATTAAACTATTATCAAAATGTGCTAAGAAAATGCTAGCTTGTATATCATGATTTGGATATGAGGGTGTACTTTTAGAAGCTCACTGTTTTTCTACCATAGCTATTCTTGCCTGTGCTTTAAAAAAGCCTCTTCTCAGTTATGCATTTTTAAAATCTCTCTCTCTCTCTCTCTATTTTTTTTTAACAAAATCTAAATTGTCGTAAACTCTTTTTGTCTGCAGCTTCCACACATCTACTGGTTTTATTTTATTTTAAGTATGTTTATTAAGGTACTATCATATTTAGGCTATGTAACAACCTGCTGCAAGTTCAATAACTATCAAATATTGCCATTTAAGTGGTGAAGTAAGGGAAAGTTCAAATTATCCTCATGTGCACTACAAGAATAAAGAGGCCAGAAGACTAGGAGTGCATCAATTTATTCACCACCAAATTCTTCCATGTAATGGGAAACCCTAATTGAGCCATATTAAGAAGCCCCAGAGCAACCTTTAGTATTCACACAATAGTGTGTGAACGTGGGGAGGAATAATACTGTGTGTATGTGGGGATAATGGATTTTATCCAAAAACACTTGATTGAAATCTGTTCATCATTAATCTTCTTATATAACTTTGGGTCAATCATGATTTCTCTACTTAGGTTGTGTAATTTTGTAAGGATAAATGGGATTACCTTTGATGTTAATCTTTAATTGACAAAAGCCTTAAAGTTAATAAAGAAACTTTTAGAACAAAGTCAGCCAATTTGGAGGTTTTGATTAAACTTGTCTAATTACATTTCTGTGATTTTCAGACAATCTTATCATTGTATTTTTTTTATTTTTCTGAATGAGTTCAAGATATCTATTGAAAAATAGATGCATAAGCTAAGATTCTTAGAAATGTAACAGACATTTTTGTATGATGATAGGAAATCTATTTTAAACACAGACACATAGCCAAGGTTTTTAGGAATTTAAGAAGAGCTCACTGATCACACAATTCTACCCAAACAAGGGGGACTATTTCTGGCATGATCATCAAATGCAGATTCGAGCTGTAAATGAAAAGGAAGATATCAAATGCTCAACCTAGTTTTAGAAAAGGCCAATGAACAAGAACCATTATTGCTAATTGCTCAATTGAGAAAGCCAAAGAATACAAAAGTGTTAGCATGTACTTCGATGATTACAGAAAGGCCTGGAATATGTTTTAAAATATCATTGTAAAAATAAGTGAGTGAAGGCTGTATTCTCCATTCATTCAATGTGTATGCTAAATGTATGCTGAAAGAAACTAGAAGAAAATGAACATGATTTTGAACATGATGTTGAATTTGAAGCAAAAAAACATCAGTAAAGCCCATGTCACACTGAACCAACGGATGCAAAGAGGATGTAAAACGGACAAAAAACCTGGCCATCCGTTCGAAAACGCGAAAACTCACTGCCTCCGTTTTGCTTCCTCTCTATCCGTCCAGCATCCGTTTATTGACGTTTCATCCGCTCCAAAGATTTTGGGCTGCCCAAAACTTTTGCGCGGAAAATGTATCCAGTTCATCCGTTCCGCATCCGTGACGCATCCGCTACACTTCTGCTAGGCATCCGCTATATCCGCTACGCATCCGCTACGCATCCATGCAACTCCATCCACCCGGACGCAGGGAGGAAGCGTAACGGACGCGTAACGGATGCAGAATGGATGCCTAGCGGATGCAGCACGGAAACAAAGCGTTTAAAACTGAAAAAATGTTCGCAGAGGGGACCTATCTCGGATATTAAGGATGTCTAGAGGATGCCTAGAGGATGCCTAGAGGATGCCTAGCGGAAAACCTCTATTGCCTATAAAAAGGGGGAGGAACTCACATGGATCTCACTTTCAGACCAGCAGACCAGCGGTGCAGACCTCTGCAGCCTTGCTCTTGTTCTTCCTCTTCCAGAGCATCCAGTCATGTCCACCGTGGATTGTAACAAAGTCCTTTCGGCAG
Organism: Laticauda colubrina; assembly: GCA_015471245.1. Lineage (NCBI taxonomy): Eukaryota > Metazoa > Chordata > Lepidosauria > Squamata > Elapidae > Laticauda > Laticauda colubrina. Next base: position 6,273,199 of record BLBF01000051.1, read on the forward strand.
CCACCATCCTTCTGCAACAGTGCGAAGCCATCTGCAGGTTCTGTGAAGTCTACTGCGAGAAGAAAAGGAGCCACCCAAAAAGAGTCTGGATCCGAAGATGGTTCGCCAGAAGAGCAGAGGACGGACTGTACAACAAGCTGATGGTGGAGCTGAGGAAAAAAGACACTCGGGCGTTCCAGAACTTCATGAGGATGCCTCCAGCCATGTTTCACAAAGTTGTGCAGCGGCTGACACCCAGGCTGACCAAGGCAAACACCACCTTCCCGGCCAGCCTGGACCCTGGGCTCAAGGTGTCACTGACTCTGCGCCACCTGGCCTCAGGGACCACCTACAGGAGCATGCAGTACGGCTGGAGGTGCCACACAACACCATCAGCATTGTGGTCAGAGAAGTGGTGCAGGCCATCATCGAAGAATACAAGGAGAAGCTCCTCCAGTACCCCTCCACTGAAGAAGGATGGAAGAAAGTTGCAGAGCAGTGGTATCAGAAGTGGAACTTCCCACATACCGTTGGAGCCATAGATGGCAAGCACGTGGCCTGCAAGCCTCCAGCCAAGTCGGGGTCCACTTATTTCAACTCCAAGGGCTTCTTCAGCATCATCCTCTTCGCCATGGTCGATGCTGACTACAAGTTCATGTACATCGATGCTTCAGGCAACGGCTCATCTTCAGATGCCCAGGTATACAACACCAGTCACCTCAAGGAGGAGCTGGAAGGCAACCTCATGGTGGGCTTCCCAGATCCAGAACCCCTGCCCAACGACACACAAGATGTGATGCCTTCTCCCTCACAACCTACCTCATGAAGCCCTACACCTCCAGACTCCTCACCCGTGAAGAGAGGATCTTCAACTACAGGCTGTCCAGGGCAAGGCGGGTAGTGGAGAACACCTTTGGCATCCTGGGCAACAGGTTCCAGGTACTTCTCACCACTATGCACCATCGCCCAGAGACCGTGAGGAACATCGTGGAAGCTTGCTGCATCCTGCACAATGTCATGCGCACCCGCTACCCAGTCATGCAGAACAGGCTCGTGGACCTCCAGCAAGGCAATGGGGACATGGAGCTTGGGGAATGGAGGCAAGGGCGAAACCTGATAGACACTGAGGATGTGCAAGGCCCCAACAGAGCCTCACATGAAGCGAAGAAACAGCCCAACCTCCTGAAACACTGGTGCAACTCCCCAGCTGGAGCAGTGGAGTGGCAAGACAGGATGGTAGATGCTTAATGGATGCTTCCTTCAGCCTGTCTCATCACACGGATGACATTGGGCCATGTACGTTTGGTTGGCCTACAATGAACAGGACGTTTAATAAAGAGTTGTGTTTATGTTGACATGTGTGGATGATTGATTACATTGTTATTGATAATAAAGGGCCATAGGTGTGGCACCTGGGAAGGTGGACCATCCCGTCCCACTATGCTTGCACTGGAGGTTTATCTATCCCACAGCTATTACCCATCCCAAAGGTATCCCTGCCCATCCCACGGCTATCCTTGCCCATCCCACAGGTATCCCTGCCCATCCCACAGCTATCTTAACCCATCCCACAAGCATGCAAAGGCTTAAACCATTTCTAAAAGTTTCCACCAAGACTTTATTAAAAAAAGAAATGAAGCAAGTGTGTGAATCATAAATAGACTTTATTAATAAGGTATAAAACAAAAACGAGTCTCTGGCACTCCTCTTGGTCGCTCAGTGTCAGGGGTTAAGGGTCCAGGTGCTGTGGAGGTGGCTGGTGCTGGAGTGTTTGTCATCAGCTCCTCCAGAAGCAGAAGCAGCAGAAGCCCCAGCCCCAGAAGAGTGAGCCCGTGCTGCAGAAGCCCCAGCAGAACCAGAGTGAGGGCCAGGGGGCGGGATGGTAGCCCTGTCCCTCTTGCCAGGGCTGGCAGCAGATAGCTGAGGCTTGCTGTGCTTCTGCATGGTTGTGGGGTTGCTGGCTGGCAGGGAGGCTGGCAGGAACCAAGGCTGGCAGGAACCAAGGCTGGCAGCAAGGCTGGCAGGGAGGGAGGCACCAAGGCTGGCAGGAAGGCTGGCAGGGAGGCAGACAGCAAGGCTAGCAGGCAGGCAGGCAGACTGGCAGGCAGGCAGGCACCAAGGCTGGCAGGAAGGCTGGCACCAAGGCAGGCACCAAGGCTGGCAGGGAGGCAGGCACCAAGGCTGGCAGGAAGGCTGGCAGGCAGGCAGGCACCAAGGCTGGAAGGCAGACATGAACCAAGGCTGGCAGAAAGGCAGGCAGCAAGGCTGGCAGGCAGGCTGGCACCAAGGCTGGCAGGGAGGCTGGCAGGCAGGCAGGCAGCAAGGCTGGCAGGGAGGCTTGCAGGCAGGCTGGCAGCAAGGATGGCAGCGAGGCTGGCAGGGAGGCTGGCAGGGAGGCTGGCAGCAAGGCTGGCAGCAAGGCTTGCAGGCAGACATGCAGGCAGGGCAGGCAAGGCTGTCAATCCGTCCAGCAGCAGGTCTTTCCTCTGAATGGCAACCTGCTTCCGAGCTGCTTCCGTTATATCCGCGGGGCTGACTCAATGCATCCTCCCCGCATGCGCAATTAACGCCAGGCATCCATTAGGCTTCCTCTGTGCATCTGCTAGGTTTCCACTGTGCATCCGCTTCATCCGCTGTGCATCCGCTGTGCATCCGCTTCATCCGTTCGGCATCCGTTCTGCATCCGCTGTATCCGTTCCCCGTCTGCTTTGCTGAGGTCCCACAGAAGCCTAGCGGATGTGCCATCCGCTCCCATCCACTCCCATCCGCTGGGCTTCCGTTCCGCATCCGCTTTGCATCCGTCCTGCGTCCTCCCCGCGTCCGTGTTATCCGCTCCGGTTATGCAATTTTTTGCCCCTTTTGAGGGTGGATAACAACGGATGGAACATTTTTCTCGTCCGCTGTGTCCTTTTTGCATCCGTTGGGCAGTGTGACATGGCCTTAAACTGCTTTATGCATATGAGACTACTCTAATAACTGAAAATGGAAATGATTTAGAAGTTTTAATAATAAAAGGGATACAGTAAAAATGGGCTAAGATTAAATATAAAAATTAAGTATAAATATAAAAATATTAATAACCATACTGATAGCAATTATAATAACCATCCTTAAATAAACAAATGGGGAGTAGCTTCTGCCTTTTAGGATTAAGCTATCAACAATAAATGAAGTAGCAATGAAGAAATATATCACGGGCTAGCAGTTGATAGGGTAAGGACCTTGGAATGAGTGCCCTATTGGATGACCTGAACAGGCCAGGTTATGGACAAATTGTCCTGGAGAAGATCCGTGTATATGGTTTCTAAGAATAAAGCTATGAAATGAAAATAGATAAAGTCTAGATGACAGCTTGATCTTCTATTACAGTAGGTCAAATTCTTCCTGGGATTGAATTCCTGGACAAACTTAAGAAAAGAGGGGGCAGGAGCTTAGCTCTCTTAGCCACCATGTGGTAAGTAGGATGCAACAGAGAAAATTTGGAAATCAATTTAAAAATAATATTTATAAGGAAATGGAATTGGGAAAAGCTCAGACTACTTATATCTATGCATTAAAAAACACACCCATCATATATCCTTTCCATTGATCCACTTTGTTGAAGAAGGTGACAAAAGATATATTCAAAAGACCTTTTAAAACAGCAAAGGAAGTTGTTTTCAACATCTGAAAGCAAAATCCATTTGTGATATATATCAACATTTATAAAGAATATCTTGGCTGAGCAAGGCCATAAGTAAAGAGTTTGAGACTAGACCAAAAGTGATCAAAACTCTCTGCAGATGACCTCAATATTCAAGGTTAAGAAACAGTCAATAAAAAAATATAAAGATTAAGGTAAAGGACTCTGGAGAAGCGTGGGAAAAGGAGACTCGAGACCAGTGTAACTTCAGCTCTTTATTAAAAGGTATAGATCTGTGCTGGACCTGCGAGCCGCAGCAGCTCTTCTTATAGAGCTTGTCGGCGGCTCTTACCCAATGACAACCTTTTGAATCTCCTGTGATCGGCTCGGCCAATCGCGGCAGATTCTTTACTGACCAATCACCGTCATTCTTCCGTCCAATCACAGTGCAGTCCATCTTAGCCAATCAGGTGAGAGTGTTACAAGAATGTTAATATGGAATACCCCTCCCCTCTTGGTATGGTCCATCCTACGTGACGTAGTCGCGTAGATAGGCAGGGCTTTTAACCTGCCTACTTGACCTGAGCAGCTCAGTTGCTGCGTGGTCTTCAGACGGTTCAGATGGGATCTTTGTCGCTCCTGCTCTTCTCCATGGAACCGTCTGGAAGGGTGAGTCAGGCCTTTCGCCGCAACTCCCACCCGGTCTACTGGGCTCGGTTGAGTTGTCGGCTTCTCTGTTCCCGGCCGGTCTTTCCGGGATGGTTGAACTGGCTTGGCTGTTCCTTCCAGGCAAGGTTCTGTGTGGGTCGTCTCCTGCTGGTACCATTCTGCTGCCTTCGCTTTCCAGTGAGTATTGTTGGTTTCTTTTTCCATTTATTGGTATATGGATTGACTGCTTGGTTTGTGTTGGTTGGTCGTGTTCAGTTTGCCGCTGTGTCGTAGGAGGATTTTCTCCTTCTTTTTGATAATTATTTGGGGTTTCTCCCCCCCCCCCTAGTTTTTTTATTAATGTCTTTTTGTGGATTTTGTGTGTTGATCGACATGTCGTTTCCAATTCCTTCCATCCTCCGTTTCCAGCCGGTATGACCGGGGACCTGTCACTTAGGTTATTGTTGCAGATACCCAAAGTGGGTCCCCTGAAAAGTTTTTGGCATAGACAGTGTCTCCTGGATTAAATGTATGGTACTGGCTGGATGAGTCTGGTGGTTTTTCGGGATTGTATGTCGAGTGCAGTCTGTCTAGATGGGATCAGAGTTTTCTTCCCATCAGGAGCTCTGCTGGGCTTTTATTGGTTTTAGCACTTGGTGTTATGTGTTGTATTGTTAATAGTTTATTTATTTTCTCATGTATGCTCCCTGTGTCCATTTTTTCTAAAGCATCTTTGGTGTATCTGACCATTTGTTCTGCCCGCCCGTTCACCGCCGGATGAACGGGCGCAGTCAATGTGTGTCGTTTGCCCCGCTCGGTGAGAAATTGTTCGAATGCCAATGCCGTAAATTGTGGCCCATTGTCAGATACTATCAAGCCAGGTAGGTCATGGGTGGCAAAAAGTCTGCTTAGTTACTTTATAACCGCTTCTGTCGTGGTGGATTGCATTAGGCTTACCTCCAGCCAGTTGGAGTAAGCATCTACTGCGATTAAAAAGGAGTGCCCTTTTGTGGGTCCCACAAAGTCTATGTGGACCCTTGACCATAGGACCCTCAGTGTTTCCCACTCGAGGGTTGGTGCTGCGGGAGGGTTTGGTCTGGATCTTTGACATTTGTCACATGTTGCCACCCAGGTTTCGATGGTTTTGTCTATCCCTGGCCACCACACGTAGCTTCTGGCTAGGGAATTCATCTTTACGATGCCCGGGTGTCCTTCGTACAACATGTGCAATATTCTTGTTTGTAAGGTGCCTGGAACCACTCCTCTGTCGCTCCATCCCCTTTGGGAGAATAGTTCAGTCTGCCGGTTCTGAAAGGGTTTAAACTGTTCACTGTTCTCTGTTTTCGGCCACCCTTTTCCCACCCAGTTCAAAACCTGCACCAGTTTGCTCTTTTGGTTGTCTCTCTAGCAATGCTTGACGTGGTTGTTGGCAGGTTGGGCAATATCTCTATTTGTAGGGTGGATGTGGTGGGTGCGGGGTCATCCTCTGGATCTGGCAAAGGGCAACGGCTTAATGCATCAGCGTGCGAGATGCTTTTCCCAGGCCGATGTTTTAGCTGGTAGTTGTAGGTGGCAAGGAACTTGGACCACCTTGTCATCCGGGGTGACAGGATGTTGGGGGTGGCCTTGTTCCCTGCTGGGATCCCCAGGAGTAGTTTGTGATTGGTGATGAGGATGAAGTCCCTACCGTACAAGTATTCATGAAACCACTTCACGCCGGTAACTGCTGCTAGTGTCTCCTTGTCGAGCTGGCTATAATTTCTTTCTGCCTTTGATAGTGTCTGAAAGAAGTATGCAATCGGCACTTCTCTCCCGTCTGGCAGAGTATAGCTCCGATGCCGAATGGAGAGGCCTCGCAGGTCACCGTTAGTGGTAGGGTTTCGCTGTACTGGATGAGGACTGATTCTGATGTGAGATCTTTTATCTTCTGGAAGGCGGCCTCTTCCCTCTTGCCCCAGGACCAGGTGGACGTCTTGTCTAGTAACCTATGCAGAGGTTCCACTGTCATTGCCTTTTGTGGCAAAAAGACATTGTAGAAATTGATTAGTCCCAGAAAGGCTTGGAATTCTGCCTTATTTTGAGGTCTTGGGCTTCCTTTATTGCTTTAATCTTTTTTTGGGTGGGGTGGATTCCTTCTTTATCCGCTAAAAATCCCAGAAACTCAACTTTTTCAGTGCATAGCTGGCACTTTTCTTTTTTAACTTTTAGTCCTTCATTTTTAAATTTCTGCAGGACTTCTCTGAGTCGGTTTCCCAATTGTCTTTTGTCCTTGGCTGCTACCAAGACATCATCGAAATATGGCACGACTCCTTTGATGCCTTGCAGTAACCATTCCATTAAGCTCTGGAACACCCCTGGTGCCACACTGACTCCGAATTGGAGTCTTTTGCACAGAAAGGCCCCCCTGTGGGTCACAATAGTTTGCGCTTCCGCAATCTTGGCGTTGACTGGCAGCTGTTGGTATGCCTGTGCCAGATTGAGCTTCGCGAAGACTTTTCCTCCCCCAAGTGAGTGTAGGAGGTGCTGTACCACCAGAACTGTGTATGCACTCTGTTGCAGTGCATTATTAAGGGTTGCTTTATAGTCCCCAAATTCTTATGGACCCGTCTGGTTTTATCGGGGTGATTATTGGGTTCTCCCAGTGTGCATGATCTATTGGTTCCAGGACCCCTTGTGCGATGAGCTTATCTAGTTGCTCATCTATTTTTGGCTTCAGCATGAAAAGAACTCGTCTTGGTTTAAGATGGATTGGGGCAACATTGGGGTTCATATTAAATGATATTGGGGATCCCTGGTACTTGCCTAATTGTCCGTCGAAAACTTATTGGAATTCCTTCAACAGCTCCTCCTCCCAGTCTGTTTCCTCGACGTGGTTGATGCCTGTCATCTCAATTCCTAATGGCGCAAACAATTCTAGACCCAGCAGGCTTGGGCGGTCTCTGTCCACAATTGTTACAGGAGTACTTTTCCATGCTTTTTGAAGGTAACATGGAAGTGTCCAATTTTTATTACAGGAATTCTGTTCCCTTGGTAGTCCTTAATGGTTAGATTCTGGTTCTTCAGCTCTTGTTTTTGTAAGCTGGGCACTAACCTCTTAATTGTGTCCCAGGATACCATGGAGAGGTAGGATCCGGAATCCACTTCCATTCTTCATGGCCTGCCTTCGATGCTGACCTGCATGTGCACTTTTCTTGCGTTGGAGTTGTCTGAGTGTCCGATGGTGACCGTTTCGTGGGTTTCTTCATGTCGTTGGGTTTTGCTGAGCCACTTGCTTCGATTCTCGCGGCTCCATCGGTTCTCTGAAAATTTGTCTCGGTTCCTGGAGAGCGTGTTATCGCGTCGCCTTGGGCTGTAGTTTCATTTGTTTCTACAGACCTTAGCAATGTGTCCCTGTTTCTCACAGTACTGGCAAATGGCGTCTAAGGGGGTGGTTGCCACTGCATCCGGCGCACTGGAAAACTGACTTACGACCTCTCCAACGGTCTCGCTCTGCCTGCAATCTGTGGATCTCCTCCTCCTCATCTTCGATATTGGCTGAGAGTTTGACATCCTCATGGTGTGCTGTTGTGGCTTTGTGGCGAGCCTTGGTTCTTTTCTCGGGAGATGCGTTGGTCTCCGACGTTGTTGGCCGGTCCCTTGCATTCATTTTCCGCATCTTGACCACTGATTTCATTGTAGCTTCGGCTGCGGTGGCTTCAACAATGGCTTCGGTAACTGTAATGTCCACCCGAGCCATTAGTCTGCTCTGGAGTACAGGGTCTCTGAGACCAAGGACCATGCGGTCTCTCAGAGCCTCGTCCATGTTTGGGAAGCCGCATGCACCTCTGATGTTCCTTAGTGCTGCCACAAAATCCCCGATGCTCTCTCCGTTCTTCTGATCCCGACGGTAGAATTCATGTCTCCGGATCAGATTTGGAACAGCTGGGGCATAGTGGTTTCGAAGTAGCCAATCTAGGTCAGGCCAAACCATCTCTTTCACGTCTTCTGGCTTGGCCAATGCTTTGGCCATCTTGAATATGGCTGGCCCGCAATGAGTCAGGAACACAGCTCTCTTCCGGTGGTCGTTTGCATCTTTCAAGTTGTTGCTCTCAAGGAACATGAGGAATCGATCGATGTATGATTCCCAGTCCTCAGTTGCCTGGTCGAATGGTGCAGGTGACAAGTTGCTGCCGGCCATCTTGTCGGTTGTTCAGCTCGGTTGCCACGTGCCCGACTGGTCTCTTTGTCTCAGTATCCCACCTTTGTCGCCAGTGTAAAAGCGCAGGAAAAGGAGACTCGAGACCAGCATAAATTCAGCTCTTTATTGAAAGGTATAGATCTGTGCTGGACCTGCGAGCCACGGCAGCTCTTCTTATAGAGCTTGCCAGCGGCTCTTACCCAATGACAGCTTTCTGAATCTCCCGCGATCAGCTCGGCCAATCACGGCAGATTCTTTACTGACCAATCACCATCATTCTTCTGTCCAATCACAGTGCAGTCTGTCTTAGCCAATCAGGTGAGAGTATTACAAGAATGTTAATATGGAACAGACTCTATGATAGAGGACAGGAAGGCCTGGAGGAACATTGTCCATGGGATTGCGATGGGTCAGACATGACTTTGCAACTAACAACAAAAGTACTCTAGGTGCTTATCTCTGTTTCTTAGCTGAGGAGCCAGCATTGTCTGCAGACATTTCTGTGGTCATGGCCTCTATGACTATACACTGAAGCACATGGAACAGCAAAAAATATGTTAATACATAAAGGCAGGAGAAAGAAACACAAATTTAAATCCAGGGCTGGTATAAATATGGTTTGGCTAAATTCTTAGATTTTATAGTAACTGATCATTATCACAACTGTTTCTTTTGCATTTATCAATTTGAGTGTAATCCTTAAATCTTTCTCTGCAAAGCCCATGAATACGCTTGCTTTCCTAGAGAGATATTTATTACCATTCTCAGGGAAAGTTCTGACAGAGGGTATCTAGTTTTATCAGATCTCTGATAGAGTTGATATCAAGATTATATGAGATGGGTAGGATCTTTATCCTGCCTGGTTTATTGAGGTTTATTGTTCACTGAAACCTGAAGAAGATTCCCCAGTACTTTTTAAAAACACTGGCAAACTAATATGTGCTTCTGTCATTACACCAAAATATGAATAAGAATATATAGTTAATCACTATATAGTTCCTGATTTGCTAGCTAGATCCAGGACATCCCAGGAGAAGATTTTTGTTTCAACCAGCGAACAACCAGTTCCTTCAACGATATCAATTTTTACTCATTCTCTGCTTTCTATAAAATTGGAGATACTTTTTGAAGGAAGAGAGGGAAGAAATGAAAGATAATTTATTTTATGATGTTTTAGCAGAAGGCCCAGATAGGTTCCAATTTGCAACAATATGTTAAAGCTGAATATTTTATTTATAGGTAAAATATAATTAAGGTGATTGTACTGATTATATTTGGAATTATCTATGTCTCACTGTTATAAAGTATAAAAGTAAAGATGGCAACTGGGAGAAGATGCATCTTGTGGAACCCCTGAGGTTGGCAGTTGGAAGGTTTGTTTGCTTGTGGCTCACTGCTGTCTGCTTCAAGCTTTCTTTCTCTCCCAGAGGAGTGATTGACTGACCATGGATTTTTGCCATTAAGCCTTTAAGCCCTGGTGAGATGCTGAAGGATCATCCAGTGTTCTTGTGAGGACAGAGAACCTGCTACACCAAGTGATTTTAAACAAAGAAACATAAAATAAATCCTGCTGCCTCCAGCTTTGATGCCTCTCCTCCATTTCAGGAGCAAGGCAAAATAAGAAGTTTCTTGAGTGAAACAAGTGGGACTCATGATTTCCAAACTTTATTTATTTTTTCCTTTCTTTTTAAACGTAAGAAAACTAAAGAATTTTGTCTTTACTTTTTCTATTCCTTTACTTACAATAGTTGTAAATTTAAAACTGCAATTTTTTATGGATTGTAAACTGCATTTAAAGGAATACAAGGCTTTCTGACAAAGACATGGAATCATATGCTTGTTTAAGAACAAGCTGATTTGCCCTCACTTCATGTATTTTAGTATTCTTTCAACATTTGCCACAAGGAGCAGAAGAATAATCTTTAAAAAGGTTGAATTCTCTTTCACAACAAGAGAAAGGTGTGAAAAGTGTGATAAATATAGATAACAATATTCTGTTTGCCTTGGCTCCAAGACTTTTGTTGGATTTATTTGGAGCATTGATATGGATAAAGAGGATAGCACCATAGTGTCTTGCAAGGTTTGTGCTATGCTTGTATTTCTGCTTATGTAGAACTCAAATTATATCTGCATCAAGTGTAAATTGACTGGATTGGTGGAAGCAAAGATGGATAATTTAGAGGCAAACCTTGTTACCTTTTTGATAAAGTGTCTATAGTAGAGATGCTTTGAATATCGTATGTGTGGACTTTAGTGAAAGTAAAACATCAAAAGTTTCTGTATTGGGCCCAGTGCTCTTTCACATCTTTATAAATGATCTAGCTAAGACAATAGAAGGGAAACTAGTCAAATTTGCAGACACACCAGGCTGGGGGAATTGGCAACACCTTGGAAGATAGACTCAAGATTTAGAAGAATTTGACAGCTTGGGGTCCTATCCAGTAAGATGCAGTTCAGTGGTGAGAAAAGTAAGGTCCTGCATTTGGGCAGGAAAAAACAAATGCATAGAATAGAATATGGGATAACTGGATCAATAGTAATAATTGTGACAGGGATTTAGATGTCTGAAAGGACCATCATGTAAGTATGAGCCATCAGTTTGCTGCAGCTGCAAAAAAAGTCAATGAAGTTTGCATCAATACAGTGATAACATCAAGATTACAGAAGGTATATCACTGCACTACATTGTATTACCCAGCCCACAGTTGGAATACAGTGTCCAACTGCATTCTAACACAAGTTACAACACAACAAAGATGCTGAGGCCTTAAAAAGAGTGCAAACAAGAAGAACAAGGATGACAAAGATCTGGAGGCTAAACCGTACTATGAAATGATTAAGGGAACTAGGTATGTCTAGCCTAACAAAGATATATTAGGGGTGACATGATATCTATCTTCCAATATTTCAAGCACTAATACAGAGAAGAGGGGATTGACTCATTCTCCAAAGCACCTAAAGCCCCTGTCACACTGCACCAACGAATGGAAAGAAGATGTAAAATGGAGAAAAACACTTACCATCTGTTGGTTAACGCGATGCTTCCGTTCTGTACTCACTGCCTCTGTTTTGCTTCCTCTCTATCTGTCCAGCATCCGTCTATTGACATTTCATCCGCTCAAAAAATTTTGAGCTGCTCAAAACTTTTGAGCGGAAAATGTATCAAACACGTCCGTTCTGCATCCACTAGGCATACGGGAGACATCCGTTCTGCATCCGTTGTGCATCCACTATATCTGCTAGGCATCTGCTGTGCATCCGCGCAACTCAAATCCGCTCCAGCGGTAAACGGACGCACGGAGAAAGCGGAACGGACGCGGAATGGACGCGCAGCGTTAGTAGCATGGACGGAGAACTGATGAAAGCGGATGCAGCACATAAAGAAAGCATTTAAAATGGAAAAAACATTCGCAGAGGGGACCTATCTCGGATATTAAGGATGTCTAGAGGATGCCTAGAGGATGCAAAAGGATGCTTCCGTTCTGCATCCGCTTTCCATCTACTCTGCGTCCTCCCCCCGTCCGTTCCTTTCCGTGTTATCCGCTCTGTTTATGCAAATTTTTGCCCCTTTTGAGAGCAGATAACAACGGATGGAACATTTTTCTCATCCGCTGTGTCCTTTTTACAAACGTTTTGCATCCGTTGGGCATTGTGACAGGGCCTTAAGGGCAAAACATAAAACAATGGGTGGAAGTTCATTAAAGAAAGATCCAAGGAAAAACCAAGGAAAAATTCCTGATAGGTTTTCAAGAAAAGCTTGGACAGCCATTTATCCAGGATGGTATAAGGCTGTGATGGCAAATCTATTGCACACGAGCTGCAGGCAAACTTACCTCACTGCACATGTGCGCGCCTCACAGCTGATTTTTGGCTGGGTTTTTTGGCTTCCCAAAGGCTTGAGGAAGGCTTCTGTAAGCTTTGCAGACTGAAAATTAGTCCCATTTTGTCACTTTCTGTATTCTTGAAAAAACAGGAAGTGATGAAACAGGGCTAGTTTTGGGCCGGCAAAGCTTGTAGAAGCCTTCCTCAAACCTTTTGGAGACCAAAAAAGGCCTCAAACCCGCTGAAAATCAGCTGTGAAGTGCAGTGTAGGTAAGGGGACAGTGGGGGGTAGATTGCGTGCTCATGCATAGGGGGCGTGGGGGGCACGCGTTGCCTTCTGGGTGTTGGCATGTGAGCGCGAGCGCGTGAGTGCACGCACAATTTTTGGCACAGGAGTCCAAAAAGATTAGCCACCATTGGTGTAAGATCTCCTGCCTTGGACAAGGGGTTAGACTAGAAGACCTCAAAGGTATTTTCTAGTCTTGCAGTTCTATGAATCTAAGATATACAGTACTTGATACATTAACTGAAGTTAATGGAACATAGTTATGTTTCCAAGATGTCTATTAAAGATAGAAATAATATGTTGGTAAAAAGTTGAGAGACATGGAAGGGAAAGTGATGACAAACAATATGTGGAAGAGAAAGAAAATCCTATTGATTTGATCAGTATCCATAAATGCAGCATGCCTATATCTGAAGAAAGAATAAGGGCATGAACTTTGAAAAAGATAGGTATGAAGTGTTATTATACTGGAAACCCTTATGTAAAAATCTTGATAATAACAATCAGAAAAATAAATAGCTCTTGTAATCCTTGGAATGCTGGAGATAAATAGAAATGGTCTTGTGATCATTAGGTGTACGAGCGGTAAGCATAACTTTAGAGAATAATTTTTTTAATATTTCCTTCAAAAATTTCCAAGATGAGTGATTAAGAAATATAAACAAACAAACAAACAAATAAAATAAAGCAGAACATTGCAAAGTTGTTACCAACTCTGGACTCTACCAATATCCAACCCCAGGACCAATATAAAAGCAGATATGTTCAGAGAAGGCAGAAATACAGGAGAGTGAGAAGTATATTGTCAAAAGTCCAGAAGAACAGGATTGGTATATTCATACATGTTTCAACTGAAAAAAAATTAGAAATATTTCTTCTCCTTCCACTTTGTGAAAACTGAAAAGAATGGCTAATCCACAAATTGGTGGATTAGTTAAGGCTATTGATGTCCATAGTTGATTGATAAATATGTAATTCATTCACTGATTAATTAATTAATTAATTAATTAATTCTTAGAATTAATGTATGGGTTTGATCTTTCCTAAAGGACTCACCTTTCAGCAGAAATGTGATATGATCCACCCAGTCTATAGCTTCTGCAGGATTAGCAGCTGTGAACTGCAAAAGAAAAAAAAATCACAATCCCAAATATACACAGATAGTTCTTGACTTATGACCACAATTGAGTCCAAAATTTCTGTTGCTAAGTGAGATATTTCTCAGGTGAATTTTGCCCTATTTTACACCTTTTTTTTGCTGTAGTTGTTAAGTGAATCACTATAGTTAGTAATAAAGTTGCTAAATGAATCTGGCTTTTCCATTGACTTTGCTTGTTAAATGTCACAAAAGATGATCACATGATTGCAAGATACTGTAACTATCATAAATATGAGAAAATTGCCAAGTGGCTGAATTTTGATCACCTAACTATGGGGATTGTGGAATGGTCGTAATTGTGAAAAACAGTTATAAGTCACTTTTTTCAGTGCAGTTATATCTTCAATCACTACATGAATGGTTGTAAGTATCTGCATTGTAAGTATCTGCATTGATTTACATGTTGGATACTCAAAGATGGCACCACCCTCAATGAAGATTATATGCCACTGGTACTACTACATGAAGACATGTAGTCTTCAATTTACAACTTGCAATTAAGCCGAAAATATTTCTTGCTAAGCAAGACATTTGTTAGGTGAATTTTGCCTCATTTTTGGACTTTACTTACTACAGTTGTTAGGCAATTCAGGTTAAGTTTTAGGATTTAAGTTAGTAATATGGTTATTAATGAATCTGGCTTCCCCATTGACTTTGTTTGTCAGAAGGTCCTAAAGCCCCGGTCCCACTGCACTTAAGGATGCAAAGAGGATGTAAAACGTTAAAAAAAGCTTGCCATCCATTGGAAAACGCTATGCATCTGTTGTGTACTCACTGCATACGTGTTTCATACGCTCTATCCGTCGAGCATCCGTCCACTGAGATTTCATCCGCACAAGAAGTTTTGAGCTGCACAAAACTTTGTGAGCGGATGAATTTTCCGTCGCGTACGATGTTCATCCGCGACATATACGGGCAACAAACGTTCTATGTCTGTTATTATCCGTAAAACGTCCTCTGTATCCTCTCTGTATCCTCTGGCCATCCCCCCAACTCACATCCGCTGCAGCTGAAAACGGAAAGAGGGAGGAAACGAAAGGTACACGGAACGTCTACACAGCGTTAGTAGCACGGAAATAGAAAGGATGTAAGCGTATGCATCTCGTATATAAAGGATTAAAATGGACAAAACGTATGTATCTGGGATGTATCTCGTATATTTAGGATGTCTGGAGTATGTCTAGAGTATGTAGAAGGACACCTAGCGGACTACCGATATTTCCTATAAAAAGGGGGAGAAAATCATCTGGATCTCAATATGAGTCCAGCAGCTGTGGTGTACAGACCTTTTCACCCTGTATGATAGCTGCACTCATTCATCACCAGAACCAAAATCTGTTCAGACTGTTTCACCTTTTATACAGAAGGAGAAGAAGGAGACGTCCAAGAGCTGTGTGGGTCCGAGGATGGATCGTGAGAAAAATGGAGTTTGGACTGTATGACCAGTTGATGGTGGAGCTAAGGAATGAAGACCCTCGTGCATTCCATCACTTCATGAGGATGCCACCAGCCATGTTTGACGAACTTGTAAAGCGTCTGAGACCCAGGTTGACCAAACCTAGCACCAACTTCCGTCCCAACCTGGCCCCCGGATTGAAAGTGGCACTGACTCTGCACCACCTGGCCTCTGGAACCACATACAGAAACATGCAGTATGCCTGGAGGGTGCCACACAACAGCATCAGCAAAGTGGTCAGAGAAGTGGTGCAGGCCATCATCGAAGAATACGTGGAGAAACTCCTCAAGTGTCCCACCACTGAACAAGGCTGGAGAAAACTTGCAGAAGAGTGGTATCAGAGGTGGAACTTTCCCCACACCGTTGGAGCCATAGATGGGAAGCACATGGCCTGCAAAGCTCCAGCCAACTCAGTGTCCACTTATTACAACTACAAGGGCTTCTTCAGTATCATCCTCTTTGCCATGGTTGATGCTGACTACAAGTTCATCTACATCGATGCTTCAGGCAACGGGTCAGCTTCAGATGGCCAGATATACAACACAAGTGACCTCAAGGATGGGCTGGAATGCAACCTCATCATGGGTTTTCCAGATCCAAACCCCCTACCCAATGACACACAAGATGTGCCCTACTTCATTATTGGTGATGATGCCTTCTCCCTCAGAACCTACCTCATGAAGCCCTATACTTCAAGATATCTCACCCATGAAGAGAGGATCTTCAACTACAGAAGAACTACTACTTCTTGTCCAGGGCAAGAAGGGTGATGGAGAACACCTTTGGCATCCTGGCCAACAGGTTTCAGATACTTCTCACCACCATGCAGCATGAGCCACAGACTGTGAGGAGCACCGTGGAAGCTTGCTGCATCCTGCACAATCTCATGCGCACCTGCTACCCAGTGTTGCAGAACAGGCTTGTGCACCATCAACAAGGGAATGGGGACATGGAGCCTGGTGAATGGAGGCAAGGACGAAACCTGATAGACACTGTGAATGTACAAGGCCCCAACAGAGCTTCACGTGAAGGGAAGAAGCAGCGCAATCTCCTGAGACACTGGTGCAACTCCCCAGCTGGAGCAGTGGAGTGGCAAGACAGGATGATAGGTGATTAAAGGATGCTTCCTTGAGCCTGTTGCATAACACTGATGAGATTGTGCCATGTATGTTGAGTTGTCCTACAACGAAGAGGGCATTCATAAAGAGCTTTGTTTATTTTAAAATGTGTTGATCAATGAATAAATTGTTATTGATAATAAAGGTCCATCTGTGTGGCAGCTGGGATGGGGGACCATACAGTCCCACTATGCTTGCACTGGTGGTTTATCTATCCCACAACTATCCTTATCTATCCCACAAGCATGCAAAGGCTTAACCATTTTTTCAAAGTTTTCACCAAAGCTTTATTAAGGTAAAAAAATGAACCAAGTTTCTTAAGCAAAGATAACCTTTATTAACTTTCTTAACTTTATGACTTTATTAAATAAGCAAAATGAACCAAGTAAACTGAATTAAGTGTGTTAAGCAAAGATAACCTTTATTAACTTTCTTAGGTAAACTTTATAACTTTATTAAAAAATCAAAATGAACCAAGTAAAGTGTCTTAAGCAAAGATAAACTTAACAAGTAAACAACTCAGTCTCTGACACTATTCTCAGTCACTCTGAGTCATGTACATGGTCTCAGCTGTTAAGCGGGCAGGGACTGTGGCTGTGGCTGTGGCTGTGGCTTGAGTGCTGGTCTGAGACACCATTGGGGTGCTTGGCCCTGAGGGCACAACAGGGGATGGTGTGTTCAGAAAGCTGTCCAAGAGCTGACTCAGTCCCGTGAGGTTGGGAGGCCCTTCATCAAGGACTTGAGATGTCAGGCCCAATACTGATGACAGATTGTCCTTTGATGGGGTTGGCTGTGGGGTGGAGGAAGGAGGAGTGTCGTGGGGCTGTCTGGTCTGCAGCTGGGTGAGGAGTGGCGTCTGTGGCATGCGATGAACCTGGGCCTGGACTGGGAAGGTCTGTTTTTGCTGTGGAAAGTCCTGGCAGTCGTAGCCTTGGCAGGTGAGGGGCTGTTGAAAGCCGTGGAAGGGCTGTGACATCACCTGGGGTGGAGGAGCAGACCTGGACTGGGTAGGAGCAGCTTCAGCTGGGCCTTGAGGTTATGCAGAAGTGCTGTGATCTTCTGCTTCATCACCTGGTACTGGGCCTTGGGCAGGTCCCTCAGGGTCTGGCTCATGTAGGTGATGAAGGTGATCTGGCCCGAGGATGCTCTGTCCAAATGGACCAGCTGAGACAGAAGTTCTGTGCTGGTCTTCATTGTGTCCCTGATCTCCAACAGCACACTGTGGTTCTGGCCCTCCAGTCTGCCTCTCTGCCTGCATCCTGTGAAGCTGGGGTGGGGGTGGTTTGGCCTCTAGTGGCTGCTGCTTCTTCCCCCATTGTGACAGCAAGGCGTCATCCCCCATGGGATCCTCCAAGTCTGCCGGCATGGGGAGTGCAACTGTCGGGGGGGGTCTCTGCCGTGGGGCCCTCTGAAGACACCTGCCTGGACAGGGTAGCTGGCTCCTGGCTGGAAGAGAATTTGCTGTCTGTTGGCTGTCTGAGGGAGAGGGGTGTCAAAGGGGCTGTTCTTCGGTGGTGGATCTCACCCTCCAGGAAACTGCATTTGGCCATGACGTACATCTCCCGGTCAGTGAGCTTGACAGTGGCCTGCCCGGATTTCTTGAGGTGTAGCTTGCCATACTAGGTATGCATATGCTTCCACCATCCCAGGAATACTTCTGCAGTGTACCCCAGGCTCTCTGCCTTGTCTCTCCAAGCTGCCTGCTTCTTCTTGGTGTCCCAATAGAGTCTGTGGCCCTTTGGTACTTGTTCTCCCTCAGCCATTCCAGCACCTCATCCTCATGCTCTTCGGAAACAGTGTACTGTTTCCTCTCTCCCTTCTCCTTCCCTTGCCTCTTCCTCCCTCTGACAGGGGCTTGAGCAGGGCCTTCAGGGGCTTGAGCAGCAGGGCCTTCAGGGGCTTGAGCAGCAGGGCCTTCAGGGGCTTGAGCAGCAGGGGCTTCAGGGGCTTCAGCAGCAGGGCTTTGAGGGCCTTGGGGCTGGTCCACCGCAGCAGCAGCAGCAGGAGGTTCAGAGTCAGTGCCAGGGGGTGGGATGCTGGTTCTGTCCTTCTTGCCAGGGCTGGAACAAGTCGGCACCGGCTTCCTCTTCTTGCCTGACTGACGAACCATGGTGTTCCTGCTAGATGTATGTGGCAGCACGTCTTTCCCCTGTATGCTGACTGCATGCGTGTTGCATCCTTTTATATCTGTGGAGCTGATGCAATTCATTCTCCTCGCATGCGCAGTGAATGCTTTACATCCGATATAGATCTGTGCGGCATCCGCTTTGTTTCCTATAGGCGTCCATGATGCATCCACTTCATCCGCTATGCATCCGCCCCTTCTGCTATGCGTCCACTTCGCAATTCTCCCCCGGAACCCCTTTGGAGGTGTCATCCACTTCCATCTGCTGTCATCCGCTAGGCTTCCTATGAATATCCATTTAACATCCCTGCTACATACTACCCACGTCTGTTCTTTTCCATTCTGTTTATGCAAATTTTCACCACTTTTTGGAGTGGATAACAACGGACGGAGCCAACCCCGAAATTTTGCTTGTCTGCTGTGTCCTTTATGGATACGTTTTGCGTCCGTCGGCCAGTGGGACCTAGCATTAAAAGGGGAATTCATGACTCGAGGACATTGCTACCATCATAAATATGAGTCAGTTACCAAGTGTCTGAATTTTGATCATGTGACTGTAGAGGTACATTTTTCAGTTCCATTGTAACTTCAAATGATTACTAAATGAACTGTTGTATGTCAACCACTACCTGTATTCATTCCTTCATTCAGTCAATCAGTCAATCAGTCAATCAGTCAATCAGTCAATCAGTCAACCAGTCAATCAGTCAGTCATCCATCCATCCATCCATCCATCCATCCATCCATCCATCCATCCAT
>BLBF01000051.1:6346678-6397544 GCA_015471245.1 Laticauda colubrina
TAGATAGATAGATAGATAGATAGATAGATAGATAGATAGATAGATAGATAGATAGATAGATGATTGATAGAGAGATAGAGATAGATAGAGAGAGAGAGAGAGAGAGAGAGAGAGAGAGAGGATAGATAGATAGATAGATAGATAGATAGATAGATAGATAGATAGATAGACTGAAAGAGAGAGAGAGAGAGAGATAGCAATAGCATTTAGAATTATATACCATTTCACAGTGCTTTTCAGCCCACTATAAGCAGTTAATAGTGACAGCATATTGCCCCCAACAATCTGGGCCAATCTGCATTCTCATTTTACTGACGTTGGAAGAATGGAAGGCTGAGAGATAGATAGATCTTAATTTATAGGAGAAACACGATGTGCAATGTCAGTAAAGTAGCAGAACCAAGAGAGAATGTGTGCTGTAGGATTAATCACCCTTGACAAAGAATGTTTTTTTCTACATTATGCTGTTATATAGTCACACAAAGGTGCTTAACCATGCTATTGCACCATATTGTTTGTGATTTAAAGAGATGTTTTCTGTTGATATATACCTAGATCCCTCATAACTTCCAGACAGGAGGGAGCAATCAATAAGAAGTAAGTTTCATCCCAACTATCAGGGAATATAATTGCTGACAGCCAGTCCAGCTCTGCACTGGCAGACCAGAATATAATATGTGGACAACCATAGAACTACAATGGAGTTCACAAAATGGTGCCATTTCCTTACAGGAATTTAAAACAGTGAAAAGTACACAAAGTGGTTGTTGTTAAGGCTCTGTCACACT
Organism: Laticauda colubrina; assembly: GCA_015471245.1. NCBI lineage: Eukaryota > Metazoa > Chordata > Lepidosauria > Squamata > Elapidae > Laticauda > Laticauda colubrina. The sequence continues at coordinate 6,347,467 of BLBF01000051.1, forward strand.
GCCCAATGGATGCAAAACGTTTGTAAAAAGGACACAGCGGACGAGAAAAATGTTCCATCCGTTGTTATCCGCTCTCAAAAGGGGCAAAATTTTGCATAAACAGAGCGGATAACACGGAAAGGAACGGACGGGGGGAGGACGCAGAGCGGATGGGAAGCGGATGCGGAATAGAAGCATCCTTTTGCATCCTCTAGGCATCCTCTAGACATCCTTAATATCCGAGATAGGTCTCCTCTGCGAACTTTTTTTCCGTTTTAAATGCTTTCTTTGCATGCTGCATCCTCTTTCATCCTTTCTCCGTCCGTGCTACTAACGCTGTGTGTCCGTTCCACGTCCGTTCCGCTTCCTCCCTGTGTCTGTTTACCGCTGGAGTGGATTTGAGTTGCGCGGATGCACAGCAGATGCCTAGTGGATATAGTGGATGCGTAACGGATGACAACGGATGCAGAACGGATGTCCCCCGTATGCCTAGCGGATGCAGAACGGACGCGTTTGATACATTTTCCGCTCAAAAGTTTTGAGCAGCTCAAAACCTTTTGAGTGGATGAAATGTCAATAGACGGATGCTGAACGGATAGAGAGGAAGCAAAATGGAGGCATTGAGTACAGAATGGAAGCATCGCGTTAACCAACGGATGGTAAGTGTTTTTCTCCGTTTTACATCCTCTTTCCATCCGTTGCTGCAGTGTGACAGGGGCTTAGCAGCAATGTTTATTGTTAATGTATCAATGATGGCCGAAGTAGCAATCATAGCTATCTTAACTTTCTTTCCCAGTTTAAATAGACTTTCTATGAAGCCCAAGACTAGTACTGTCTCAAGAGAAGAATGCCTCTTTTTTTAACACAGATCTAGCATTTTTACAAAACAGGTTTCACAGTTTTTTCAAAAGAATATGAAGTCTTATTTATTAGGAGCTTGTGTTAGACATCACAAATGCTTCCAAAACCCACCAGCTATGCATTATATGGACAGATGCCTTTGTGGAAGCCAGATGTCAACACAAACCACAGTGGCTACTCACAGTAACCCGAGAAGCATGCACATAGCAGTCTAGAGTGGCCAATAGGAGCTGTAGAGATTCCAGTTCTAGCCATGTAACCAGTTGTTGATGAAATATGTTAGATTGTACCCATGTCAAAAACAGCATTGGGAACAGAGAAAAAACATTAAAATGTCAATTTTGATGAACAGCTAATGACAACACAAAATTCCTCAGCAGGAATGAAAATGAAAAAAAAGAGGTCATCCTATGGACATGACATAAAAATAATCACTCTACATGGGATTCAAAATGATTATTTCTACCATCATTAAAGGAATGTGAGTTTAAATACAATGGTATGAAAAAAGATGTAATGTTTATTAGGGCATCCTCATGCTGCAGTTAGGATATGTGAAGATACATAAAATGGCAAACCTATCTCATACATGTGTACTATGGACACACATGCCACGGACAGAGGTCTTTTTCTTGAAAATAAATAAATTTTTAAAATATTTTCATCATCTTAAAGGGAAATATTTTCAAGTTCTTAGAAAGAAATGCTCCTAAGTTCTTACCGAGTTTTATACTGACTAATATAAAATTGCTTCACTAAATATGATCATAAAATTTCTTTGGGAGAAAAATAATACTTCCAGATTGAAATGCTGTATCTTCTGTTTTAAAAACTGTTGCATCTCAGTTTTTTCATCCTACTGCAAATGAAAATGAAAATCAAACAATAAGCAATATTTTTCTACAGTGTATAAAATAGGGGATGATAGAGCAGAAACAGGTAATTTAGAACTTTTTACTATAATAATTTGAATGATGGTTTCCATAATCTCTTATCGTTGGTCATGTGATGAGAGTTTATATGAATTATAGGCCATACTGAGCCTGTCTTCACATAATGTAGACCAATTGGTCAACAGATAGTAGGAAAGTCAAGGCTTCAGTGGTCAGGCTGATGTTCAAAGTGACAAATTCATATAACACACATAGGTGAAGTTGAAATTTATTTGGTGGGGGGGTAGGGGTAGGGTAGTGTTAGAATATTGTTTTATATGTATTTGTATCTGTGTGCTTTAATCTTACAGTTTTATTTTTACTCATTAGGTTTTTAAAATAATAATCAGATCTGTTTTGAAGAATTGTGAGAAAAATGTGTACATTACCAAACACATTCATATTGTGGACAATACTGAATTATAATTTAATGATCTGGCTTAGGGGCTGCTTTCTATTAAATTTAGAGTATTTTGCAGAAAAACCCAACTGAATTCACAATACTCAGAACATTTGTTTAAAAATATCTTTCTCCTAGATTCTATTCACACATCTGCTCAGCAGATATCAATATTAAAAGGCAATAGGAAGCAAGAGGGGCACTTCTTCGTGATTTAGCTGAAAGACCATTCCTTAAAGCACTCATTTCAGTAGGACTGAACTTGATTTGCCATCTATGGCATTAACTGAAAAAAAAAACAGGTATGGGAAGAACATTATAACAAATATTCCAAGAATAAAGATTTATGACTATGGCAAGAAAGTTGTAACTAATTTGTTATCATTTGGTGATCTATCCTTTCACTTCCTTAATGCTCTTCTTCATATCCTCTTAATTGTGGAACAAATATGCTGTGCTAACAGTGTCAGAGGAGATGTTTTCGAACCAACTACATGTTTAAATTCATCCTTAACTATTTCAATTTTAAAATAGTGTTTTTCATCATTTAATAATACATGTCCCACCCCCACCCACCCCAAAAAAGACCCGTGAAGTTTTATTTATAGTCTTGGTTAAGGGACTGGCAGCTGCTGTGTTCTCATTGTTCTGTTGTAGAGAACCATAGAGAAGAACTTGAGGAAATTATTACATAAAGGGGAATAAAACAAATCTTGAGAAGCAAAATAATATTCAGGAGAGACTCGGGGAAAAATATTCTGTTATTCACTGAATTCTAACAGGGAAGGGAGGTAAAGAACAATCAAGCTTGCAAGATTTTGTTACAATTCATCTCAATAAATAATCCTTCTAATCTTCTGTGTTGCTGTGACATTCCCTTCCCTTCAATCACTGGACACTGTTTTTCTTGGCCATTTTGCATGAACTGCAAGAAAAACAGGATATCTTATTTCCATAGAAGCAACTGCTAGCATAATGCTTGATTGTAAGCAGTTTCTACATCACAGAACACAAGGCAGACACTGTGTTGACTCCTTATACACTGGGAGATTATGGACTTCTTATTAAGTACAGGTTCAACAGTCTTTCAAGAGACTTCTGACTTGTTGGTGGGGGGGGGGAATCCCACTAATAGTCAATTTAAACTTGGAAAATAGATATCTCTGGTTTTCTCCCAAAAGAATATATTGGAGTTTTTTCCCTGCTTCCACTGTCATGGTCCTTCGTGCAACCATGTTTCCTACTGTTTCCCTTTCTTTCATGGAGAAGTGACATTTTGTCTATTCCAGAACCACTTTGCTTACTTCATAGGTTGATATACTGAATGTTGTAGCTTCAGCACATTCCCTACTATTTCTTTGCAACTCTTATATGTTTGGGATATGCTTAAATTGGGGTGAAATTAACAACATTGCTGATAGTTTTTCTTTGTAGCTAGGTAAAGCTCTGTCCAAAATTGGCTGATAGGTAGGTATTGCAGAGGCTTGGCCAGATCTGAATTGGGAGGGAGTTATCTTGATTTGCTATTAAAGTTCCCTTCTGTTTTATCTCTCAACCTCTTCCATATTAGCCAGGCTATTTTTAGAGATAGAGTCAGAGGACCACTATTATTTGCCAAAGTTTCTGAACAGAGATAACCTAAATGAAAGGGTTCAACAGAACTCAGCAAATAGGTGACTAAAGTCTTTCTTCTAGGCATAGTCCACCAAGGGTCAAGCCTATTTGCCTCACAAAAGGAGAATAAGTGGATTTCTCCCACACACACTAGCTAGTGATAGGTGGGAGGGAAAAAGAAGCTAGGGGAATCCACCAATTACTGCCCTTAAATTGTACCACAGTAAAGCTATGAGGATAGGACTACTTAAAAGCCTCATTACTGAGGTAGATTAGAGTTTGGCTATGGGGACAGTGCAAATTATGCTGGCATACTTTTCTGCCAACTCAAGCACTAAAGGAACACACATTAATGCAACCATGAGGAAGAGTCCCTACAGACAAATTTATGGAAACTACTAAGAAATGTTCTGCAATTTGTTAAGATTCTACATCAGCTTTTCACCAAAGACTAAAAGTTATTTCACTGTTTGGAGCTTTTTGCATATAAAAAGTACTTACTCCTTAACAATGATCATATAAACTAGGTTAGACGGAGCAATGTTAACTTGTTATATCATCCAATGACTTTGCAGAGTGATGACATATAAAAAGAAAAGAAGCACCAATGCCTAACTGGACACCATTCTGCGGTTAAGAAACAAAGAGAATGAAAGTGAGAAACTATTACATTAAATAATCAGCTGATATCTGGCTTTTGATTAAGCAAAATTCTAATTGTTGGCTTTTGCAAAAGGAATGAGTCTAGACCAGTTTTCTGCAGCTTATTTCTCAGGAATGGAGACAAGGGGAAACCCCATGCTGACAATGTACTGATAGTAAATGAGATTAAATAAGCATGGCAACTCACTGTCAGCTCCCTGCCTTCCCCCTGATGTAATTCAATTCAAGCACAAGCAGTGATAGGAATGCACAGGGGCTGCCACCGTCACCCCTGCTGAGGCTTGGAATCTTTTAACATCTAAATAAAACTTTAACTCAAGCATTTTTATACTCCTGCCAGCGGGATCGGCAAGCTGGCATTGGGCACATTAATGTTAATATTCATAGTGGCAGATTTCTCTCCATGTCCCAGACCTGCTATGGTAATTATAAATGTGTGCTGCAAAATGACATTTAAATTTGCAGGCCTAAACACAAGGGGCATGGGGATAGAATTCAATAAAAAGTCGGCAGTAATGCAAACCTGGTTCTTCCAAGAGGGAAGCCAAAAGAGGCTGAGACTGAGTTTGAACTTGGCCAATGTTGACAGAAAAAAAAAATATTTTGTTTTAATTGTGGATCAGAGTGAGTTTCTACTCAGGAGTGGGTCTCTAGTAATATTCATATAGCGCTCTGTTATGATTAGTGCAAATATCAGGCTGAACTGGCTAACATTTGGAGGCCGTTGTCCAGTATTGACTTCTTGTAAAAGAAGAGATTTGATTTCCCAACACCTGCTAAGAAAGTGTAAGAATAAAATGAAATGATACAGCTAGGTCTGAACTAGCATTGCAGTATAACTTAATAATGCTTGTAAAACACACAGTTCCTATAAAATAGGGCAGACTACAAGGCAATCCTTGTGTTAATGTTTCCTACTTATCAGTGTCATCAATTTTTTTATAAAGTATCTCACCATGAGCAGTCTAAGCAGTTTAGGCTTATAGCGTACACAGACAGTGAAAAACAATTTGTATGAGATTTTTAAAAAACATTTTCAAACGTTCATATCTTGTTAGCATATGTGAAATGTCAAAACGCTTGAAGAAGATCAGCCAATTGCTATCTAGAACCAAAAAAACAAAATAGTAATGAAAATGTAGCACTCCTCTGCTGTTGTCACAAGATTGTATCATGCTACTGCCCATAGAATTTTCCAGGAATACACATTTCATAATGCTTTATAGAATACTATATTGTCTTTGCAGGTTTCATTCTGAATTCAGGTTTGACAAAATAGTGAACAGAAAAGTTTTGAGGCTTCTCAATGCTATTTATTAATGTTTCTAAAAATGGCCCCATACAATTTTTAAACATCTGCAACCATCTATTTGCCAACTCATAGTAAATATACATAAATATCTATAGCCAAAAATATGTGTGTGTGTGAGAGAGAGAGAGTTAGACAGACAGAGAGAAAGACAGAGCGGTCTCATTTTGTGAAGAAGTATGAATTTTTTTTTCTTTTTCATTTCACAGCACCGTAAATATGAAGACAGTACTTTCAACAACTGACATGTTGAATGATTGATTGGCAAATAGAAAAATTGATAATGGAGCAGACCTACATCTTTGTTCCTTGCCCAAAATGGGTGGGAAAATTTAAGGCATGACTGAATCCTCGGGGGAAGGGAAGTATTAATTGAAGAGTTATAGTATTAATTATACTACAACCTGCAACTATATTTAGAACTATTGTGAAAAGTGCTTAATTAAAGAATATTATTCATACTATCCTTCCTAAATCAATGCTGTTTCCTTATGACTCTGTAACAATTGCTTTTTTCAACTAATTAATTAATTTGAAATATTTAATTATTCATTTGCAAATGGAAAAAAATGCTTCCCAACATTTACTAATTACATGGAAAAGCAGGGCGCTTAGCAATTTATTTTCTTGAATGCATGTTGAATGAGGCAATTTCCTCATTGGTACTGTTTTCTAGAATCAGTAGCAAGAGTGAGTTCTTTCTCAGGGGGATTATCCATGGGCTTGTTAGAGGAAGAATTAATCGGTTATGTTATTCCTCAGCAAGACAGACATAAGTCCCCTTGCTTATTTCAAAGATAGCAGAAAAAAAGACAATTGAAGGTTGAGTTTAAATTGGTATGTGAAGGATTTGTGTGATGAAAAAGGAATGAAAATTTCTTCAATTTACAGCTTTATGAAAGTTTCTACAATTTACATGGCAGATGATTCTGATTTATGGGATGGTTTCCCAAATTTTCTCTTATAGTAGTTCAATCTTCCTCAATCCGGTGGACTTTAATTTACATTGTATCAAGACAGAAATGCTTTTCATTTGGAGATAAGGTTTTGCACGTCTGAAAGCCATTGGTTGGGAAAAACTTATTTAGTTCCTATATTGTTAATAGTTGATTATGATTCTTATTTTTCATTTATTTATTTATTTTTCATTTATTTCATTTGGTTTGTCAATTGCTTACAAGATAATGGGTATAAGTAAAAACATAGTTATGAATACATGGATACATATAAGAAAAATAAAAGAAACAATAGGACAGGGACAGTGGACACGTTGGTGCATGTATGCACGCCACTTATACACCTCTTAGGAAAGAGGTGAGGTCAGTAGTAGACAGTCTAAGGTTAAAGTTTTTGGGATTTGGGGAAAAAACCTCAGAGTCAGGTAGAGTATTCCAGACATTGACCACTCTATTGCTGAAGTTGTATTTCAAGTTTGGTGTGGTTTACCTTGAGTTTATATCTATTGTGTGCTCTTGTATTGTTATGGTTGAAGCTGAAGTATTCATTGACAGGTATGACATTGCAATGTATGATTTTATATACTATACTTAGATCAGACCAAAGGTGGCATAATTCTAGGTTTTCTCCTGTGCATCATGCCCAGCCACATACATTGGACAGACCAATAGAAGAATAAGTACCTGCCTGGATGAACACAAAAATTCAGTAAAAAAGATGGAACACACCTCCTCACTAGTCCAACACATGAAAGCCACAGGTCATAACATCAACTTCAATGGCACCAAAACCCTAGCCACTATAGAAAACCCCACCCACATAATTATCAGAGAAGTCATAGAGATTGAAAGAAGACCTGAAAGCATGAATAGAAGAGATGATTCCACCAGACAGTCAATCATTTGGAAGCCAGCACTCTCAAATAGGAAGATCTCCACACCACAAGCCAGGCAAACACCTGGGCACAGACTCCCTCTGATACCTCCAGCTCAAACACACCCCAACCAGACACCCAGATGAAACCTAGCTTCTTAACAAATGATAGCCGTCCTTTTACTTGGAGCCAAGCTGCACTAAAAGCCTCCAATATAGGAACACAATGTTGCCCGCCAATCAAAGCCACAAAACAGACAGAAGAAATTAGAAACACCAATCAAGCAGAACACAGCAAACTTCAAGACCCATAAACACAGACTAAGACTCCCAACCAATTAAGATGAAGAAAAAAAAACATTCTGGCACAGCATAGGCTACCCTCAAATTTAAAACTGAAACGGCTGTGATAGCCTGACTCACAGACAAGCACAATACAGAAGCCTGATGATGGCAGATGAGATTCTGCTGAAATGTTGCTACAACTTTAAAAGCACAACTACAATGACGTGGGATAATACCCAAAGGAAGCTGAACAGCATACATGTAAGTACCCATGAAAACTTTAAAAAACATATATATATATACACACATATATGTGCTGTTCAGCTTCCTTCGGGTATTATCCCACATCATTGTAGTGCTTTTAAAGCTGTAGCAACGTTTCAGCAGAATCTCATCTGCCATCATCAGGCTTCTGTATTGAGTTCATATGTGGGTCAGGCTATCACAGCCGTTAGTTTTAAATTTGAGGCAAGCCTACTGCTGTCCCAGGATGGTTTTTTTTACATCCTGATGGGTTGGGAGTCTTGATCTGTGTTTATTGTTCTTGGAGTTTGTTTGCTTGGTGTTTCTGGTTTCTTCTGTCTGTTTTGTGGCTTTGATTGGCTGGCACCACTGTGTTCCTGGGTTGGAGGCTTTCAGTGCAGCTTGGCTTCACGTAAAAGGACGTAAAAAGGAGTAAAAGGATGGCTATCATCTATTAGGAAGCTAGGTTTCATCTGGGTGCCTGGTTGGGGTGTGTTTGAGCTGGAGGTATCGGGGAGGGGGTCTGTTTGTGCCCAGTTGTTTGCCTGGCTTGTGGTGTGGAGATCTTTCTGTTTGAGAGTGCAGGCTTCCAAATGATTGACAGTCTGCTGGAATCATCTCTTCTATTCATGGTTTCAGGTCTTTTTTCAATCTCTATGACTTCTCTGATAATTATGTGGGTGGGGTTTTCTATAGTGGCTAGGGTTTTGGTGCCATTGAAGTTGATGTTGTGACCTGTGGTTTTCATGTGTTGGACTAGTGAGGAGGTGTGTGCCAGCTTTTTTACTGCATTTTTGTGTTCATCCAATAAAAAAGCTGGAACACACCTCCTCACTAGTCCAACACATGAAAACCACAGGTCACAACTTCAACTTCAATGGCACCAAAACCCTAGCCACTATAGAAAACCCCAACCACAGAATCATCAGAGAAGTCATAGAGATTGAAAAAAGACCTGAAAGCATGAATAGAAGAGATGATTCCACCAGACTGTCAATCATTTGGAAGCCTGCATTCTCAAATAGAAAGATCTCCACACCACAAGCCAGACAAACACCTGGGCACAAACAGACTCCCTCTGATACCTCCAGCTCAAACACACCCCAACCAGGCACCCAGATGAAACCTAGCTTCCTAATAGATAATAGCCATCCTTTCATGCGAAGCCAAGCTGCACTGAAAGCCTCCAACACAACAGTGTTGCCAGCCAATCAAAAGTGACAAAACAGACAGAAGAAACCAGAAATACCAATCAAACAAACTCCAAGAACAATAAACACAGACCAAGACTCCCAACCAATCAGGATGTAAAAAGAACCATCCTGGGACAGCAGTAGGCTTGCCTCAAATTTAAAACTAACGGCTGTGATAGCCTGACCCACATACGAACTCAATACAGAAGCCTGATGATGGCAGATGAGATTCTGCTGAAACGTTGCTACAACTTTAAAAGCACTACAATGACGTGGGATAATACCCGAAGGAAGCTGAACTGCATTCATATTATATATATGTATATATAATAGGTATTCAGCTTTGTACCAATGTTTCGGCAGAATCTCATCTGCCATCATCAGGCTTCTGTATTGTGTTATATATTAGAGATTATATATTAGAGATATATATTATTTTATATTGGATTAAAATTATTATTAAAATTTAATTAATAAAATTAAAATTATATATTAGAGATCTATTGTCATGCATCAAAGGATTACTGAAACTGGTCAGTTTCTCCTTTTTTTATTCCATACTTGGATGCTTTAATTGGCTTGAATTCCTCATTTTCCAGTCCATTATTTCAGCTTTCTTTTTAATATATTTTTTCTAACATCCTACCTTTCTGTTCTGTACCTGCTATGACCTACCGAAAACATAACTATAAAAGACAAACCAGAAATAAAAGTTAAAATAAGCAAAAAAATAATAGCAGAATACCTGTCTGATATTGATGAACACAAATCACCAGGGCCTGATGGATTACATCCCAGAGTTTTAAAGGAGCTGGCAGCAGTCATCTCAGAACCATTGCACCATATCTTTCAAAAATCCTGGAGCACCAGAGAACTACCGGAGGACTGGAAAAGAGCTGATGTGGTTCCCATCTTCAAAAAAGGGAAAAAAAACAGACCCAGGAAACTACAGACCAGTCAGCTTAACATCAATACCTGAGAAGATACTGGAAAAGATAATAAAAAAACCAGATCTGCCAACATCTAGAAACAAGTAAAGTAATAACTAGCAGTCAGCACAGGTTTGTTAAGAACATATCATGCCAAACCAATCTTACTTCATTCTTCAACACAGTGACTAAATTAGTAGACCAGCAAAATACTGTGGACATAATATATTTAGATTTCAGTAAGGCATTCCACAAAGTAGACCACAACCTGCTTCTTAGTAAACAAGAAAAAAGTGGAAAAGATAGCACCACCACTACAAGTGAAACTCAAAAAATTAGAATATCATGTAAAACTTCATTTATTTCAGTAATGCAACTTAAAAGGTGAAACTAATACATGAGATAGACTCATTACATGCAAAGCAAGATAGTTCAAGCCGTGGTTTATCATAATTGCGATGATTATGGCATACAGCTCATGAAAACCCCAAATCCACAATCTCAGAAAATTAGATTGCAAAAGAAATTGGATATTCCCAAAGTGTTGTATCAAAGCACATTAATAGAAAGTTATGTGGAAGGGAAAAGTGTGGAAATAAAGTTGCACAAGCAGCAGGGATGACCGCAGCCTGGAGAGGATTGTCAGGAAAAGACCATTTAAAAGGGTTGAGGGCTTTTACAAGGAGTGGACTGAGACTGGAGTCAGTGCATCAAGAGTTACCACACACAGACGGATCCTGGACATAGGCATCAAATGTTGTATTGCTCTTGTCAAGCCGCTCCTGAATAACAAACAACGTCAAAAGTGTCTTACCTGGGCTAAAGAAAAACAGACCTGGTCTGTTGCTCAGTGGTCCAAAGTCCTCTTTTCTGATGAGAGCAACTTTTGCATCTCATTTGAAACCAAGGACCCAGAGTCTGGAGTAAGAATCGAGAGGCACACACTGCAAGATTCTTGAAGTCCAGTGTGAAATTTCCACAGTCTATGTTGATTTGTCATCTGCTGGTGTTGGTCCACTGTGCTTCATTAAGTGCAGGGTCAATGCAGCCATCTACCAGGAGATTTTGGAACACTTCATGCTTCCTTCCACACTTCCAAAAGCACCAAAACCTGATTCAATGACCTTAGGATTATTGTGATTGTTTGGCCAGCAAACTCGCCTGACCTGAACCCCATAGAGAATCTATGGGGCATTGGCAAGAGAAAGATGAGAGATATGAGACCGAACAAGAGCTGAAGGCCCCCATTGAAGCATCCTGGTCTTCCATAACACCTCAGCAGTGCCACAGGCTGATAGCTTCCATGCCACGCCGCATTGAGGCAGTACCAAACCAGGTACTGAGTACATATGCATGATTATACTTTTCAGAGGTCTAATATTGTTCTATGTACAATCCTTGTTTTATTGATTGCATGTAATATTCTAATTTTCTGAGATTGTGGATTTGGGGTTTTCATGAGCTGTATGCCATAATCATCGCAATTATGATAAACCACGGCTTGAACTATCTTGCTTTGCATGTAATGAGTCTATCTCATGTATTAGTTTCACCTTTTAAGTTGCATTACTGAAATAAATGAACTTTTCCACGATATTCTAATTTTTCGAGTTTCACCTGTAGATGGATTCGCAACTGGCTGACAAACTATACTCATCGAGTAGTCCTTAATGGATCTAAGTCTATATGAAGGGAAGTAAGCAGTAGGGTGCCACAAGATTCCATCTGAGGCCCAGTACTCTTCAATACTCTTAACAACTTAGATGAGGGAATAGAAGGGGAACTTATCAAATTTGCAGATGATACTAAGCTGGCAGGAATAGCTAACACCCAAAAAGATAGGCTCAAGATCCAGAGGGATCTTGACAGACTAGAACACTGGGCCATATCTAACAAAATGAAATTCAATTTAAAGAAAAATAAAGTCCTACACTTAGGCAAGAAAAACCAAAAGTACACATATAGACTGGGTGAAACTAGGCTCAATAGCAGTAACTGTGAGAGGGATCTTGGAGTCTTAGTGGACAACCAGTTAAATATGAGCCAGCAGTGTGCAGCAGCGGCCAAAAAAGCAAATGCAATCCTAAATTGTATTAACAGAGGGATACAAGATCAAGAAGGTACTAATTACACTCTATAAAGCCTTAGTAAGACAATACCTAGAGTACTGCATCCAATTTTGTTCACCACATTACAAAAAAGATGTTGAGACTCTAGAAAGAGTACAGAGAAGAGCAACCAGGATTATTAGGGGACTGGAGACTAAACATATGAAGAACGGTTGCAGGAACTGGGCTTGGCTAGTGAAGAGAAGGACCAGGGGAGACATGATAGCAGTCTTCCAATATTTGAGGGGCTGCCACAGAGAGGAAGGAGTCAAGCTATTTTCTAAAGTGCCTGTAGGCCAGACAAGGAATAATGGATGGAAACTGAACAAGGATAGATTTAATCTGGAAATAAGGAGAAACTTCCTGACAGTGAGAACAATCAACCAGTGGAACAGTTTGCCCTCGGAAATTGTGGGAGCGCCATCACTTGAGACTTTCAAGATTGGACTGCCTGCCATTTGTCAAAAATGGTACAGGTTCTCCCGCTTGGGCAGGGGGTGGGACTAGATGACCTCCAAGGTCCCTTCCAACTCTGATATCTGTTATCTGACCTCACACGAAGATATCCCAGTCAAACTCATGCTTTTTAAGCAAATTTTTCATCTTATAAAGCTTGCATTAGTTTGATATTTGGTGAGAATACTGTAACAGCAGTGATTCAGTCAGTGGCAAGAGAGACATGTATAGAAAGTGGGAAAATTTTTATTCATTCAGTATAAAAATCTGAAACTTATAACAAAGTCACTGACCAGTTGGACTTTTTCAGCTCCACTTTACAAAAGTCATTTGTTCTCATGCTTAGTTTCCCTTTAAAGAGAGATGAGAATTTTACACACTCTTCTTTTCATGGTTTTAATGTTCAATCCTGAATATAGGCAGTGACTTACATGTCTCAGGAAATCCTTAGTTATGAAAATAGAATTAAGCATTATATATCTTGCTTGGGGAGAAAGAAAAGTTCCTATCTCTCTAATAAAAGAGCTGAGCATGGGGTAGTCTGGGGGAATTTGCACAAATGAACTCTTATGTTTGGCTGCTGCAGTTGTGCCTCATGCTCACCTTGAGACACATTTGCAAGGATTTATGTCCACCCCCAGAGTTTTCCAGAGTCATAAAACTCTAAAATGAAAATAGTTCAGTGAAGGAAGAAAAGAATAGGGAAGGAAAAATTTGACAACATGGATGAATTGGCATATTAAGAGAGACTGCTTAGCAAAACAAGAAGGAATCCCTTCTGGTAAAGGATTCATACTTTAAAAGCTAGGAAAATGGCCACTGGGGAGATGCTCAGTAGCATTTTTATATAGTTATGGGGGAGGGGAGGATTCACTATAAATTAGGTAGTATGTGGAGCAGTGCCAAGTTTCTAACACAATTCTGGTATCCTTTCTAATCAATTGGCATCATGCTCCAGAAAGTAGAATTTATTACCCTCTAGCGTTGGGGATGGTGATACTTGTTTTTTTGATCACTCTAACAAGTTCCTAAGTAATTTTGAAAGTTTCACAAGCTTGCTTTATTAGTACATTTGGCAAAATTTCATCATAATCATCATCATTTCTTTTGTCATTACCATAGGATAGCCACCAAACCACTATATTCTTAAAGTTCATTTGCCAATCAGATCCCTAAACTTTACCTTCAGTTTTCTTTTATAAATTATGTTTCAATGGGTACACAGCATATATTTTGCTTGTTTTTTTCTTTGTGCTATTTATGCAGCTTCTGTTCTATTTCAGAAAGGCTGAATATTCTCCAATAGATAGTGTTGTAAACATCTTCTCTGTTAACTCTGTTCTCCATCTTCTCATCGTCAAAATTTTCTATTTTTAATTTATTTTTCTTCATCTTGTTTTCCTAATTTTTCATTCATCCTTTTTATTTTGTCCAAAGTTTTATTCACCATTTTCTATAATTCATTCCTCCACACCCCCATTTATCTTTTCTTCATTTTAACAGAATTTCTTACATTTCCTTGTTCGACCCAGTTTCTCTTTTGGTTTTGCTTTTCTTTTTTAATTAAACTAAAAAATATCTTTTTGTTTCAGTTCCCTCCCCTTTCCACTTTTCTCTGTTATCTGTCTTTTTATATGAGGGCTTTGAATAAATTTGGAAACAGCTGCAAACCTGTATAATTGTGTGACCTTAATTGTTTTTAAGAATAAAGTGTATATTTGTGTGTATGTGTGTGTTCCTGAGGTCTGCTGTTGTTTGTTTGATACAGACACAAAGCTTGTGCCTTTCTTTCAGTGCTTTCAATGCTCTGTTAGGTTTGCAAATGATCTGTTTTCTTGATGGGAAGATTCACATTGACTCTTGTATCCTAGTCTCTCTGACTTCTGCTAGAATGCTATCCTTTTACTTTCAGTAGCTTGAAAAATAATAAAGAAATTATACCAAGATGGTTTGGATGCTTCTTTTTAAATCAAACATCCCCATGAATGAAAGGTGTGATTAGCTATTTAGTTTTCATGAAAACCTTGATTTAACAGGCATTCGGCAGAAATTGTTCACAACCACTGTTTAAATCAGAGATTATATAAAGCCAAATTCATTCTGTCACTGGCAAACTGTGCTTTCACTTTATTTCTGTATGCAGAATACCTGACTAATAATTTCTTCAGCATAAGTTATGTAGTAAGATAACAAAATGCCTGCCAGCAAACAACCAAGATCAGAGAATATCAACAATTAAATCTGAAGCTAACTATATTCTCTTTTATTATTACATTATTTTTTGTCAGTTAAAGAAATCATTTATTGGTTTACTCATATTTTCACTGAGGTTGATTAATATAAAGATGGTGCCAAGTTCACTTTATAATCTTTCTTAGGGCTGGGAGAATAGAAATCCTGAAATATGGAAGTGACCTTGATGGCTTATGTGTTAGCTTTGAAAATGGAAGTCTTTCCTCAATTGCAAAAAAAAATGGATCCATATATTTTCATCTCTTCCCAAGGGTGATCTTGTTTCTCTTCTTTCTAAAAATTTCTAATTTAAAATATGAAGAAACCAAAATAATATAGCAATACAGTTTTTGTTTCACTGTTAATCTGCATTAAATTTGAATATTTTATGTGAACAGTCAAACCTCTCCATGAGTTTGTATTTTCTCATCTTACTTATATTCTTGTTAAATTTCTTATTTCTACTGTTATTTCTTATCACTGTTCTTTTTCCTCTCCTATCTCACAAGTATATAGCTCTCTTGGTCTAAATATTTGCCTGGCCTCTTTAGTTCCACTTAAATAAATTATTAAAAGCTAATATGTTCTACCTTGTGTTTCCCCCTTGATATTCATTTTATTATATTTTGTTTTCCTACTTCAAAGTTATTTATGATATAACTCTATTTTCTTTTCTTTTTACCCTCTCTCCTTTCCCCAGTTAAACTTTCCTCTTACCTTCCAGGACATATAATTTGAAAATCACTATTACTATGGAAGCTGTCATAAATACACTTTGGGAAGAATAGATTTTAGAAATCAGAGAATACATCATGTGCCATGTGAACAAGCCAAGGTGCAATAAATCAAAACAGCCATTAGAATCTATTGTTAATTCTGATTATTTACTTACTGAAAGGCCTGCCCAACTCATAAACTATAATTCCTTGCAGTATACAGCAACTAAAGCAGTATTACAAAATGCTCCATATCAAAGCAACCAGAAATCAACAATAAAAAAACACATATCTTACATCTCTTAGGACAAACGCTTCAAACATCCTGGCCCCAATTCCAAGTCTTCAAAGCTTTCTGAAGATTAAGAGGGTCAGGCTTGTCAATTCTAGTACTTATTTGATTTGTCAATTGCCTACAAAATACAGGTACAAGAATAAATATACAGGAGTTTTGAACACATGAGATAGATACTTACAGCTGAAACTTGAAAAATTAGAATATCATGTAAAAGTTCATTTATTTCAGTAATGCAACTTAAAAGGTGAGATGAATATATGAGATAGACTCATTACATGCAAAGCAAGATAGTTCAAGCTGTGTTTTGTCATAATTGCGATGATTATGGCTTGCAGCTCATGAAAACCCCAAATCCACAATCTCAGAAAATTAGAATATTGTGAAAAGGTTCAATATTCTAGGCTCAAAGTGTCCCACTCTAATCAGCTAATTAAGCCATAATACCTGCAAAGGGTTCCTGAGCCTTTAAATGGTCTCTCAGTCTGGTTCTGTAGGAACCACAATCATGGGAAAGATTGCTGACAGTTGTGCAGAAAACCATCATTGACACTCTCCATGAGGAGGGAAAGCCTCAAAAGGTAATTGCAAAAGAAGTTGGATGTTCCCAAAGTACTGTATCAAAACACATTAATAGAAAGTTATGTGGAAGGGAAAAGTGTGGAAACAAAGTTGCACAAGCAGCAGGGATGACCACAGCCTGGAGAGGATTGTCAGGAAAAGGCCATTCAAAAGTGTTGGGGACTTTCACAAGGAGTGGACTGAGGCTGGAGTCAGTGCATCAGGAGCCACCACAGACAGACGGATCCTGGACATGGGCGTCAAATGTCATATTGCTCTTGTCAAGCTGCTTCTGAACAACAAACAACCTCAGAAGCATCTTACCTGGGCTAAAGAAAAACAGACCTGGTCTGTTGCTCAGTAATCCAAAGTCCTCTTTTCTGATGAGAGCAACTTTTGCATCTCATTTGAAACCAAGGACCCAGAGTCTGGAGTAAGAATGGAGAGGCACTGCAAGATGCTTGAAGTCCAGTGTGACGTTTCCACAGTCTGTGTTGATTTGGGGAGCCATGTCATCTGCTGGGGTTGGTCCCCTGTGCTTCATTAAGTCCAGGGTCAATGCAGCCATCTACCAGGAGATGTTGGAGCACTTCATGCTTCCTTCCGCAGACGAGCTTTAGGGGGATGCTGACTTCATTTTCCAGCAGGACTTGGCACTTGCCCACACTGCCAAAAGCACCAAAACCTGATTCAATGACCATAGGATTACCGTGCTTGATTGGCTAGCAAACTCACCTGAGAATCTATGGGGCATTGCCAAGAGAAAGATGAGAGACAAGAGACCGAACAAGAGATGAAGGCCCCTATTGAAGCATCCTGGTCTTCCATAACACCTCAGCAGTGCCACAGGCTGATAGCTTCCATGCCACGCCGCATTGAGGCAGTAATTGCTGCAAAAGGAGCCCAAAACCAGGTACTGAGTACATATGCATGATTATACTTTTCAGAGGTTCAAAATTGTTCTATGTACAATCCTTGTTTTATTGATTGCATGTAATATTCTAATTTTCTGAGATTGTGGGTTTGGGGTTTTCATGAGCTGTAGGCCATAATCATCACAATTATAACACATCACGGCTTGAACTTGCTTTGCATGTAATGAGTCTATCACATGTATTAATTTCACCTTTTAAGTTGCATTACTGAAATAAATGAACTTTTGCACGATATTCTAATTTTTTGAGTTTCACCTGTATAAGAAAAATAAAAAAACCAATAGGACAGGGACAGTAGGCACATTGGTGCGCTTTTGCACACCCCCAACAGACCTCTTAGGAAAGGGGTGAAGTCAATAATAGACAGTCTAAGATTAATGTTTTTGGGGTTTGGGAAAGAAACCACAGAGTCAGGTAGAATATTCGAGGCATTGACCAATCTGTTGCTGAAGTCGTATTTTCTGCAGTCAAGTTTGGTGTGGTTAACCTTGAGTTTGTATCTATTGTGTGCTCTTGTATTGTTATGATTGAAGCTGAAGTATTCATTTGCAGGTAGGACATTGCAATGTATGATTTTATATACTATATTTAGATCGGACCGGAGGCGGCATAGTTCTAGATTTTCTAAGTCTAGAGTTTCACATCTGGTGGCATAAGGTATTCTGCAATGCGTAACCATGCAGCTTTACATGTAGAAATAAATGTTAATTAACAATTCATTCTAAAATCGGGAATTCTTGTGTTCTGAATATTTTTGTTATTTTTAAACTCTATGCTTTGCAATAAAAAAGAGAAGAAAAGGAGGAAAATATGTGAATATATATTATTTTGAGTTATTCATTTACTCTTGCATATGTTCATATTCTATAGAATTAGTTTGTTTACATTTAAGTTTACCTCTGTAAATAATAGAGTAAGCATATAGAGTAATGCAAGCAAATCTTTCTAAACACACATCCAAATTGAGACCAATAAGATGTTTGCTATTGTATAAATAACCACTCTATCAATGAGAGTCCAACATAATGGTCATTTCTTTGGCCATTATGCTTTATTTTAAAATATAATGTAATATGATGAGTATGTTTTTATTGCTGTAACTTTTTGTATATATGTAATCTTTGACTTATGATCACAATTAAACTCATATTTAGCTCAATTTAGCTCATATGTCATTTCAGTCATCAAGTGAAAAGCCCATGATCACCTTGCTCAATGGCTGCAATCCCTGCTTTCCTCATTACAGTTGTTAAGCAGATGAAGCTAAAGAGCAAGGAGATTCTTTTCTACAGTCCAGTGGTAGAGTTTTTCTGCTCTTCATGGAAAGAAATTTCATCTGAAAATCCATGCAGGAATTTACGTCATTTTGCAATCTCTAGAGGCTGGCTGCAAATACCTCATGCTACAAATCATCATCTCCTTCTCCTTCTCCTTCTTCTCCTTCTCCTTCTCCTTCTCCTTCTTTTTCTTCTTCTTCTTCTTCCTAGCATATTCCTGAAAGTGCAAGGTCTGCTTTTTGGATCATTGAATGCCACTTTGCACAGTCAGCTGCATCTCCAGAGGGCAGGCTTGTAGCTTGTATATCTTTGTTGATGGTGTCTCGTCAACTCTGTTTTGAGTGCCTGCAAGGTCACCAGCCATTCTAGTTGGTAGGCAGTCTTGGCAACAGTGGAAGGTGCTGCTCTCAGGGAATGTCCATACTGGTAGAGCCGGCCTTCTCTCATCTTCTCTATAATTGGTGTCACACAAAAATGTTGTCGAATGGTGTCATTTGTTATGTGGTCAAGAAGGGAGATGCCCAATATCCAATGGCGCTTTCACATTTCTATGGCATAAACATAGTTTTTGGTCCCTGTTGTTGCTGCCCAGCATTCAGTACCATACAGTGCAACTGGGTGGATCGTTGTCTTGTAAATCCCATGCTGCAAATGCTCTGTGTCAAAATATTGCTTGGATTTTGGGACAGACTTTTTGTCTGTCAGCTTCCTGGAAGCTTTTTGTCAGCTTCCTGGAAAGCAAAATGCTTCTTGGCAGAGAGATTCTAACCTGTGTGTGGCAAAATCAATCTAATAGGCAGTGCTTAAAGAGAATTTTTATAAGATTATGTATTCTTGGTATTTGTTGGCAGAGAAATTGTCTAGAATGTATAAAGGTACTTGGAATTTTTTTGCTGGAAATGTGTACAACATGCAGAGACATTTCATGATGTTTAGTGGACATATAAAAAGGTCAAAATAATTAATTCAGAAAATGTTAAATATTAAAACACAACTGAAATCATTTTTGTCTGGGACTAAGGTACAAGAGTTATTAAAAGTCACAGAACTTTGTTGTTATATATGACAATTGCACCAAGGCAGGGTGGGATACTACCAGTTCTGCCCAGCTCTATAGAACCAGTAGCTCTGAAGAGCAGCAGACACCAAACCGGTTCTGTGTCTTCTGCTGTTTGTCCCATCCACCCACCCAGGTTTTTACCTGTCCTTTATTTTCTGCTTTTTCAACCTCAGCTGCTTTGCGCAGCACAGCTGAGCTTGAAAAAGCAGGAAAAAAGTGGTTTTTAAATGCTGCACACCCATGCACAGCACTCATCAGCTATCCAGGCAGCACAGCTAAAGGTTTATTACACGCACACATAGCGCGCATCTGGCGCACATGTGTGCATCTGGTGCACATGCGTGCACTTGGCATATATGCGTGCAAAATGCTTAAGCATGCACAAAACATAATTATTGAACCAGGAGTAACACCTGTTGAATCCCACCCCTGCACCAAGGCTATTATAAGTTCAGAAATGGATAGTCTCAATGATATCAACACAGAGAAATGGTTGATAAAGATAATAGAACTTACAGAGAAGAGAGAAAAAACAATATTCACATTTATGATTGACTTGAAACTCCTCAAAGACTTTTTCTATGAAACAGAAAAGTGCACTTTTCATTAGTGATTTTGATGAGTAGAAAAAAGAATGGATAATAGAAAAAAGTGAGATAATAAGAGAGAAATTTGTAAATGTAATCGTTGCAAAGAAGATTAGAACCTTCTTTTTATTTTTTCCTTTTTTTAATTCTTTTTTTCTGCATTTTTGCATTTCTTCCTTCCTTTTTCCCTGCCTGCATGCCTCTGCTCTTTATTCGTTTTTGTTTTTGTTTCTTTACAAAAACTTTACTTAAAACTATTATAAAGCAAACAAGTTTGAAAAACTATCTACTTAGTAAAACCACATCCCAAAATAAAAGAAAAGCTATTTTAAAGATTTAAAGAACATAAAACAAGTGCCAAAAACTGAGGACCCCCTGCAGCTCTCTGAACTTGGTTATTTGCTTGCAAATATGCTGAATTAGGTAATAACATCAGTGTGGACTTTGCTCCCTGTTTATGGATAGTAGTTTGCACTAGGAGTTGGTTTCTCCTTTGTATTCCTTGATTAAGTTATTTTTGCTTAACAGTTTGTCTGGTATTCCACAAAAGTGAAAGAGTACTGAAATTCCCAAAATAGAGAAATGGATAGTGAAGTGTGAGAACAGGGAGAAATGGCAAATCTGATCTATGGGACCAAGAAGGAAACAAATTCTTTTTTTTTTTTTAAATTTTATTAATTTTCTACAAACAGACAAACGTACAAAACATTAAAAACATCTACTCTCATATATACTTCCGGTGTATCGGTTGGTTCATCAGTTTTGTGCATTCATTTTATAGTGTCAATTACAGTTATATTGCATAACCACTCATATTGTCAATCCATATTCTAATATTACTAAAAAAAAAATAAAAAAAATCTTTTTCTGACTATACTTTTAATCATTCATGCTTTGTGAGATAACAATACTTCAAACAGTTTATTCTATAACTTATCATATAATCATAACAAATCAATCCTAAAAACCCTTCATATATATATAATACTAATGCTCTATTATTGTATTTTATCATCTAACCATTGATAAAAAAAACCCCAAATTTCATAAAATTGTTTATCTTCTTGTTCTCTAATTTCAAATGTCAATCTACTCATCTCAGCACATTCCAATATTTTCTTAATAATTTCTTCCTGCAATGGTATTTTCTCATTCTTCCAGTTTTTAGCAAATACAATCCTAGCCGCTGTTAATACATTTACAATCAAATATTTCAAGTCTTTATTATATATATCAGGTAAAATTCCCAATAAAAAGATCTCTGGTTTCAAGTCTATGTATTTCTTTGTCATTTTTTCCAAAAGAAGGAAACAAATTCTGTTTAAAACACTGGAAACTTTATATAAACTTTTTGCTAAAAGAAGAAAAGAGAAATGATTTTTATAGATTTAATGATTAAAAAAGATGAGAAATAAACAAGGAGCTGAAAAGATTTTTAAAATAACTAAATAGGAGAGAAGATAGTTGTTCAGTATTTGTTGAAGAATTTGTTGAAATAATTATATTTCTTTAGTTGCTTTCATTTTTTTCTTGAACCTTTTTTCTTTTTTATCTTTAGGTTTTATTTTTATTGGATACAAAATTTTAATAAATATATATTTTAAAAAGATCAATTATTATATGGGCATCCCTAAAGTATTCTAGAGAAGACTATCTGACTGCATAAACATTATATAAAACATAAACAGTTTTATAAACATAAAACTGTTTGAAATCCCACAGCAAATTCTGAGAGGGAACACATTGCACATGTGCCAGGAGACAGATATCTGCCTTCTTTACAACTTTCTAGGGTTCCCAAATCCTTCATCATAGATCATGTCACCAGAGATCTCCAGAATGGGCCCTGTTTTTACTCTAAACTCTCACAGAAAAATTGAAAGAATTCATTGACTCAGTGTTTCTAGTTTTCTGCTAATTAACAAGAAATACAAGCAGAGGAGGCAACAGGTTATGTAAATATCTGAGTGACTGAGTATAAATCTCTAGTGAAAATGACTGAAAATCAAAGCTGGGCTCAGTGTACCAAGATGACTTTTAAGTTCATCCACAATATGTGAAGGATGCATTTTAAAGTGAGGTTACATTGGGTATATTTATTTCATTAAATATCCAAAGCTCAAATACCAGTCTGATATTAGTGCCAGAATTTATTTGATTCTTATTTTCAGTGCCACAACTTGTTGTAATTTCACCTCAGAAGATATACTAGAGTATCTTTTTTACTACTAAAATACTCAAATATCTGAAACTAAAGTGTTTTGGAACAACAGAGATAGAATTTATATGAAATACATCTTCAGCAATTCTCATCCATGTAGATAATTATGAATCCTTTCCTGATTTATTTCAGGGTCTTTTTGCACAAAGATCCAGAACAACCAAATGAGAGGAACACACAGAGTTGCTCCTATCAGTGAGATGTGCAACATAGAAATTTAATAAATAAGTATTTCCTGTAATCATAGGCTGTCTGAAAATGTTCATCCTTTTTGCAGAAAGTGAGATATAATAATAGAGACCAGGACTACCTAAAAATCTTAGTCTATGTTGTTCCTGATACAGGGGCCTTCATGAGACCCTGCATAGTTGAGTCAGCAGATTTTCATACACACTTCCTTTTCCATTTAATGGTATTAATATACAATAGATTATTGATATATTACCAATTTATCACATCTTGTTGATTCTTGGCATTTGGACCATTTATGATTGGAATAAGCAAGTAAGATCTCATACTTTATATAATGAATTTATATAATGAATCTACCACTCCTGGAAGTTATCCACATTTATACTAGGCTGAGCCTAAGGGTGGATTGAGAAAAACACTGATAGCAAATCTAATTTTATATGACACCAAATCTCTTTTAAAGCTGTAAACAATATATTTTTATACTATTTCTTTCCTACTCTTCTTCCCAAATTGCCCAAAGCAGTTTACAGAGAACAATTAAAAGAACCTTAAATGTAACCATCAACAATAAAACTAACAATCCTAAGAGTCAATAAAAATACAAAAATTAAAACAAGATTCTTTTTTTAAAAATGCAATTAAAAAGGCAATTGAAAAAAAGTAAACTTGCCCTGGAGCAATTGTTATTCTACAAATGCCTTCATGAACCAATATGTCTTCAATGGGCTTTCATTGTATCCGTTTGTTAGTGCTTAAGGCAGCAATTTTACACCATTTTTCTGAAAGTAAGTTCTGTTAACACTACCAGTTTTGCCACAAAAATGAGTGGTTTATTGTATGACTAGATGAGATTCTGAATTATAATGCATTGAGAATTTCTCGTCTAGCAACTCTCATTAAAGGTGCATTTATTAAAAATATGTGTGATTTTTAAAGAAAATAAAGCATAAAAACTAACTAGAATAATTTAGCAGAAATGCTGAAGTATAATCAGTGCAAGCCTGATTTTCGAGATGCACTTGCATCTTTCAATCCAGAGTTCCAGAGATGCAAGTGAGCCAGATAGTATGTTTCTAAGCTTATAAGAAAAGAAGCGTTTTTTTTAACATTGTTGACTTAAATACAATTTTAACTATGCTTGCTTCCTCATATTTATCTTGACATTAGCATGAAAAATGTGGCTGACTAGTGCAAACAGGAATCAATGATACAATTTTCCCTCTGCACTCCTTCCCTCTCAATCATTAGTATGAAATAAATGCATTGAAAGTTTTCTTTGGAGATTATGGCGAATAAAGGTCAGAAATACAGTCTTTGGAGCAGTGATGTAGCAGTCTGTAGCATTATATGGGTTAATCATTCCATCAAGAGAACTTGTAAACCAATATGAGCTTCTAGTCATCTCTAATTTCAGAACTGGATTTTAAGCACAAAGCTTTGCATTTTCAATAGTATTCGTGTACAATGATATTGTACTGACTAATCACATTGTGTCAAAATCTTCGTCTCCCTCTCCTCTTCTCTCTTCTCTTAGTCAGAAATAGATATTTTTTTCCAGTGCAATGTAAGAACTCACACAACTTATCAATATAACCAATATGTACCTTACTGTTATTTTACTGTTATGAAAGTAATTTTCCAGCATCATCATTTAATTTCCATGAATGTGGTAGTAATCAAAAATAGATACATACGGTACATGCAGGCTTTTTAATTTTTATTCAGTAAAAATGTTAAATTGCTCAGAAGCTATAGCTCTTTAAGCTGGTTACAACAAAAACAAATGCGTTCCATCTTGGATAGTTATATTATTATTATTATTATTATTATTATTATTATTATTATTATTATTATTATTATTATTATTGTTGTTGTTGTTGTTGTTATTGTTGTTGTTGTTGTTGTTATTATTGTTATTATTATTGTTATTATTGTTATTGTTATTGTTGTTATTGTTATTGTTGTTATTAGATGAGAACAATATTCAGGCTATTGAAGATCAAGGAATCATTTTAAAGCAAGGCTATTTGGAAAAGAGAGCTAAAGGTAAACATTTACTAATTGATTATTTATTTATTTGTGTATTTATTAATCAAATTGATATGGCTACCTAATCTCATGGAAAATTACACTGGATGGTTGATAATACCCCAGTAAAACAATAAATATAAAACAATTGTTACTTAAATCTATTATAAGTTAAAACATTGAGCAGTATAAAATATCACAGAATAACAGAGTTGGAATGGATCTTGGATGACTTCTAATCTGATCCTCTGCTCAAGCAGGAAACCCTTTCAAACAAATAGTTGTCCAATCTCTTAAAATCCTCCAGTTTTGAAGTACTCACAATTTCCGAAGGTAAATCATCCCACTGATTCATTGTTCTAACTGTCAGGAAATTTTCCTTAGTTCTAATTTGGTAAGCAGAGCTAAATAAGAAAAGAAAGTTGTAGATGGAAGTATGTTAATAATGAGTCACCTCAGAAGTTCATCTGGCCCTTGGGGTCCTCAGGCCTGCTGGCATAATCAGGTCTTGAAAACTCAGGAATGATGAGGGCGACCTAATCTTTGTGGGGAGAAGATTCCACAAATCAGAAAAAGCCTGCCACCTAGGGCCTGCCAAATGAAGCTCCCAAGATGAAAAAATCAGTAACATGCCTATTCTGTTAGATCTGGTGAGGCAGGCAGATAAAATTAGAAAGAGGCAGTCCCTCAAAAAGGTCTTGTCCCTTACCTTGGTAGAGCTTTAAAGGTCAACACCAGCAATGCAGTTCATGTTTTTTAAGGAGTAAGATCCCTTGGTATAAATAAGATCCTAATCATTATTAAAATCAACTGGTGTTTATTTATGAATTCCTATGTTGTCCATGCTTTAAAATTTGTCATTAAAATTATGGCTAACTTTTCATGCAGACATTTGGTGCTGAGAGAAGTACATGACACAAAACACAACATCAATTGCTAGAATTGGTTGTATTTGTTTCTACCCATTTCAACATGATTATTATTGTGAATACCATGTATTAAACAGATTTTTCTCTTGTCACAAGTCATCTTATACCAAGTCTATCGACATACCTTTAGGGGAAGCCAAAGATTAGAAAATATCTGAAAATGTATCAAAATATTCTGGAGGCATCAATTCATCAATTTGCCATTCTTTCAGTTAGATGAAGATAAGGTGATGATAATACCATATTGGAGCAAAAAAAGATAGGTAAGGAGAGAAAGAAAAAAGGGAGAATTAAACAGTTATCATTATCCCTGGAATTTCTTACTTTTTAAAGAATTGTAACAATCCATAGAAAACCATGTTCTATGCTTTTTCAAATGTCGCTTATACATTTGGCACAATTAGGCCCTTGAAATTAGAAAAAGTGACCACATTTTTTGTACTTTAGAATAAGGATTCAATAATCCCTGCCAATGCATTAAAATATTCAGCAAATCAGTCCTTAATGAAAATTTTCAAGATGTTTTCCAACTTTAAAACATATATAAAGTGACACAAGTCTATGGAAAGACCTATGTACATAATTTGTCCAGTATTATATAAATTGGGAATTGTTATAGTTGCACATTTTTTCAGGTTGGAAAAGACTGCAGTAAACAGATAAAAGTATTTCTGAAAAGTATCTTATATAAACTAAATGCCTTGGAACAATAAGTAGTAATACCAGAAATAACTTTGATTGATATTGTAGCCTTTTCAGAAATACAGAATCCTTATTTATTCCACCTCTTTTCTTTTTCACAGATTCCAAAATCTTTGGCTCTGAGTGGCAAAAGAGATGGTGTGTTCTTGACAATACAGCTTTCTATTATTATGCAAATGAAAAAAGTAGGTGATACCACACCTATGCTTTTTGTTCCTTCACTGTATCATTTGAACTGAGGTTAAAAAAACCTGTTCTATTTTTAGAAAACTGTGTTCATGAGTAGTCATAAATCTCCAATGGATCAATCAACTGGAGAAGACAGCAGTAAAAGAAATGCTGTTGTCCAAAATTCATTTTAAGATTGTAGTTCATTTATTCTCTGATATTTTCTGCATTTATTGCAAACATTAAAAGGGTTCTAAATACAAGGAACCCAGGGAGATTAAAATCAGATTGTTAAATCTCCTATACATCATGTAAAATTGAGGGGAAAAATATCCACTAAGGTTTGCAACCAGTTGAAAATTGAATATAAATCTTCCTGATCCAAAAGCAGCAGAAGAAACATCATATCAAAGCAACTCTTTTAGCTGGGTGATGGACAGGGGTAGGACTCTACCGGTTTGGATGGGTTCTTTAGAACTGGTTGTTACAATTCTGCACAGTTCGGAGAACCAGAAAATCACACTGCTGGCTGGTCCATGCCTCTCTGCCTGCCCTTCCCCTCCCCTCCCCGCCCAGTTCAGGCCTTATTGCCCATGCGCGACATCGCTGCCTGCAGCCTGATTTTGCCCACCTCCAGACCAGCCATTGCTGCCTGCCTGCCTTCTGCTGTGGCTCTGCCTGATCTAATCTCCACAGGTGAGTGAGGCTCTGCAAGCCACAGTTGCCTATCTGCCACTGCTGGTCACCTTTCCCACCACCACCACTTGCCTTTGCCAGGGAACATGTGGAGAGGCTTGTGATGGTTCCAGCCAGGTCAGCAGCTGCTTCTTTCACCTGCTGCTCCAGCTGAGAAAGCAAGAGTCTTTCCTGGCACATTGAAAAGCCTGCAAGCCCCCCTCCCATCAGGAAACAGCTCCAAGCAGCAAAGGCAGCAACCAGGTTGAATTCAGTTTCTCTCTGCTGCCTGGAGCCATTTCTTGATGGGAGCGGGACTTGCAGGCTTTTCAATGTTCTGGGAAAGACTCTCTCACTCTCCCAGCAAGAGCAGCAGGAAAAAACAATTGGAGAGGCTCATGTCGGCAAGGCGCCCCTTGATCAAGTCTGGAACAGCTAACAGTGGCTATGGGGAGCAGGGCTTAGAAGCCCCAATGCACCACTTGTGCAGGCGCAGGAACAGCTGATAGGTGGCAGAGGGGAGCTGGTCCTAAGAGGCCCCAACACCGCTGGAATTGCCGTTGCTTTCCTTACTGCCATCACCATTGCCACCTCACTGCCACTGTATCCCCCACCCCACTCCAGAGATATGGTGAGTGTGAGCCCCTGGACAGGTGACCGACGGCCTCAACTGTTGCTCCCACCAACTTTTCTCTGCACTAAGAGTGGAGGCGAGAGAGAGAAAGAAAGAGACCAGCCCTCTTGGCACGGAGAAAAATTGCATATCTCCCATATTCCTCTCACAGCACATTTAAACTTAATGCATTTCACAATTGAGGAGGCGGAGATGAGAATGCTTGCGGAGAAATTAGTATGGGGAACATGACTTTTCTCCGCATTGAGCTGCTCTTGCCAGTGACTCCAAATGTCTAATATGTTTTGCCCAGCTAGGACTAGATTATCAAGGAAGAGAAAATAACATGCAGCAGATGCCAAGCAAAATTTAGTAATACTGCAGATTGGCTGTTTACACTGAAATCAGGTGCAAGATGGTAGGTAAATTATTGAGCAGTTTAGTTTGGTATTTATTTCAGTAGGCTGATTTTAGAAAGCTAAACAGAATCAGACCTGGTAAGTACTTGGCTGGGAAGCCAACACAAAATAGGGTGTGGGAAAGAAAGGGGTTGGGGAAGAAAGAAGGAAGATATGTTAAGATATCTTTTATTGTCATTTTTTTACTGTAAGTACACTGGCACACATAAAAGTGAAATATATATACATATCCATACACATACATAATGTACATATACACATGTTACAAACATACATATAACCATTGTCCATTTTGAATATATAGCGGAAAGGAAGAAAGTTTTTTTTTTTTTTTTATAAAGTTTTTATTAATTTTCTACAAACAGACAAACATACAAAACATTAAAAACATCTACTCTCATATATACTTCCGGTGTATCGGTTGGTTCATCAGTTTTGTGCATTCATTTTATAGTGTCAATTACAATTATATTGCATAACCACTCATATTGTCAATCCATATTCTAATATTACTAAAAAAAAATAAAAATAAAACAATCTTTTTCTGACTATACTTTTAATCATTCATGCTTTGCGAGATAACAATACTTCAAACAGTTTATTCTATAATTTATCGTATAATCATAACAAATCAATCCTAAAAAACTCTTCATATATATAATATTAATGCTCTATTATTGTATTTTATCATCTAACCATTGATAAAAAAAAACCCAAATTGCATAAAATTGTTTATCTTCTTGTTCTCTAATTTCAAATGTCAATCTACTCATCTCAGCACATTCCAATATTTTCTTAATAATTTCTTCCTGCAATGGTATTTTCTCATTCTTCCAGTTTTTAGCAAATACAATCCTAGCCGCTGTTAATACATTTACAATCAAATATTTCAAGTCTTTATTATATATATCAGGTAAAATTCCCAATAAAAAGATCTCTGGTTTCAAGTCTATGTGTTTCTTTGTCATTTTTTCCAACCACATGTGAATTTTAGTCCAATATTTTCTAGCATTCTCACAAGTCCACCACATATGATAGTATGAGCCAGGTATCTGATGACATTTCCAACATTTTTCAGATTTATTCTTGAACATTCTTGCTATTCTTGTCGGGGGAAGGTGCCACCTGTAAAACATCTTATACAAGTTTTCTTTATATGCTATTGACATTGTCATTTTATAATTTTGAAACCACAATTTTTGCCATTGCTCTAAATCAATTCCATATCCAAAATTCTTCCCCCATGCAATCATAGTTTCTTTAACTTGTTCCTCCTCCAGCTTGATTCCCAATAAATAACCATATAATTTTTTAATCACTTTCTCATCAGTACCCATCAATATCTTATCTAAATCAGTCTGTTTATCATAGAATCCTTCCGTTTTAAAATCTTCAAGATATCTTGAGTGTATTTGCGCATATGAAAACCAATTCATCCTTATACCTTGTTCCTCTAAATTTTGGATCGTTTTAAGTCCACCCTTTTCATCCAACAGTTCCCCATATCTAACTGTTTGTTCCTTTTTATAGATCATAGGATAGGAAAATGCTTCAATAGTCGATAACCAAATTGGAATTTTCAAATAACATTGTTTTTTTATCTTCTCCCAATTTAACCACAAAGACTCCCGTATATAATGTCTTCTGAAATACCCCTGTGTTTTAGTTCCCTTGTACCATAAAAAAGCATGCCAGCCCAACAGTAAATCATGTCCTTCTAATGTCAACAATCTATGTTTTCTTAATGTTATCCATTCTTTGACCCACATCAAACTTGCAGCTTGATAATACAATTCCCAATTAGGCAGGCCAAAACCTCCTCTATTTCTAGCATCTTGCAAGAGTTTTAACTTTATTCTCGCTTTTTTACCTTGCCATATAAACTTCAACATAGTTTTATTTAAATCTTCAAAATAGTCTTTTCCAAGTCTAATTGGTATTGTTTGAAAGAGAAATAAAATTCTAGGTAAAATGTTCATCTTAATTGTTGAGATTCTCCCTATTAATGACAATTGTAAATTTTCCCATTTCTTCAAATCTGTAATTATCTGTTGTTTAAGTTTAATATAATTATTCTCTTTTAATGTGCTACATCTTGCTGTCAAATATATCCCCAGATACTTAACCTTGTTTGTAATTTGAATTTTCAAAAGATCTGTCAGTTCTTCTCTTTGTCTCAATAACATGTTTTTTGTCAAAATCTTTGTTTTATCTTTATTTATTTTCAAGCCAGCCATCTCACCATATGTCTCTACCTTTTCCAATAACTTTGGAGCGGTTTCTAACGGGTCTTCCAGAATAAAAGCTAAATCGTCAGCAAAAGCTTGTAGTTTAAATTCTTCCTTTTTAATTTTCATTCCTTTTATATTTTTGTCATCTCTAATATTTCTATTCAACACTTCCAAAGTTAATACGAATAACAAAGGAGATAGGGGACATCCTTGTCTTGTACCTCTTCTTATATTAATAAGATCTGTAAATTCTCCCTCCATCATTACCTTTGCTGTCTGTTTATTATATATGGCTTCTATTGCTTGAATAAATTTTCTGGCAAAGCCCATCTGTTCCAATAATAATAACATAAATCTCCAGTTCACGTTGTCAAATGCTTTTTGAGCATCTAGGAATATCAAAGCCATTTGTTTTTCAGGATGAGCCTCATAATATTCCAAGGTATCCAAAATTACTCTCATGTTGTCTCTAATTTGTCTCTTTGGTAGAAATCCATTTTGATCTGGATGGATAAAATTATTTAAATATTTTTTCAGTCTTTCTGCTAAGATTGAAGCAAAGATTTTATAATCTTCATTCAATAAGGAAATAGGTCTATAGTTCTTAATTTGCAACGGGTCAGCCTCTTCCTTTAAAATAAGTGTAATATAAGCCTCTGACCATGTTTTGGGTGTCATCTTTTTTAACATAACTTCATTCATAATTTCTAACAATGGAGTGTTCAATGATTCTTGAAATTTTTTATAGAATTCTGCCGGAAGCCCATCTGGACCTGGTGCTTTCCCATTATTTTGTCTTTTAAATGCTTCATTTAGTTCCATCATTGTTATATTGCTTTCTAACATTTCTTCAGTCTCTTTAGGTATCTTCGGTAAGTTAACATTCTGTAAATACTGTTTAATTTTTTTCTCATCAATATTCTCTTGATTATAGTTGTCCATAATAATCTCGAATAATTTCCTTTTTCTCCTTATTACCACAACAAACTTGACCTTGATCATCTATTAGTTTCAATATTTTTCTTGATTCCTTCTCCTTTCTCAGTTTATATGCTAGCCATCTACCTGGTTTATTTGCGTCTTCAAAATAATTCTGTTTAGAATTTCTAATTTTCTGTGCCAGTTCTTCTTTCTCTATTAATTCCATTTTATGCTTAATTACATCCAGTTTCAATTTAATATCTTTTTTCTGTGGTATTTTCTGTAATTCTTTTTCAAGTCTTATATATTCATCTTCCAAGGCCTTAGAGGTTTGTCTTTTCCTAATATTCTTTTTTCTTGTATAGTCTATTATCAAACCTCTTACATATGCCTTCACTGTATCCCAAACATTCT
This sequence comes from Laticauda colubrina, assembly GCA_015471245.1. NCBI lineage: Eukaryota > Metazoa > Chordata > Lepidosauria > Squamata > Elapidae > Laticauda > Laticauda colubrina. The sequence continues at coordinate 6,379,448 of BLBF01000051.1, forward strand.
GTATTGAGGTATCTTCTTTTTTATTTTCTTTAAAAAAAAAGACCAATTCCTTCTCCATCCATTGTATAAAATCTTTCTCCTTTAAAATGGTATTGTTTAATGTCCATCTCGATCTTTTTCTTTGTCCCTTCCATTTAATTGTCATTGGACTATGATCTGCCCAAGTACTTATTTCAATATTTGTTTCTTGAATAGTAGATATTAATTCTGTTGAGATCCAAATCATATCTAACCTGGACCATGATAAATGTCTATTAGAGTAAAAAGTATATTGTTTAGTTTTAACATTTCTTTCTCTCCAAATATCTTTTAAGGTTAATTCATCTGTCATTTTAAAAAAAGATTTAGGGAGAATCTTTCTATTTTGTTTTGTTGTTGTTGTTATATAGTCCAATTTATTGTCCACAATTCCATTAAAGTCTCCCATCATGATTATGTTAACATAGTCCAGTCTAATTATTTCCATATGTAGTTTTTTATAAAACTCTTCTTGTTTATCATTCGGAGCATAGATTGCAATCAAGAGTATTTTTTTATTATTATCCATTATTTCCACCATTAATACTCTTCCATCTTCATCCGTGTAGATCAGTTTTGCTAGAATATCTTCTTTAATGTAGAGAACCACTCCTTTTTTCTTACATTGAATCAAAGAAGTAAATATTTTCCCTAATTTTGGCTGTACTAACAAATGCTCATGTTGCTTTTTAATATGAACTTCTTGTAAGCAAATTATATCAACTTTTAATTTCTCTAATTTGTGAAAAGTTTTCCTTCTTTTAACAGCTGAGTTAAGTCCATTTATATTCATTGTAATCAATTTTTTTTCTTCCATGATTATGCTTTATATTTAGGTCTAACAGCTCTCGTAGCTCTCACTTCACGTTGTTCTTTACTGTCTACCTGTCCACCTGCAACTCCTTTCTCTTTTTCAATCTCCAGTTGTTCCTCCAGAAGCTCAATTAATGAGATCTCTTTCTCTGCCACCTCTTTTTTTCTTCCAAAAAATTCTGCATAAAAAAGTTCTGCTTTTTCAATCGAGTCAATTCTATGTCTCTGCTCTTGCCACGTAAAAATTAGTCCTTCTGGTATCAGCCATCTGCAGTTCACTTCATTTTCCAGTAGCATTTTGGTCAAAAATCGATATTCTCTTCTCATCTCTCTCACTCTTCTAGGTATTTGTTTTAAAACTACAATCTCTTTGTTTTTATATTTCAATGCTTTTTCTCTTGCCACTTGTAATATTTGTGTTCTGATGGATTTTTTAGTAAATCTAATATGTACTTCCTTTGGTAGTTTATTTCTGATCGCATATCTTGTATAAACTCGGTATATCTCATCTACTCCGTCCATCATTTTTTCCTCAGTAATTTCCAGAAGATCTGCCAATATTTCTATCATTATCACAGCCAAGTTTTCTCCTTTTTCCTCTTCTATATTTTGAAATCTAAGATAAAATTCTGATCTTTCCATCTCCCACCTCAACATCCCATTTTTTTCTTGTTCTATCACTGTTAATCTAGTGTCAATATTTCCAATCTTCTCCTCTCTTTGTTTTCCTTCTTCCTCAATTTTTTGGAATCTCTCCTCATACTTTCCCATCATTTGTTTAAAATTTTCATCAGATTTCTCTATTTTTTTGTCCATGGTATCTATTTTTATCTTAATATCTTGAATTCCTTGCATAATCATCTGTAAATTTACTTTTTCTTGTTCCTTATCTTGCTTCAACATTGTCTGAATTGAAAGTTGTCCTTCAAGTGGTGGGGAAGCAGAGGTAGAAGCAAAGACGCCGAATGGTTTTGGCTTCCTGCTCTTTTTAATATTTCCAAGTCTTCAAGCTCTCTTTGACTTTAAATCCAACTGGTATAGTAACCAAATATAGTCCAAAAAATCAAAAAGAAAAAGAAAAAAATCCAATAGTAAAAAGCCCAAAACCAAAAAAGAAAAAAGGAAAAAGGAAAAAGAAAGGTCTTCAGGTTCTTCTAGACCCTAATCCAATTAAAATAGATGGAAGAAGCAAAGAAAGAGAAGAAAAAAGAAAAAACTCTGAGGCTTTCCCTTTGAAATAAAAAGCAAAAATGCTAGAGTTAAAATTAACCAAAAAGGCTGGCGAGTAGGAATTTCAAAAGTATATATATATATATATATGCACTGTACACTGCACTTTATTTCTTTATCCAAGGCTCTTATTATGACTGTCTTCTCCAGCAGCTTCAAAGCCAAGCCTCAAATGTTAAAATATTGATAAGAGTCCAAGAGAGCACCTGTAATAATATTTTACTGTATTCTCCCTCTATCTTATCACATTAAAATGTCCTTGAAAAGAAGTGCTTTTCTCCCCAATTCAAATAAAATATTTTCAAGCCTCTAGTTGGCAGTGTTACAGCATCTAAATACTCTTCCCCCCCCCAGCCAAAAGAAAAAATGTTTATAAAGAACTCAAACAAAAGAAAAAGATAGTCAAAGGGAGCCTCTATCCTAAAAAGAAAGTTAAAAAGATAAAAAATAAAAACCAAGTGAAAAATAAAAATATATATAAGAGAAAATTCAATCCGGTTACCTACAAAGTCACCTTAAAGTCCTCAAAGAAAATAAGAAAAAAAAAAATCCAAGTCTCAATTTGACATCACTTAAACGCCGCTCAACCCAGGTTCAGTCAAAAGAAAAATAAAGTCACAGATTTCTTCTTTGTTCAGGATGTCCTTTCAAGTCTTAATCAATTTATAATACAAAAGAATTTCTCACCCAACCGATACACGCTCATTTAAATCCCTTTCTTTCCGGAGTTGTCCCGGCTTCAGCAGCTTTAGAGGCTGCCTTTCTGCTTCCAGCAAAAGGGCTTCTCCCGGATCAAACCAGAGATTTTGCGATATCTCTGGGATCCTGGGACTGTGCCCTTCACGATCCCCGTCTCTACGGGATGGTTTAGGTCCGTTAGAACCGACCAGAGGCAAAAATATCAGCTGAGATCTCAGAGCCCCGAGATCGCAGCTGTAACACCGAGACGTAGCTCCGCCTTCTCTCCTTGTATTCTTCAATGATGGCCTGCACAACTTCTCTGACCACAATGCTGATGGTGTTGTGTGGCACCCTCCAGCCGTACTGCATGCTCCTGTAGGAGGTCCCTGAGGCCAGGTGGCGCAGAGTGAGTGCCACCTTGAGCCCAGGGTCCAGGCTGGGCCGGAAGGTGGTGTTTGCCTTGGTCAACCTGGGTGTCAGCCACTGCACAACTTCGTCAAACATGGCTGGAGGCATCCTCATGAAGTTCTGGAACGCCCGAGTGTCTTCGTTCCTGAGCTCCACCATCAGCTTGTTGTACAGTCCGTCCTCTGCTCTTCTGGCGAACCATCTTCGGATCCAGACTCTTTTTCTTTTCTTCTCGCAGTAGAGTTCACAGAGCCTGCAGATGGCTTCGCACTGTTGCAGAACGATGGTGGCTGCCGAAAGGACTTTGTTACAATCCACGGTGGACATGACTGGATGCTGTGGAAGAGGAAGAGGCAGATGAAGGCTGCAGAGTCTGCACCGCTGGGCTGCTGTTCTGAAAGTGAGATGCAGGCGAGTTGCTCCCCCTTTTTATAGGCAGTATAGGTTTTCCGCTAGGCATCCTCTAGGCATCCTCTAGGCATCCTCTAGACATCCTTAATATTCGAGATAGGTCCCCTCTGCGAACGTTTTTTCCATTTTAAACGCTTTGCTTCTCTTCTGCATCTGCTAGGCATCCGTTCTGCATCTGTTCTGCATCCGTTCTGCTTCCTCCCTGCATCTGGGTGGATGGAGTTCTGCGGATGCGTAGTGGACGCCTAGTGGATATAGCGGATGCGTAACGGATGAGTAGCGGATGCGTAGCGGATGCAGAACGGACGAACTGGATACATTTTCTGCGCAAATGTTTTAGGTAGCCCAAAACTTTCGGAGCGGATGAAACGTCAATAAACGGATGCTGGACGGATAGAGAGGAAGCAAAATGGAGGCAGTGAGTACATCGCGTTTTCGAACGGATGGCAAGGTTTTTTGTCCGTTTTACATCCTCTTTGCATTCGTTGGTTCAGTGTGACATGGGCTTAAACATACACTCAGCTATTTTCCCCATAAAAACAATCTTGTGGGTGGGGCTGAGAGAGAATGAGTGACCCAAAATCAACCAACTGGCTTTCATGCCTATGGGTTAGAGGACGAGAATTCAAAGTTTGCAGGTTTCTAGTCTGGTGTCTTTACTACTAGATCATACTGATTCTCTGTGTTATATTCTATATTTATATTATATTTTATATTTATATTCTTACTTTTTATATAATGTGAACTTTTCAGAGTCACTTTGGCTGAAATGAGTAGCAATATACTGTAAATTTGATTAATAAATAAATAAAGACTAAATTAAAAGAATTAAGAAATAGAAGATACACAAAAGAAAAATAGAAGATAAAATAGAAATAGATAATAAAGAATAAAGAAAATAAATATATAAAAATGACTTCGTCCTTCATTGTACCAGTATAAATAATTTTAGTAACGTATCACCTTTTCTTAAAATATAATGAAAGCTCTCTTCTTCTTATATCCCATCTATTATCTATTTAAAAATCCGAATGTTTAAAGCTTCATTTCAGTAAAGGTCCATTAAGGGTTACCAGAGATAGCAACATAACTATTTTAATCTTGATCAAATAAACCAACTTTGTATTCCATCCTTCAAATAACGTCCCTTGTCCCTTCAAATAACATAGTAGAGTTTGATTTCTTGTTATATTTTCTTTGTCTCTTTTCACAAATTTCTTCAGGTTTTTAAAAATCCTCATTTGCAACTTTTGAACTGCACCCAAAAACCAACTGTAACCAGTGCAGCTAATGAATTGGAAGTTCTCCAGATCAGTGTCGACAGGATCCAGGCATGGGATATATTCAGCTCTGTTTGGCTATAGACTGAATAAAAAAACTGAAGACATGCCCCCTTTGGGGCCACCTTTCCCAGTTCTTCTATTCAGTCTAGACTGAGATAGACAGATGTTCAATAACTCTTCTGTTTTTTCGAAAATAGAGGGACACTGTCTGCTTAAAATTGTTTGTTTTCTTTTGGAAAAATTCCACCAACAGTCCTAAAGGGAGCAGAGGCATGAAAGGATTTAATTTGCCTTCGTGCTTCCTTCGAAAGAAGTAAAAAGAGCTGTAGGCACACAAATGGCTTCACACCTGCCTGCCGATTAATGGAGCTCTGATTTTGCGCCTATTTCACAGAACAACAACATTGCACCCAGAGCCTAGAGGAAGGTACTGGGAGCATCCAATGCTGATTGGCCTGCTCGGCAGCCTGCCCAAAAAAGAGAGTGTTGCCTAGACAGAACAGTGAAGCTGTGTGACTGTTTCAAGACTTTATTGGTGGTCCTAGGAACAGTTAATTTTGGTGGGAGCACTATTTTGAAAAGTGATTTCAGAGACAAAGCTGGCAATTTGGAAAGGCTAAGAGAACCCAAAAGCCTTGTTATTGACATTTATCTGCCTGGCTGAAAATATTAATCAGTCTGTCCAGTGAATCAGATAGCCATGACTTTTTTAACAGTCCTGTGATCCTTTTTCTGCTGTTTTTCTTTTGTCAATGGAGCCTCAGCCATAATGCTCAACATAGGACTTTCTCCTTCATTTAGTGGCCTCGGAAATATAATTCAAGTTGGTAATCTGCCTCTCGGGGAGATTGCTACCAATAGAAGAGTGGCCAGGTTTTTTAATTTCTCTCCTGGGGTTGCTCACTGATAGTACAAATTAATCTCCATCACCTAGGCATAGGAGCTTCTATTTTTATAGTGATTACACACTATTCATGTAGGGTCTTAGCAACCTCAAGGGCAAAACACATCCAGTTAAACAATGGATGATTCCTCTCCCATGCTTTTTCCACCTCAGGCTTCCGAACAGCAGAAGGGAAGGAGAAAATGAACCTGTAAAACCAGGGGCTCAGTTAAGGAGGTGGTAGACAAAATTAGGGCCAAGGCCAGAACAACCAGGAGATCCAAGGCAGATGAGAAGGCTGAGCATAGGCTCCACAATGCCTTGGAAAGACAGGTGGAACAGAACAACCTGTCACCACCAAGAGCAAGATAAGTTGACACAACTTAGCCCTCCCAGAGAGAATAACAGAGCCTGGAACTATGAGTCAAGTAATCTAGGTGAACCTCGGGGGGAGGCTTAAGTACAGAGAATCAGAGATAGTTGATTAGAAACATTCAGATGGCAGAAATTCCTGGTTGCTCTCATTGGGGTGTCCCTACTCCAATGGTACCTGGTTTCCCACCTCCACTGGTTCCAACATATCAAGAGACTAGGGCAGGTGGCATGGTGCCAAATCCATCCCTTGCTTTAGGAGTATAATTAATGCCAATAGCGATGCAACAATGGTTCATTCAGATGATTAGGCAGGACTGATGGGGGGAACACAGCAAGCTATTACGCCCACTCAGTTAGGTGCTATCCCAGTCATTACTCACTGCAGTAAACATGAGCCAGACCCTAAACAATCTGTAGTGCTCCAACCTTATTCTCTGGTCTCCTCAGAGGAAGACCTTCAATTGAGGAGGGTGAGATTGAGGTACTGTCAGAGGAGGACACAGAACCTGAAAAATCAAAAGGGTTCATTAGGCTCATTTATTTAAGCCATTGTTAGCCAAAGCCAAGTACGCGACCGGGTTAGAGCTTAACAAAGAGGCCCCAATACCCACGCATAAGAGGGGGAGTAATGAGGCCCTATTCACAGACTCAAAAGAGGAAACTGAAACAATTCCCTCCTACAAAATATTTTTCAACATGTCTAAAGGCAATTAGATTTCCCAGGGTCTTGCCTAGATGCTATTGCTTTTGACAAATGTTTCTACAATGTGGGTACACCACTAGCTGAGGTTTTACATTTTCTGGAAGTAGATGACCCTTTCCTAGCACTCACTTGCTCTTCAGCCACACTTAATAATGCAGACGATGTCCTTAAAGGCAAGGATAAGAAGGTGGACTTAGTTTGGCAAAAGACACACCAGGCAGCAGCATGGGCAGTTAAGATTGCCACAGGGACGTCCTTCTTTACCAGGGCCTCATTAATCTGGCTATGTCAAATGCAGGAGCAAGTACCAATCAGCAACACCAGAGCACACCAAGATTTTAACAAGGTAATTGCAATGGCTGAATACATTGCAGATGCAACATTGAACTCTGCGAAATTTGCATCCCACACATTGTCATCAGCAATGGTAGCTCGCCATTTGCTGTGGCTCAGATATTGGTAGGCTGATACCAAATGAAAGTGGAAATTGGCATCAGCACTGTATAAGGGTGGCAAGCCCCATTAGACCCTGTTCTGGTCAAGTCCAGGAACAAACGCCAGATCCTGCAGTCGGTTTCAAAGAAGGGAGAAACAAGATTCTTTTATCAATGTCCCTTTCATGCCCCATACTATAGGACAACTGGCTAGTAGAATCAAGGAAGCTTCAGTCAGTGACAAAACACATGGTACAAAGTGGTTGTTACAAGGCAAGTTCACAACCACAGGGCAAACGGCCATTTCGAGGGCCCTCCCACAGGCCCTTTCATACATACAAATGAACAAATTGTGGCTCCCATTGGCGGCAGACTCTGTTTTTTTGCAGACCAAGGGGAGCAAACAACCTCTGGTGCCTGGGTTAGACAGACAACAAGGTTGGGGCTTGTCCTGGAATTCTGATTCCATCCCTCAAGATTTTTCATCCGCTGCCCTGTGTCAACAAACACCACCAGACAAAGAAGGTGGAAGAGGCAATTCAACAGCTCCTGACAATTCAAAGCTATGGAAGTGGTTCTGGAGGAGCAGCAGGAGCAGCTTCTATTCAATGCCATTTGTGGTTCCAAACTTTGGGGGGCTGGAGAGCTATTCTGAACCTCAAAAGACTAAACTCTTATTTATTGCAGGTTCAAGATGCACATGCTTCAAGCCATTTTGAAGAGTGTGAGACATGTGAACTATTTAACAGTCAATAAACCTCACTGAGACCTATTTGCATATCCCCATCCTACCTTCCCATTGTCAGTATCTGAGGTTTTACTATGTGGGCAAACACCTTCAAAATAAAGCCCTCCTGTTTGGTCAGCTCCCAGGACATTTACCAAGATCCTGGCTGCCTTGACAGCTCATCTTAGAACTGTTCCAATCCGGATATTGGCCTACCTGAACGATATCCTAATTCAGTTGGTCTCTCAAGATCAAGTTTTACATGATTTGAGGACCACCCTGGAGACTTTAGAGTTTCACGGGTTCCTAGTCAACTGAGAAAAAGCCATTTTTACCCCACAACATGCCTATTGCACCTCAGTGAGATAATAGATACGAAGGCCAAAGTGGTTTTTCTTTCCCAGCAACGATGGGAGGACTTACAAATGTTAGTGGGTCATCTCCATTCTACCGAGATGGCTTCCGAATCCAAATGTCTCAACTGCTGGACGAGATGATATTCTGCATCAATTTATACCATGGGCACATATGCACTCTCGGGAACTACAGTGGTTCTTGCTCCTGTATCAGAAGGCAAAGAAGGGGACCTCACCCATATGAATGAGATTACCACCAAAAGTCTTATCATCTTTACTTTGATGGACCTCTTCGGCTTTGAACAAAGAGTGTTTGTTTAGAGAGCAGGATCATATAACCATAACTACTGATGCCAGCTTATCAGGATGGGGGGCCCATTGTTGGGACAAGGTCGCACAGGGCACTTGGACCATTACAGACTTAAAAAACAACATCAATTGGCTAGAGCTACAGGCATCCCACCTCGCTCTCAGGGAATTCGAGTCACAAATTGTAGGACAAGATGTGCTCCTTCTAATGGACAATGTGGCCACTAAGGTGCACATCAATCATCGGGGGGACACATTCCAGAACTTTAATGAAGGAGGCCTTTTGGCTCTGCGTGTGGGTGGAGAAGAACATAATATCAGTCAAAGCAGAGCATATTCAGGGTTGCTGAATATCAGGGCAGATTGGTTGAGCAGGTCCACAATGGATCACTCCAGGTGGACCTTGCATCCCCTTCTGTTCCCAGAGATCTCTGACAGATTCCCCCTGACAGGATCTCTCTCAGCCAGGGGCCAATCCAACACCCAGAGCCACAATGGCTCCAATTGGCTGCCTGGTACTTGAGAGGTGGATTCTCAAGGGAGGAAATCTTTCTTCTCAAATCATCAATACCATCCAGGCAGACAGACGACCACTGACCATTCAAATTTACGAAGCCACATGGAGGGCCTTCTGTTTTGACCTCACCAAGACATCGATCACCCAGGTATTAGAGTTTCTACAAGACGATCTGGACAGAGGTCTTGCTCCCACAACGCTGGGTAGATAGGTGGTGGCACTTTCATCTGTACTGTCTTTTGGAAACCTAGACTCATTAGCACAGATTCCGTTAATACGTCAGTTTCTCAAAGGAGCAATTAACTTAAGACGAGTGGTGATACATAGATTCCTCATCTGGGATCTCTCCAAGGTGCTTCAGACCCTTACGGCCCCACCATTTGAGCCCCTGAGATCTTTCACCCTGCAATATCTATCCTACAAAGTAATTTCCCTGGTAGCCATTACATCAGAGCTGACCTCTGTATCTTCCATCCTAATCGCATAGTCCTGCAATTGAATCCAACCTTTATTCCTAAGGTCAATTCTTACTTCCATGGAGCAGAAGAATTCATTTTGCCAAACTTTTGTCCAAACCCATCTCACCCTAGAGAGAGACTCTGGCACACACTAGACGTAAGGCGAGCCCTTCATATATACCTATAGAGAACAGCTCCCTTTCGAAGACTGAGGCTATGTTTATTTCCTTTCATCAGAATTCCTTGGGTCAGAAGGCATCTTCTTCTTCCATAGGCAGGTGGATTAGAGTGACCATTGTTAAAGCTTACTCAGAACAAGATTTACCTGCTCCGACACATGTCACAGCTCACTTCACACTTAGCACCACCACAACAGCGGCTTGGATTACTCAGGCTTTGGTGGAAGAGATATGCCAGGTGGTGACCCTTCACCTTTCATTAGACACTATTGATTCTTTTAGTTCCGCTGATGCGGTTTTGGATGAAGGGCATTACAGAGGCACCTGCCGGAAACTCACTCTCAATAGTCTCCAGAACCCCATCCATAGGACATTTGCTTTGGTATGTCCCATGCCTGTCAACACCGATTTGGAGAAGGGGAGTTGGTCTTACCTGAGACGCACCTTTTCAGATGGAGGAGATAGGATCCAGTCCTATCCATTTTCTCTGGCCCCTATGATCTTGGGTGTGTGGGATGATATGAACTATGGCTTCTACCTAATGATTACAGCGACTATAATAAGATCTTGACTTAATCAAGAATGGAGATAGTGGCCCAAATGGGGTGTATTTTCAGTTTTTCTATTCAGTCTATAGCTGAACAGAGCTGAATATATCCCATACCTGGGGATCCTGTCTCTACCATCTGAGAAGGTGCATCTCAGGTAAGACTAATGCCCCTTCCAGACAACTGTACTGAAATGTTTCTCTTACCATTCATGCAGGCACATTCTGCGTCAACTGTAATTTTCAAATGATCTTCACTGGTCTGATGGGATCAGTTTTTGCAAATTCTCTGCTTATCCTATAAAATTTGGTAGAATAAACATGTTCCAAGTCCTAAATAATTGTATCTAGTAGGACTCTGGCAATAAGTCTTCTATGTCACTGCATTCCCCCCACCTCAAAGATATAGTTAACCCTGACCCTTCCTATTTTGGGAGAATGTTCTTTTTCTATATATTTTCTTAATATGCTTATGTTACTGTTATTTCATTATTCTGTTTATTGTGATGTTTTTAATAATCTGTACATCAAGGCCTTGGGTCATTTCTAATTCTGAACACATCTTCATGATCATCATAATCATTCATATCCATCATTATCTAGTTTGATTCAAGTTATGAATGCCCTGCCAATTAAATATGGGTATGTATAAGGATATGCTTTATACATTTTATTATAAGGAAGTGAGAGCTGGGTATGTTAGAAAAACATGAAAATAGTTAAATACAAAGGAGATAAATTAAGAACCATGCTTGATAAAATGCAATGAGATAGGGTCAAAAATGTGTATATCAAAATTGTTGCAGACTGAATTAAAAAACAAATGAACACCATGAAAGAAATATCTTGAGGCAGTTTGATAATGAAGATTGAATTATAGAACAAATGTATGAAGACTGGGAAGAAGGAGAAGACTGATAATGTTATTCACAATGAGACATGATAAGATCCTGGCAGGAAAAAAATTCTTTAAAAAAAGAATTTAAGACAATGCATAAAGAAGTGTAAAAATTTGGTAGACACAAGAATGGAACAAACATATTTGCAACAATAAATATGGAAAGGTGTAATAAATACTGTAAAGTTGCTAAAAATAATTTTATCTAGTTTATCTTTCCTCATATCTCCCATCTTTACGTTCTTTTTCTTGCTATATCTTTTTCTGTGTTTTGCATAGTGCTGCTTACCCCGAAAAGGAATAGCACGAGGAATAGGTGCATAGATATATTGATGTTATAAAAAAATAGATTTCTTTTCCTTGGGACATACCATCAGAAAATTCTGAACAAATGTGACATTAAGAGAAAGGTCTTCCGGTAAAGATGATTTCCCATCAAACCTGTTCATATACCAGAAAGTAATGTTTCTAATTCAGTGAGTCTAAAACTTTTCAAAATAAAGTGTTAAACACAAATACAGTTGCAATGGGAAAGGTTTTTAATGTATTCTTTTTTCATAGTTAAAAGCAAAGAAAGCTGTTTCCAAACTTTGTTAATATTTTCTGTCTTCTTACAAGGCTTATTGAGATTCAGCTCTGTGAAAAGAAGTGTAAATATTTATATTCCTATCCATGACTCAGTGAAGAGGTGAGGTCAGATGCAGGCATCTTTCATGTCCCTTGCAATGCTCAGCATATCCCTTGAGGAGGGACAGAATAGAGTCAACGTATCTTAAATGGAAGAGGTCACTTGAGACATATGTCTGGAAAGACAAGGCCAGATGACACATATGCATCTTCCTGTTACCAATGTTTCTATGTGACAAATGGTGTATTGCTGGTTGTGTCTTTTAACTTTGCCTCTGACCAATATTGTCCTCAACTTGAACTTTGGTCTTCTATCACGTCCAATTAGAATTAATTGCAATAAATTAACAATATAAAATGATTGAGATAGGGGAGAAGAAGTAAACTAAATGTAAAAGGTTCTAAATCAATAGGTGTCACTCCGGAAAACTATAGAGGGAGTACAAGATTGAAACTAAATTTTGGAACTTCTCTTCACTGGTTTGGGGTTTCTAGTGAAATACTGAACAGCAAATCCAAGTCTAGAAATCTGGATTTGGCCTGAACAATAACTACAGAGTAAAGGGAATTTGCAATTTGCTGTATAGAAACACAGATTTATTTCTAGTATGCTTCTTCATTTCAAGGAAGTGAAATACATATTCTTCAAAGAAAAATATGAAATAGAATAGCAGATGCTCAATAAACTTGATTATTAGATTCTCTTCAGAATGCATCCTCCCCAAGTTGTGCTGTAAGGGAGAGGGTTTCTGGGAGGAATGAATAAAGAATTCCAGGAGTGTATGCTAAAATATATATTCCCAGAAAGATCCCTAAAGGCCTGAAGGTCAACCCAGTTTGCACAGATAAAGCTGACAAGAAAATATTTCAGAACTAAAAGACATTGGTACTTACCTAATACGCCTGTTCTCTGTGAGCTGTGAAGAGCATCCAGAAGTGGGAGGTGCCTCAGTCTCTTCTGGAAAGGCTGAGCTTAAAACTCTTGGACGCTCCTCCTCCTCCACGGGACACCTCCCCAGCGTCCCCCAGTTTTGGGACACCTCCCCAGCATCCCCCAGTTTTGTGAAGACTGAGTGCCAAAGTCTGGAACTCATCACCTAATCTGGATCCCTGACTGAAATGGAACCCCCCAGATGGAAAGAAATGTGTGGGGCTGGATGCTCTTCACAGTTCACAGAGAACGGGCATATCAGGTAAGTACCAACGCCCTTTCTCCCATGAACTGTTCAGAGCATCCAAAAGTGGGACATACCAAAGCTTGTTCCTATCCTTAGGGAGGGACTCTGTCTGGATCGAAATCCACTCCTAAACTATGTGGATCCTCTGCAGGACTCTTCTGCCAAATGAAGTGTCCGCTGAGGAATAGATATCAATTTTATAATTTCTGACAAAGGGAGATGGTGAACCCTAAGTTGCCGCTCTGCAAATTTCGTCTATGGAAGCCCATGTGGCCAATGCTACTGATGTTGCCACAATCCTTGTTGAGTGGGCTGTAATGCCTTTAGGAACTGAGCTGGACTGGCATTCATAACTTTTAGTTTTGGTGTCTCTCAACCATCTACCGATGGTCGTCGACGACACCTTTTGTCCTGAAGTGGATGGGTTGAAGGATAGGAATAGAGCCTCATATTTCCAAAATTGCCACTGTGTGGTCTGGATAGATGCTTAAGGTCCTTCGAACATCAAGTTGATGCCATTGATGCTCCAGTCTATGAGATGGTTTTGGACAAAAATTTGGAAGCACCAACTCCTGTGCTCTGTGGAAGGATGAATTTACTTTAGAAGTGAATGATGGATCCAGTCGGAGAACCACTCTGTCTGCATGAAACATGCAAAGGTTCTTTCTCATTGACAATGCTGCCAATTCAGAAATCCTCCTTGCTGATGTGATTGCAATTAGGAAGGCCACCTTATATATCAGGAATTTGAGACTAGTGGTTCTTAAAGGCTCAAACGGACCAGTTGTAAGTGCGGTTAACACCTTGTTGAGATACCAGGTGGGATAGCGGTGAATTACAGGAGGTTGTAAGTTTGCAGCACCCTTAAGAAAGCTGCGGACATGTGGATGGTGTGCTATGGAATGGAGGTCATCCCAGGATATCACCGAGGCTAAAGCCACCACCTGTCTGCATAAAGTATTTGGAGATAGGACCTTGGTCAACCCTCTTATAAAAAGTCCAATAATTGTCCTATTGATGGTGCAGTTGGGTCGATCTTACGATTTGTTGAGGACCATCTGGATGCTTGAATGGTGGCAATAGCATCCTCTGAAATCTGTTGGGCCTTTAAATGGCTCCGTTCAACTTCCATGCGGTTAGACTGAGCCATTGTGGGTTCGGGTGAAGTATCGGCCCTTGGGAGAGGGAAACCTTTGACAGTGGAATTTTCCAAGGTTGTTTCCTCAACAGGTCCTGTAAGTCTGCGAACCATGTTCGCCTAGGCCAGTCAGGGGTGACCAATATCAATTCCTCTTGTTCCTCCAATAACTTCTGGATCAACTGGGTATTACCGGGAATGGAGGAAACGCATATAGAAGTCTGGGAGGCCACTGACATCACAGAGCGTTGATGGCTTCCACCCCCTGAGTCGGGTACCTTGAAATATTGGGCATTGAGAGGGGAGGCAAATAGATCGATCACCGGTTGCCCAAACCTCTGCACTCCTTCCTGGAAGACAGACAGGTGTAGGTGCCACTCTGCCTGATCTATTGTGGCCCTGTTGAGCCAGTCCACTTGTGTGTTCTGCCTTGAGTGAAAACAGATTGTCTTTGGCCCACTTGAACAACTTGGCCATCTCCAGCATCAGAAGTTTGGAATGGGTACCCCCCCTGTCTGTTTACATGGGCTTTGGTTGTGATATTGTCACAATATTGATAGGGAGGACCTTGTAAAAAAGGACGCCACTATAGCTGCCCTAATGGCCCAGGAGTCAGAAACATGTGCCCTACGGAGTGCCAACTCTGCTCTCTTTTCTTCTGGTCTCAGGGCTTCCTCGGCCTCGTTGGGAAAGGTTGAATAAGAGACCAGTGCCACAATGGGCTCATCCATCTCCGGTGTTTTGAGAAAATTTGAAAATTCTGGTGCCAAATTATAATATTGTTTATCATACCCTGTTGGGGCTGGGTATGATGCTGCTCATGCCCATTGATTTTGTACTAATTCAGCAAACATACGAGGGACAGGAATAGTATAATAATAATAATAGACTCATTAGCTGGTTGTGAGAATATAAGATCCTCAGATTCATCCTGAGACTCTGTTGACAATGGATGAAAACCTAATGTGCCTAGTTTAGTGATGTTCTTTGCCCTGAACAGTAAGGATTTAAAGAGGTGCGGGTGAAAAAGGCCAGAAAAAGGTAGGTTGGTCCAGAATGAGGCCTTCGTCATCCGACATTCCTCATTCTCGTGGGTCCACCTCTGACAACCCCAGGTCCATCTGATGGATCAACCCTACCTCCATGGGAACATCCTGATCCTCAAATTCCACCTCCTCCTGAACACCCTGGGCTGGTATGTTCAGAATATTGGAGAATACCTGAGTTTGATGTTATCCCATATGCACAAAGGATCAAGTAGAAAGGGATCCCACATTCGAAGTGGCTGAGAAATGTCTGGTCCTGATGGATTGCTGAACAGCCACAATGCCCCTTTGAATCGCCATCTCCATCCATTGCTTCATTTCGATGGGAATAATCTCAAGTAATCCCTCTTCCTATCTTAAGCCGGCAACCGTAGGGGTGAAAGTTGCCTCTGGGATTAGCCAGGCAGTGCTCATTGGAGGAGATGTGCCTATGGGAGGTTGTCCAGAAATAGCCTGCCTGGGCTGGATAGATAAGTCCAAGGGCCCCAACTTGGGTCCTGATCCAATTGTTGTGTCATAGCCATCTTGTCCGCCTCCCTGGCCCATTTATGCAATTGCTTTTCAAAGGCTAGGTGCCGTCTATGGGCATCCTTATCTGCCACCTTAGAGGCCTTTTTGGGGCCACTGACCTATCTCGGGACTTATTTGTCTTGAGCGGAAGACGTTGTCACCTTCCATTGTGGAGAACTGATTCTCTTGCCTCTGACTTTAATTTTTAATTTTTTTAAAATTATTGTTATTATTATTATTAGTAGTAGTAGTATTTGTACTTTGGGGTGATGGCTTCCCCTGTGGTTGAAAGTAGAACGCTCCTCCAGGAGTGTAAGCATATGTATAGATATGAAACAAAATTGTTTTTACTACAAGACTCCACATACAAACCTATAAACACAGACCCAATCACATATCTGGAAAAATTAACCAAGAAGAAAATTATAACCAGCCACATAAGCAAAGAAATCCAACAATCATCCCAAGAGAAAAATCTTCCAGATGCCCCAAACTATACAGCCTCCCAAAAATATACAAAGAAGGCATACCTCTCAGACCCATACTCAGCTCCAAAGGAGCATCACTACAAAACATAGCTAAACACTTGGCAAAACAACTACAGCCCCTACCGCAGCTTATATATGTACAAAACTCATACCACTTCTTAGAAATGATCAAAGATCTACACTTGGAACAAGAAGATCTGATTGTAAATTTCGACGTGGTTTCACTATTCAATCAAGTCCCAAAAAAAGAAACTCTCGAAATCATCAAAAATAAATACCAACCAGCTAAACACCTCATGGAACTAACAGAACACTGCTTAACCAACACATATTTCACATACAAGGGACAAAGATACAAGCAAATTGAAGGAGCCCCTATGGGATCACCACTGTCACCCGTCATTGCAAACCTGTTCATGGAAGAATTCGAATCGAGAGCCCTGGCTAATGCCACCCACAAACCCAAACTATGGCTAAGATACATCGATGACACATTTGTGATTTGGCCCCATGGAAAAGAAAACCTAAACAATTTCCTAACACACCTAAACAGCACACACCCCAAAATTAAGTTCACCATGGAAACGGAAATAAACAAACAACTACCATTCCTAGATGTACTAATCTGCAAAAGAACAGATGACACACTAGGACACACCATATACCAGAAGAAAACACACACCAACCGTTACCTCAACGCCCAATCCCACCACCAACCAGCACAGATAAATTCTGTGCCCAAAACACTAATCACCAGAACCAAACGTCTGGCAGACAAGACACATATAAAGACTGAACTATGCACCCTGACTAAAGTACTGACAGCCAACAGCTTCCACAAAAACAAAATCACCAGCTTGATCCACAAAAATACACTAAGACATAATAGAGACCTAGAAGATCAACAGACCTATGGAACAGCTGTCCTGCCCTACATAAGAGGTACCACAGATAAAATCAGTAAGATACTACACAGGCATCACATCAAGACTCCCTTCAAAACAGCCAAAAAAATAGCAGCCATCCTGAGAAACCCCAAAGATAAAATTGACCTGGAAAACCAAGGCATAGATGAAGTCCCCTGTTCTTCATGCCCAGCCACATACATTGGACAGACCAATAGAAGAATAAGTACCCGGCCTGGATGAACACAAAAATTCAGTAAAAAAGCTGGAACACACCTCCTCACTAGTCCAACACATGAAAGCCACAGGTCATAACATCAACTTCAATGGCACCAAAACCATAGCCACTATAGAAAACCCCAGCCACAGAATCATCAGAAAAGCCATAGAGATTGAAAAAAAGACCTGAAAGCATGAATAGAAGAGATGATTCCACCAAACTGTCAATCATTTGGAAGCCTGCACTCTCAAATAGAAAGATCTCCACACCACAAACCAGGCAAACACCTGGGCACAAACAGACTTCCTCTGTTACCTCCAGCTCAAACACACCCCAACCAGGCACCCAGATGAAACCTAGCTTCCTAATAGATGATAGCCATCCTTTTACTCGAAGCCAAGCTGCACTGAAAGCCTCCAACACAGTGGTGCCAGCCAATCAAAGCCACAAAACAGACAGAAGAAACCAGAAACACCAATCAAACAAACTCCAAGACCAATAAACACAGACCAAGACTCCCAACCAATCAGGATGAAGAAAAAACCATCCTGGCACAACAGTAGGCTAGTCTCAAATTTAAAACTAACAGCTGTGATAGCCTGACCCACATATGAACTCAACACAGAAGCCTGATGATGGCAGATGAGATACTGCTGAAACATTGCTACAACTTTAACAGAACTACAATGACGTGGGATAATACCCGAAGGAAGCTGAACAGCACACATGTAAGTACCCGCGATAACTTAAAAAAA
>BLBF01000051.1:6437544-6452164 GCA_015471245.1 Laticauda colubrina
ATTCACTCCAATAATAATAATAATAATAATAATAATAATAATAATAATAATAATAATAATAATAATATATTCAGTATTATATCTTAATAAGGAAATATATTACTGTGATACGACTCATATTATATATACATATATCTTAATTGAAACAAAACAAAACAAAACAAGGGGATAAGATATTATCAGGGCAACCAATCCCTTCTTGGATCAGGTCCCTGGGCGTGCCAACCGTCTCAACAGTATCGCTTTGAATAATGAGTATACTGAATCTCTTTCAATTCAAAATGGCAGGCAGTAGTAGCTCTCAGACCTCAACATCAAGGTTCAAAGCTAAATTTCAGCACAAATACAAGCAGACAAAAGGTCATTCTTGTTGTTGGCTCCGTCGATCTCGGGAGATCATGGAAAATTCGCATCATGGAAATGGACATGAAATGTGCTGAGTCTGTGGTGGAACCGCTCTCCTTTGCATTCTGTGTGACCGTTTTTCTCGCCATCGGATATTTCTTCTTTCCTCAGCTGCCTTGATGATGTTCCTGGTGGCTGTTCGCCAACCTTGGCGATTTGAGGCCATGGTCTCAAGCTGAGAGGGGTTGAATCCGCCAGCTTTAAGATCTCCCTTGCAGACGTCCTTGTAGCGGAGAGCTGGGCGTCCAATACGCCTTGTGCCGGTGGCAAGCTCTCCAAAAAGCATGCTTTTAGATATACGGTCATCGTCCATGCGGATGACATGGCCCAACCAACGCAGGCGTCTTGCTGTCAGCAAGGCATACATACTTGGCAACCCTGCCATGGCCAGGACGTTATCGTTGGTTATATGATCTTGCCAGGTGATATGAAGGAGTCTGTGGAGGCAACGAAGGTGAAAGGCGTTCAGCCTGCGGTCCTGATGACAGTAGAGTGTCCATGCTTCACTGCCATAGAGGAGGGTACTCAAAACAACTGCCCGATAGACTTGCATCTTTGTGTTGGTAGTCAGCATAACATTGTCCCACACTCTTTTTTTCAGGCGGGCCATTGCTGCTGCTGCCTTGCCAATCCTAGCGTTCAAATCAGAGTCAAGAGAGAGGTTGTTCGCAAGTGTAGAACCGAGATAGGTGAATTTGTCTACCATCATGAGGGTGTGTTCGCCAATGGAGATGCTTGGAGCACCACTGACATCCTGGCACATAACCTCTGTTTTCTTCAGACTGATGGTTAGTCCAAACTTGTTGCATGCAGCTGCAAAGCGGTCAATAAGTCGCTGCAGGGCCTCCTCTGAGTGCGCAGCAAGGGCGGCATCATCTGCAAAAAGTAATTCTCTGATGAGGACTTTCGTAACTTTCGTTTTGGCTCGCAGACGCGAGAAGGTCATTCTAAAGCTTCAGAAAAGGATGCCAACAGGTGCCATAAAGCATTAGAAAAGCAAATAGGTGTGCAAGGGAGGCACACAGGGCCTCAGAGGTTCTTCTGTTCCCCCAGTCCAGTACAGTCTACCTCTTCCCATCCTCCTCCTCCCCTAGATCTCTCCCTCTCATCCAGACACAGCTTGGTTTCCCAGAGTCAACAGGCCCAGTTACCTGGAATACAGACCATGCAAAGGGCTCCTGAAGCTACATTCACTACGATGGCTGTCGGTCTTCGACAAGATGACATTCTTCCAGAGGAAGTTCCAGAGAGAATGAAGGCGTGGTTGGAGCTGGCAATCCACCAGGGAATTGCAGCAGGTCTTCAACACGCAGTTCTGACCAGGGGACACCTGGTAACCACTGACTATGACTCTCAATCTCTAAAGTCGTTGACCAGGTCAGAGCAACACTATACCCAGGTACAGTTTCAGGGGGACATGCCCCTCCAGGGGCTGCAAGAGGAGGAGGAGGAGGCAGAAGAAGTGGATCATATTGATCAAATGGAACAGATTGGGTCCGGATCAATACATGACAGTGATCCGGCCCTGTCAGAAGCAGACCCCCTAGAAAGTGGGATGTCTGAGGATGAGGGCCTTATTACTGATCAACTGGTATTTTCAGGCTTATTCTGCCCACAACTATCCATATCACATTTGTTTAAGGCAAAAAACATTGCACACCTGAACAAATTGGCCCCTTCTACTCCTTCAGAAGTGGGACCAGAAGATCTAATTTTCAACCAACCAGTAGTCGAGGCAGATGTGATTCCTCACATGTTTTTCAGACCTGGTACAGAAACAGTGGGTGTCTGCAGCGGTGTACCCTGCTCCCACAGGATATGACAGGAAATATTTCAATTTGGCCCCTGATTTCTCAAAATTGTTGAATACTCCCAAGGTAGATGAACCTATAGTGGGATTAGTGTCCTCGTCCTCCATTCCCAGTGAAGCGCTGGAGGCATTAAAGCCAGAGGAAAAATGGGCTGAGCTTGCCCTATGCAGGGCCCATCAGTCTAATGCCTGGGCCATCAGAGCGGCCATGGCTGCTTCCTTCTTTACCCGTGCTTCTCTCAGGTGGCTCCATCTCTTATGGGAGCATGTCCCTAATTCCAACATTAGAGTGCACCAAGATACTGCAAACCTTATAACAGCTGCTGAATTCTCAGCTGCGCAACTTACCATGCAGTCAAGTTTTCAGCCAGGGCCATTACCTCACGTGTCACAGCGCAACGCTTACTATGGTTAAAACATTGGAAAGCGGACATTAAGCACAAATGCAAGCTTGCTTCATCTCCTATTGTGGGAGAAAGACTCTTTGGCTCTGCCCACGACCTGCTGCTAATCGAAACCCGAAACAAAAAGAAAATTCTTCCTTCCCTTTTTTGGAAGTCAGATTCTAGAAACACTCAAGTCCTTTCAGAGGGGATCTCCTATTTTTCAGCCCTTTTATTAGGGATTCTTCTCACCCAGATACCAGAGACCCCCATCATTCAGATCAGGGCAGCAGCCAGAGAGGTCTGACTTCGGGGATAGGAACAGAAGGGGTGGCCAATCCAAGAGATCCTTTCAGAGAGCAGGAAATAGGTCTTTCCGGCGTCCAAGATAACTCCCCGGACCCAGCTCCCATTGGTGGATGCCTTAAATTATTCGTGGACCAACGGGACTCCTCAACATCTGATTCCTGGGTCAGAGACATGATAGATTTGGTCTGATCATTTGCGCTGGAGTTTCAATTCACTCCCCCAGACTTTTTCATGTCGTGCCTTGTTTCCAGAAATCCAGTTAAATGTAATCTTATGGAAACAGCTATCCATCATCTACTGGACATTCGAGCCATCCAACCAGTAGCTACCAATAAACGAGGGTGAGGTTTATATTCACATCTTTTTGTTGTTCCCAAAAGTTCAGGGTGGTGGAGAGCAATACTGGATCTGAAATGCCTCAACAGTTTCTTAGTATATCGCAAGTTTAAAATGCACACCCTGCAATCTATCTGACTTGGCATCAGAAAGGGTGATGTCCTTACATCCATAGATCTGATGGAAATGTACCTACATATTGCTATTCGGCCTTCCCACTATAAATTTCTGAGATTCTGTTATAATAACCACCATTTTGAATATGTGGTCCTTCCTTTCAGACTAGTTTCTGCCCCCAGGATCTTCATGAAGGTTCTTGCAGAGCTAGCTGCTCATCTCCATGATATTCCCCTCCAACTCCAGTGTTATCTTGATGACATCTTAATTTTGTAATCTTCTGATCATCAAGCAGTCAGAATACATTACAATCCTTACAACAACACGGGTTCTCAATAAATTGGAAAAAGAGTCATTTAACACCATCAACTCGGTTAATCCATCTGGGGGCAGTCATAGATATGGTGGAAGGCAAAGTTTACCTGTCACCAGATAGACTAAATAGCATTCAGCAATTAGTTAAGGAGATCAGGTCTTAAGAGGGTGTCCCTAGCAGAACTATCAAAATTGTTAGGCAAGATGATCTCATGTATATCTATCATCCCTTGAGCCTGGCTTCACACTAGATCCCTCCAATAGTTCCTGCTCCCATACCAGTGCTCCGGCCAAAGCAACTCCAAATACAAGGTCAAGGTACCATCAAAGGTCCTCATATCTCTCCTCTGGTGGACCAGACCAGTCATCAACAGAGGCTGCCCCTTCAAAGAGCCACACAGACTTACCATCAACACTGATGCCAGCCTGTTTGGATGGGGAACACACGTTCAATCACTCACAACCCAAGGCTGCTGGTCTGCCATAGAACAGTCGTGCAGCATAAACTGGCTGGAGCTTCGAGCAGCTTCCTTCCACAGGTACGCAATCAGCACATACTAATTTTGACCGACAACGTAACAGCCAAAGCTCACATAAACAAACAGGGGCACACAGTCGAAACATCTCATGCGGGAAGCAGAGCGCCTGTGTCATTGGGCAGAGAGCAACCTACTTTCCATCATAGCAGAGTACATTTCGGGCCTGTCGAATACACAGGCAGACTGGCTAAGCAGGGCCATGATCGATCAATTGGAGTGGTGCCTACATCTGTCCCTGTTTCAAGAGGCGGTCAGGACATTTGGACAGCTGGTGGTGGACCTGTTCGCTTCCCCCCTCAATGCTCAGCTCCTGAGATTTTTTTCCAGGTACCCCTTGCAAGGAGTGGAGAACTTCAATTCACTCCACTATCGTTGGCCTCGGGGACTTCTGTATGCATTCCTGCCACTTCCACTGTTTCCCAAGATCATCCAGAAACTGCTAGATGAGACGGCGGAGCTGCTTCTAGTAGCTCCTTACTGGCCCAGACAGCCGTGGTTTGCAGACCTCTGCAGTCTATCTGTATCAACACCATGGAGAATTCCTCCAGCCAGGGTCTTGCTAACTCAGGGACCCCTTCAACATCAGGACACTCAATGGTTGCACCTGACCATCTGGAGGTTGAGCAGAGTCGTCTGAAGAGCGAAAATTTTTCCAACAGAGTTATTGCCACCATCCAAGCCGCCAGATGCCCCTCAACAATTTACAATGCCACATGGTCCAGTTTCTGCAAATGGTGTACCAAGTCTTGAATTGATCCCATCTTTCCATCTGTGGCTCAAATCCTAGAGTTCTTACAAGAGGGACTTGACAAGGGATTATCACCTAATACGTTGAAAAGACAGGGGGTGGCCTTGGTGTCAGTTCTCACTTATGAAGGTCTATTATTTCTTTCCCATCATCCACGCATACGGAGTTTCCTTTGAGGAGCCACAATGTATGCCCTCCAGCAGTACACCATTATCTCACCTGGGACCTTAACAAGGTCCTTGTCACACTCACTAAGGGTCCTTTTGAACCCTTGAAATTGTCAAGTCTCCAATTTCTGACATATAAAGTAGTTTCCTTGTAGCAATCACTTCTGCTTGTCGTATTTCGGAACTTGCAGCTTTGTCTATCAGATAAGATCTTTGTGTTTTCCATTCTGACCGGGTGGTCCTTTGTCCTGATCCTATTTTTATACCCAAAATTAACTTGGTTTTTCATAGGGCACAAGAGCTGATACTTCCTAATTTTTGTCCCAGAACATCCCAAGGGTTGGAACTACAATGGCATAGGCTTGATGTGAGGTGAGCATTGAAAATATATATTAACCATACAGCGACTTTCAGAAAAACGGAAGCCTTATTTATGTCATTTCAGCCCAACACTCAGGGATACAAGGTCTCATCTTCTACAATAGGCCATTGGCTACGGGCCGCGATAGTGAAAACGTATCAGACTCAATTCCTGCAGGTGTCCAGGGGCATAACAGCTCATTCAACAAGGAGCACCGCAACATTGGCAGCGTGAGCCACATAGGCACTAATAACTGAAATTTGTCAAGCCACAACCTGGGCCTCTCCATCCCATTCATTAGGCATTATAAAATAGATGTGTTTGCATCCACTGAGGCCTCCTTTGGCAGAAGAGTTCTGCAATAGGTCCACAGGGACCAGGAGAGGATTCCAGGCCAGATGGAATCCCTCCTGTAGGACAGGCCAAACTTTGGTATGTCCCACTACTGGATGCTATGAACAGCTCATGGGAGAAAAGGCTTTGGTACTTACCTGACACGCCCATTCTCTTTGAGCTGTGAAGAGTACCCAGCCCCACCCTTTTTCCGTCTGTTTCTGCCAATGAATTGTTAGGGCATTAAGAACGAGGGTGTTTATCTCTCTCGTCTTCACCAAAACTGGGAATGCTGGGGAGGAGTCCTGTGGAGGAGGAGGAGTGTTCCACAAATTAAGCCCAGCCTAGACATAGAGACTGAAGCATCTCCCACTACTGAATGCTCTTCACAGCTCAAAGAGAACGGGCGTGTCAGGTAAGTACTAACACCCCTTTTCACCCAATTTGTCATAATCTCTGTTTTCCCAATATCATTTAGATAATCAATTGCATATTTTAGAATATGTATATATAAAAAAGAAAGGATTGATATCAATAGAACCTTCTTAATGTCTCTGACTCCATCTTCGCTTTTCTCATATATAGTTATATAACAATCTTAGGGTAATTTCCAGTAAATTTAAAACTTCAAATCTCCCCAATCTACATTTCTAATAAAAAAAAGCAAAATACATTTCCATGTGGCATCCCCCTTTTATACTATGTCTAACATCTCTAAATCTCTCAGCCTTGTCATTTCTCTTATTTTTAGCCACCTTTCCCTTTTCTAGGCTTTCCCGGTCTTTCCTCTTTATCCCTCTTTTTTCCTCTAATATTGTTTTTATTTCCATCTGCCAATCACCAATCTTTCCCCCCGCCCTTTCCTGTTCTCTTTTTAGAAGTTTCTTCTTGTACGATTTCTTCTTCTGTTTAATCGGGGTGTGTGTGTGTGTGTGTGTGTTTCTCTTTTATTTATTACCTTTGTCATCAGTATCCAAGTTTTAGTTCCTTTTATGACTTTTGGCAATATCTCTTGTTCTCCATACTCATCTGAGCTGCTTTCCTCTTCCTTTAACTCCTCTCTAGATTTCCTTTGTTCTTCTGATAACTGTATCATCATTAATTTTTCTGCCAGTATATCCAATAATCTCATTCTTTCTTTTAGCATTCCTCTCACAATTTGCAGTTCTGACTTAAATTCTTTGCTTGTTTCTTCCATTTTTTTAATCAATAGAGCCATTAAAATGGCCTCTTCTCCCTGTCTTCCAGGGGAGTATACCTAGCCAAGGAGGGGAAATGCAGCTCCCCTCAACCCGGCTGGTGGTCTCCCCCTCCTCCCCCACCCCTCTGAGATGGGTCTGATGGATCCAGTCCCATAGGGACCCCCTAACAAGGTAAGCATGGATCAAAGCCATGCACGATCCCAGTCTTCACTCTGTATTTGATGGAAGCGCCACTGGATGTCCGACTCTATTTCTTTGAAACATCTTCAGAAAATAGTTTAACTTCACTGATGTCCTGTAATTAGTAATGGGTTAGATGACTCATAAAAAATTAAAACTGACAAAATAGTAAGATACTCATTGTGAGAGGTCATTATTCCAGGTACTTATAATCCTTCCTAATCTAGATGGTATTAACTTTTTCAGAAACAGAAGATTCATAGTTTGGATACATTTTGGATCCAGATCTCTCTTTGATTTCCTATATAGAAATAATAGCAGCATCCTTTCTCAATTTCAGTTGTTATGCTAATTATGTCCCTTTCTGAAAGTATATTCACTTAAGCATAAGGCATACATGTTTCATTATTGCAATGTGCTTTTTCAGGCTCAATGTTTAGTTTAAAAAGTTCACCTGATATAAAATTCAGCAGCCAGATTAGTCTCTGGAAGAATAAGTAAAGTGTTGGGTGACATGTTGTAGCTTGTTATGGTTGATTTTTCTGTAGCATCTAGTAAAAGCAGTATACTGAAATATGACTCGAAATCAATAAATTGATGGAAGTGTCAATATTTACATGAAATGGTTGGCAATCTTTTCACAATTGCAGGTCACAGGTCACAATTGCCATTATGCAGTTTTAAAAAATGATGCAAGCACATAAACAAATAAACAAAAGTATTTAAAGGTTTTAGAAACAGAGATAAATATTTTATAACTATCAACATCATGAGATCTTAATATCCTCACTGAAGCAGATGCTATGACTTGTCTGTCAAAAAATGGGCTATAGGGCTCAGTTGTTACTACCGGGGAACTAGGGTATGCAACTGCAAAGTGACTGGAACAAAAGGGCAAAACCTGGACAACTGAAGAAAATCAAGAAATCATCAAATGTTACTACCAGTCAGAACCAACAACCGGTGAATTTAAAAAAAGAATAAGGCAAATGTGGAAGGAAAAACACCTGGAAAATGATGTAACTGAACAATGATTAATGGATCAAAGATGTTTCATCATCTGTAATAAAGTCTTTATAGATGCAGAAATGCAACATCTAGAAACATTGGCTAAAAAGAAAACAACAAATAATGATGAACAAACTGAAGAAATTGTTCCAACATCTGAACAAACTGACCAACCAGCAGAAGAAACCAACATATAGGAAGAAGATCCTCCTGTACAGCAACTCAAAAGTGTGGAGATAAGTGATCTAGCAAAAATGCTGAAAGAAAACATTGAAAACCATACCAAAGAAACCACAGAAAGAAAAAGACTGCCTGTCATTCATAAAATGCATAGCAAACGAATGAAAGACCTAATAACTGCCATGAACATTTTAACTTCCATCCCATCCAGCACACTATGTGAAAGAAACTAACTAATGTAAAGCATAGCCACCATTATAATTGCAGAATTGGGTTATAAAATGCCAAAAAAAGTCACTCAATTTTTGGAAGTAAATTTTTAAATATTCAGTTGACTGAATTTCATGAATAAAAGTTAATGAATGAATAAAAGAGAATAAAATAATCATAATAATCATAATCAGTAACATCATCATCATCATCCCAGGTCCTTGGTAAGGTCTCAATAGGTAGACAAAAATACCAAACTCAGTCTGAACATCTGGCTGACTGTGCAATGATTAATAATAAACCTTGTAACTAATTCCAAAATTCTTTTTAATTAGAGTAATTTCAAGAAACAATGAAATCATCTTGCTAACATATCAAAATTCTGGGACTAAGTTAATGCCAGATTCTATTAACCATATTTCCCAGTTTTCAAGCAGGAAAAAGGTGACACAAATAGAAATCATTACTGAGAAAAATAATCAGGAGTCAAACTTACATCGTCATGGCAGTGTCACGTGACGTATCATGACTTTCTCCCCTTTGCTAAACTGGGAAGGGGTATGGCCAGTGCATGATGCATCCGGCCCACAGGCTGCAAGTTTGACAGCCCTACTCTAGATGAATTAGAGATGACAGATAGTCTGCAAAACATGCTGGAATCATAAAATTTAGCATTTTAATATTTATTGTAGATTAGTGGATTATATTTAAATAATTTTCATGCACAAGACCTTAGGTGTCCACAGAAATTTTGTTGACAACATAAAAATGTATTTTGGGACAGAGATTCTGAAGAATAAGCTTATTTTCTGAACCTCTGTCTCAAAACTAGGAACATCTGTTTCCATGCTACTCCTGTATTTTTAGTTCCAGGTTTTAACCATACTTATATGCTTTCTGTAGAATAGTGCTCCTGATCTCCCAGTAGTATTTCATAATTCAGCCAAAAGCTTGGTAATATAAAGATACTATCTGGTAATTTGATCTGAAGCAGAAAAGTTACTATTTTTGAAGGATTGGTTACTCCTCATACTGTTTTGTCTCATTTATTATTATATACATTAAGGGAGAAGTTCATAATATTGCAAATCAAGTATAAGGCGGCTATAAACATACTGGATTCTTGCAAGATCTATATGTTAGTTAGTTTGGACCTGTCCTTAGTAGTCATTAAAAACATATTGAGTATATAATGTATTGAATAACCTTGCTTATCTAAAAGCTAACAATATATATATATGAAACAAGAATAAACTGGTAATTTCTCGTATAAGGTAGGATCATCTTCCTTTGCTTACTTTTTTTTTGAAGGATTGAATTTTAATTGCTTGCATATTTTAATTGTCTGGTTTTATTATCATGATGCTTGTATGGTTATTTTTATTATTCCCAACATTTACAAGTATAGAATTCGTATCAAAGTAGTTTCTTTTCTCCAAATATTATATTACAACTGATACTCCTATTGAAATCTACATGGTTTAGAAAATGTTCTCAGTAAATGCTTTTCTCGAGAAGGGGATTCTACAAATACTTATAAAAATCTACTTGAATTCAATTAAAGCCAGTGGGGGCATGGAGACCGAGAATATTCTCATAAATATGGCATGCCTTACCAAACTGACACCAGGGCTGCACTTCAAGTCTTTAAAAACACATCTGTAGGAAATCAAGTAGTTCCATGGGCTCCTTTGGCATATTTATGGTCACTGAGAAGAGCTTATGGGCAGAAATCTGACTGAGTTATAAGGAGACAAGCAAAAGGTCAGTACATGGATGGACCAGGGTGAAATTTCTTTTCTTCTTTGCTACAGCCAGTTTTCATCAAGATAATAATCTTGTGCATGGCCTGTACCAATTTTATTGCAGATGGGGTTTTATATAATTGAATGCTCCATAATGAACAAAAGGTTCCTTCTCATAGATAGTTGATAGGGAAAGGGCTATATTAGGAAACCTTACCCTTCATGTCTGAATGCTAGTTTTCTGCATCTGTTCCATGAACTCCATTGCATTAAACTGGTACAGCCCAGAACAAGTTCTCCCCATCTCATTATTTTAATTTAGCTCATGGAATAGTTTGAAGTTGAGCATGTTGCCTATAGAATTGTTTCTGATCTGGTTAAATATCTCATTTTCTTCATTTTTTTATTTTGAGGTGAAAATTAACTCAATCTTTTTTAAGAGACAATTTAACACCAAAAAGATGTAATTCCAACATATTGCCACAGGGAAGCACTGTAAGATTAGTGTGTACTGTATATGTATGTGTGTGAGAATAATATTAGAACTTTAGTTCTCTTCCATCAATTCCTGGGAGATTTCAAAATATATAAGGCAATATTATTTATTAGATCATCTTCTGTTGGTGTAAGAAAATGAAATCCTCAAGTTAGTCAGAAATTTCCCATGGGCGGGGTGGGGGGGAACAGGATGACAACTTAAGGAAATTGTCAACAATAAGAGTAGTGAGGCTCAAACCGACACAAATATTATAATCTTATATTTGGAAGTTGTACCCCACAAATAAATGAGAAAAAATTGAATTGAATTCTTTATTTGGCCAAGTGTCGCGAGACCCACAAGGAATTTGTATTGGTTGCAGAAGCTCTCACCATACATACAAAGCAACAAAATCATCATCATCATCACCAACACCAACACCACCATCATCATCATCCCAATAAGAGAGAGGAATAAAGAAGATAATAAGAAGGATAAATAATATTACTACAGCCATACCGCATGAATAAATACATATAGACATTAGCACTGGGAATTAAGTATTCAGCAGATGGCACAAGGGAGAAAACTGTCCCTGTTTCTAGTTGTTATCAAGATAATAAGCATCCTATAAAACATGCACACTGTCTTCTTGTCCCTTCATGCTAGTTATGTACAGTTGTCCTCTACATTCTAATTCAGGATTTAAAATATGTCTATAACCAAAATAAATTAGTTAAAAAAATTTTTTTTAAATACAACTATAAGAATAAAATCTAACACCAATGAAGTATAGAAATTCTGTTTTAAAGTATTGTAACAGGAAGAAATTACTACAATAGCACAACTAGAGAACTAATCTTTTGCAAATTAATGCTACTGTTGTTGCTATGCTTTCACAGCATATTTTCATGCCTGGTTATGCTTCTTCACTATAAGGGTATGAAGCGGCTGGTCATTAACAGATTCATGTAGCTTTTTAGTGTAAGTTATGAGATAGTAGAAAGCAAAGAGTTTCATTTCATTTCCACCCTTATGGCCCAAACATGTCCCAATTCTTTTGAAGACACTAAATTTAAGTCATTGGAGGGGAGCTTTGGAGGCTTTCAAGGGAGAAATAAGAACATTCTGGCTCCCAGATAGTTCCTGCTTTGTTTCCTACCATTAAATCCCCGGGCCCAAAAGACACAACAATTTTCTGTGTTGTTATTATCTTTCTAGTGACATCTTCTTAGAGAGCTCTGACCAGGGAAAGAAAGAAGTAGCAGCCCCTGACCCTGGGAATCTCCCTGGTATATAAATTATTTATTAATCTGAAGTAGAGTGAAGTAGTGTAAAAAAGTCTTTGACCTTTGGCAAAGAATGTGTGTCCATACTATAGACTGTTGATATGTTATTATCAGATATATTGTAACCATGATTGTTTGTTCAAGAAAAAAAGATTAACAAAATTAACAAAAATTAACAAAACAAGTAGCATTCCTAAGGAAGCTTTTTGCTCTTTTTAATTGGACAAAATGTAGGAAATTCAACAGTAGAAACTAAAATTATTGTTCTCATATCTTTCCATACATGAAGACAGCATTATGGTTCAAGTATATTCCAGCCCAGGGGTCTGCAACCTTAAACACTCAGACCTATTTGGACCCATTTCCCACAGAAAATAAAACATAGGGAGTCAATAATTTAACAACCGGTGTGACTGGATGGGCGTGGCTCACTGACTCCCACCCAGTCACTTCCTGCTCTGGAATATGGAACAAGTCTCCATCCCCTGCCATTACTCTTACCTTCTCAGGCCAGGTGAGGCGTGACAGGGAGGTGAGAGGCCAGCCAGTGGTGGGATCAGCCAACAGGGAACCACAGCAGAGGACCAAAAGAGCCACATATGGCTCCAGAGCCACAGTTTCAGACCCCTGTTCTAGCCAATATACTTTTTAAAAAAATTCTAAATTGCTGCATTGAAGTGATTCTGTGGCCACCCTTTTGTGGTGCCTGGAGGCTGTGGGGGCCTGGATGGCGGACAACTGACTTTGACTGAACCTTGGAACTAGGATTTGTCATCTTTGACTCTGGATGGAGGGGCACTGCCCCAGGCAGATTCAGTCCGCAACTTGGGGGAGTTCTCCTAGATTTGCATCTCCTGGTCAAGAAGTTGGGGGGGGGGGGGGTTAGCTTTAAAACTACTGCTTTGTCATCTGCATTGACTGCTGATCTGCTTCCGGGTGCAATTCAAGGAGTTGATGATCACCTTTAAAGCCCTTCATGGCACAGTTCCAGGTTACTTGAGAGACTGTCTCACTGTACTGGAATTGGTGCTTTCCACTCTACCAGCAGAAGAGTTATGCTATGGGTTTTCATCAGCCCAATTATTTCAGCTGTGTGGGCCCAATAGCCTTCTCTGCTGTTGCTCCTGCTCTCTGAAACCATCTTTCCCCCTCTAAGTGAGGTTGGGCTCAACGTCCTACTTTTCATAGAAGCTGAAAGATCTGGCTCTACCAGTTGACTTGGGTCCTCAATGGGGAAACAAGTGGGGGAAGTTGATCAAGTAAAAGCAGATCCCACACACCCCATTACTCTCCCACCCAACCCATGTGTCCTTGACTTTAATCTTGGTTTTAATTTAATCATGTTCTAATGTGGATGGAACAACTTGCCTTCAGAAGTTATGGGTGCTCTAACATTGGAGGTTTTTAAGAAGAGATTGGACAGCCATTTATGGTATAGGGTTTCCTGCTTGAGCAGGGACTAGAAGACCTCCAAGGTTTCTTCCAACTCTGTAGGTGTACCACCTTATGGTAAGATGGATGGTTAACTAAATAAATAAATACCTGACCTTGAACAGAGGCTCTAGCATTTTTGCCTCTTTAAATGTACCTCATAAACTGAAGTCAGCTCTCTTTCCCATAATCTAATCAAATCCTAGGAGTTGAGGAGGTAGATGAATTTAAAGACTCTGATTAAAGGCAAACATTACCAGCAAAAGGCAATAAAAATATTGATCTTATTTTCTGAGTCCTACTTCAAAACATGTAAGTAAATGACAAGGCTGCATAAATAAAAGTAGATTCTGAAACAGTTCTTCCTATTACCTATTCTACTCCTGATAACATGATAAATCTAGAATAGTGTAATAAATCAGTAGTTATTATAAAATATAAGACATTCAGATATATAGCTACTACAATGAAAAACTACCAAAGCTCACAAATCAGCATTTTATTCAAGATTTCAGGTTTGTCAGATGATATCTAGGAGGAATAGCTGAGTTTTATTTATTTATTTAAATAATAACTTTTTAAATAGTGAAGTATAAAAGTTACACCAAGGAAAAAGAGATTACACATGAAGAAAGAAAAGTGATATTATCATGATTAAAATAAATTATATGTGAACAACAGCCCCCAAAAAGTTGACAGGAAAAGTCCATGTAATACAAAAAATTAATTCGATCCTTAAGCTTATCATTAAATCTAGACTATAGAAACTTATTGTGTCATCTTCTTGTATTAAGCTAAGCCTTCAAATATGTGTCCAGTATCAAATGTTCATGTTGCATTTGCTTGAAAAAGTAACACATATGTTTTTTTAAGTTTCCCATAGGATTTCCACAAACACACACATATACACACAAATTTACACTTCTGCATAACTGAATAGGTCACTTCCTGATAATAGATCCTAAAGATGGTACAGTATTAAGTAAGTTTTTCACGCTATTCGCATATATAGTTCAGACAAGCCACATCTTTCTTTCTTTCTTTCTTTCTTTCTTTCTTTCTTTCTTTCTTTCT
>BLBF01000051.1:6452174-6473701 GCA_015471245.1 Laticauda colubrina
TTCTTTCTTTCTTTCTTTCTTTCTTTCTTTCTTTCTTTCTTTCTTTCCTTTCTTTCTTTTTCTTTCTCTCTCTCTCTCTCCCTCTCTCTCTCTCTCTCTCCCTCTCCCCCCCTCTTTGCTGTCTCTGTCTCTCTCTCTGTCTCACGTATCTGCTGCACTGGGTACACAACAATCCATTAAGGGTGGGTAATTACAAAAACAATCTAATTAAGACATCTGGAATCTCCATGCACCTTAAATTTGTGCACTAACATGAACTTCCTAGTCACTAAACCAAGTCTATTTAATCAAAACAGAGCTCCAAGCATCTGTTTGCATAATTCTAAAGACTTGGTTCAAATTATCATGTGAATATCTCAAGTGTTCAGTTTGTGCATTTTGCTATTTGCTAGAATTTATTCACTAGTTTTTGAAAAGGTAGAAAAGTAAAGAGTTGACAGAGCAGAAAACAGCTCAACAGCCAGATAATACTCTATATACAGAAGATCCTTCATTCAAAATTAGGCATTTCTAGTTTAAATCATCTCAAGAAATAATGCTGCAAAACCTCCCTATCTGAGAACTCAGGTTGTTGGCCAGAAGGATCATAATCTCACAAAGGAAAAAACAGCTGCCATGTCTTTAAACTGTTCCATATTGGAAGCTTATTAGCTTACTCTTCCCAAAGTTAAAAAATGGGAAGGAAAAAAAACCCCTAGTGTATGCTTACAAGCAGGAAAATTAATGTTATGCAAATCCAGTAATAAAATTTCTGATAGCAGGAGAAGAGAACATTGTCTGTCTGTCTGTCTGTCTGTCTGTCTGTCTGTCTGTCTGTCTGTCTGTCTGTCTGTCTGTCTGTCTGTCTATCTATCTATCTATCTATCTATCTATCTATCTATCTATCTATCTATCTTAAAGAAACATGAACACAATGGACACATTCAAGTTATCACCATCCTCAATCTCTCAAAAGATAATCTGCATCTATCCACCTTCTTGCTTCTAACTCTGCAATATTCGTTTTGCAATATTACTCACTGCCCCCAGGTTGAGCTGCCACAGATCCTATAAAAAGGACCAATGTAATGGCAACAAGTTTGGTTGAATGGAACCACTCAAGGCAAGGAAAAGATGAGAAATTGTGCACTTGTACTCTAGATAGTTGCTCCTCACAAGAGATCACAGACAGTAGTTATACCATCAGTTTCCTGAGTGCCAGGAGACAAGGAAAGCCATCAAATCCTCAACTATGACAAGGCCTTTAAAGAACCAGGTTTGTACTTACTTTCTGAACATTTCTGGACTTATAATTATTTAAACTTAAAAGTAATAAATTTCAAAAACTACCTAGAGAATAGAATTTCATCCCAAAATAGGATTTTTTTAAAAAAAAAAAGAATATAAAATAAATGGCAATGGAGCAAAATAAGAATTTAATTCAAGAAAGTTTTAAATTTATTTATTTATATTTATTTATTTATTTTGATTTGTCAATCACTTACAAGATAATAGGTATAAGTATATATATAGTTATGAATACATGAAATGGGTACGTATAAGAAAAATAAAAGAAACAATAGGACAAGGACAGCAGGCACGTTGGTGCGCTTATGCACGCCCCCTACAGACCTCTTAGGAAAGAAGTGAGGTCAATAGTAGACAGTCTAAGGTTAAAGTTTTTGGGATTTGGGGAAGAAACCACAGAGTCAAGTAGAGTATTCCAGACATTGACCACTCTGTTGCTGAAGTCATATTTCCTGCAATCAAGTTTGGTACAGTTTACCTTGAGTTTGTATCTATTGTGTGCTCTTGTGCTGTTATGGTTGAAGCTAAGTATTCATTGACAGGTAGGACATTGCAATGTATAATTTTATATACCACACTTAGATCAGACTGAAGACAGCGTAATTCAACGTTTTCTAGGTCTAGAATTTCAAATCTGGTGGCATAAGGTATTCTACAATGAGTAGAGGAGAACTCTTCTTGTGCAATATTTCTGGACTTTCTCAACTAATATCAGATACATAATGTGGGTTCCAGACTGATGACCTGTATTTGAGTATTGGTCTAGCAAATATTTTGTATGCTCTAGTTAGTAGTGTGATATTACCAGAGAAAAAACTATGTAGGATTAGGTTAACAACTCTTAATGCCTTTTTGGCTATGTAGTTACAGTGGGCTCTAGCACTTTGATCATTAGAGATGAGTATTCCAAGATCCTTTACAGAGCTTGGATCGTCAACAAGGTCTTGACTATTCAGCCTGTATTTTATTTTCTGATTTTTTTTGCCAATATGTAAGACAGAGCATTTATTTGTTGAGATTTGAAGTTGCCATTTGTTGACCATTCTGATACATAGTCAAGATCTTTTTGAAGGGTAGCAGTATTGTCTGTGGTATTGAATAGCTTTACATCATCAGCAAAGAGAATGCAATTGCTCTTAATATGATCACAGAGGTCATTTATATAGAGTATGAGGAGAGTTGGTCCTAGAACACTGCCTTGGGGGACACCACTATTGACAGGTACAGAATTTGATAGGACACTCCCAATTTTGACCATTTATTGTCTGTTTGACAGAAATGCTTCGATCCAGTTATGCAGTTATCCAGAGATACCATAAGATTTTAGTTTTAGGAGTAGTTTGTCATGTACCACTGAATCAAAGACTTTACAGAAGTCTATGTAGATTGCATCTATTGTTTTGCCCTGATCAAGGTGTAGTCCATATGTTTTTGCAGTGTAAAAGTTGCAGATTACAGGATAATTTTTTTCTGAAACCAAATTGTTTATTAGAGAGTAAGTTGTTTGTCTCTACATGGAGGATAATGGATTGGTTAATAATTGATTTCATGACTTTACAGATGACGCAGCATGAGGAGATTGGTCTATAATTTTCAACTAGGCTGGGGTCTTCCTTTTTGAAGATGGGGATTACTGTGGCTTGTGACCATAGGTTAGGCAAAGCACTGGTCCTGAAAGATTTTTCAAAGATTATGCTTAGAGGTTTAACTATGTGGATAGCTTTTTTAAGAAGTAGGCACATATTCTGTCCAGTCCAATAGATGGTTTTAGACTGTGCAGTGTTTTTTCAACATTGTCTTCTGTAAAATCAATATGCGTAAGATAATTGTAGTTTTCTGTGGTTCGGCTAGGAAATACTGGGCATGACCCGTTGCTGTTTACAAATACTGAGCCAAAGAATGTGTTAAAGATGTTGGCTTTAATGGTATTGTCGTTGCAGTCTTTACCATTAGGTCCTATCAGAGGAGGGATGGACCTTGAGTCTTTTAGTTTGTGTTTACAAAATTGTAAAAAGTAAATTGTAAAAAAAAATTGTGTTTACAATTGAAAAATTGTGAAAAGCACAGGTGGAATTAGTGCGTAGAAGTTTTCTTCTTGTTTAATGTGATAATTGGTACATTCAGTCTTTATCTGGTGGCATAAATTTTTGTATTGGCTTTTGAAGTTGGCAACGTGACCAGATTTGTTTTTCCGCCAGAGTGATCTCTTTTTGGATTGAAGTTTCCTTATTGTTATGGGTAATCTGTTTTTTTTTTGTTTTGTTTTGGGAGTTGTTATTGGTACATATAGTTTGATTACTCTTTTGACTTCAAGTAAAAATAAGTTGTAATGGTCTTCAACAGTATTGCATCCAGTGAATAGAGATTGCCAATCAAGGGATGAGAGATCATTGTCTATAAGATCATAGTTGCCTTTTTTGAAGTTATAATTGGGGATTACTTCATTGTGATGATTTTTGTGTGGGTGTATGTTGAGACAAAAGTCAGTCATATTGTGGTCACTGTTGGAAAAGAGTTCTTTAGTTTGTATTCCATAAATTAAATTCAAACTATTGCAGAAGATGAGATTGAGGCAGTTGTTAAGTCTAGTATTGTTGGTTACTAGTTGTTCCAGTCCCAGATTTGTAACAGCATTGTAGAAGGTTGCATGTATGGGTTCAGTTGTACATTCGTTTAGG
Source organism: Laticauda colubrina (assembly GCA_015471245.1). Classification (NCBI taxonomy): domain Eukaryota; kingdom Metazoa; phylum Chordata; class Lepidosauria; order Squamata; family Elapidae; genus Laticauda; species Laticauda colubrina. Next base: position 6,456,140 of record BLBF01000051.1, read on the forward strand.
ATCCAGTTAATATGAGGTAGATTGATGTCACCAAGAAAGATAAAAGCATGTGGGCAGGATGTTGCCCATGTTAGTAGTGTTTAGCTTGTTTATATGTTCGATGTCATAATCAGGTGCTCTGTAGTATAGTAAGAATCAAAATGTGATATTTAAGGATAGTTCACAGATGGTGGTCTTAGGAAGAATAAGCTCCTGAGCAATTTGGATGTTTTTTAGATGTAAGGACTTTTTATAGAAGATAGCAACCCCACCTCCTCTACAAATTTCACGATCTGATCGATAAACATGATAGTCTCTTATTGTGGTAATGAAGTCAGGGAGAGATGCGTTGAGCCAAGTTTCACAGACAAATATGATGTCAAATTTAGCCATATTTAGTAAGAGGAGAAATTCAGGTATTTTATTCACAAGGCTTCTTGCATTGAGCAGCTTGCATTTAAGGCCAGCAGTAGTTGGAATTGAGGTAGTTATGGGCATGCATGCCTAGTCTTGGGTGATGGTGGATTGGTTGAAGTAGGATAGTAGTTGAAGGTTAAAGCTGAGTTGCAGGTTGTGTGACTTACTTTTGATACAGTCAGCACGGTAGTCAATGTACAGGTCCTTCTCTCCATTGTCTAGATGTTTTTTGAGTTCTGTGCAGAGTACATGGGAGTGGGCACGTTGCTGTATGGTTAGGTCAGGGTGAGAACGGAGGTTCTTATGGTTGGAGTTGCTTTTGGCAAGTGAATTTATGGTATAAATGAATTTACATTTGCTTGACTCATTTTTGCAAATGACCCTGCAGAAGTGTGGGGCCACAGAGCCGTTTCTGTTTTTGAGCTCTCGGCCAATGCAGGAAATGTCAAGTATTTCATCAGGGGAGATGGTTTATGCTTTCTAATCACTGATCACAGTTGTGATGTCATCATTGTCATTGATGTCCTCTAGACCAAATAAGATGGCATTTAGACGTTTCCGTTTGTGCTCAACAGCTTCTCTGATCAGGACTGGGATATCATTAAATATATTAAGGGGCTAGAAAAATTGGGAATATTAGATTTTTTCTAAGATTTTTGAATTAATTAATTAATTAAACAAAGCAATATCTAAATTGTTTGGTGTATTCGAATAATTGTTTGGAATTTGACAACAAAGAAATTTGAGTCTGTGATTACAGAAATCAAATACTAGAGGGGATGAAATTCCAGGTAGGGGAGTTCTTTTTAACACAATGTTTGCTTTTTTTACTTTTTAATTTCATTTCTCTTGGCTTTCTCTAATTTTAAGAATGCATTCATTTGTCTCCTTTTTCCTCTAAAACTGTCTAATGCCCCTTTTTATTTTATCACATTTTAATATTAAGCTGTGATTAGTTTGAGGATTTTACTCCAGGAGCAAGATTAAAAAAACATTGTTATAAATAAAGCTGGACAGAAACTCTGATTTGTTGTTGCTGCTGTTGGTTTTATGAATTTCATTCTTTTTGATTTAAAAACAAGATAATATCAAAACCCCTGGACAGCAGAAAATAGACACAGAGCATTAAAGTCAGCTCAATATTTTTGGAAGAAAATATTTCAGTTCCAACATGAACTTTTTGTCCTATTAAAGGAGGAATAGAGCAGTAAATGCCAGTCAAGCTCTTTAACCAACATAAGTATCTCTTGGCACACTGGAAAAGATGGTACTGATACTGATGCCACATTAAGAATTTGTAACTTGCATGTCAATATGACATTTATAGGGCTCTCAAATTGGAAACTGTACATTTTATAACACTCCCTGTCAAAGAAAACATCAGTTCCACAGAGGTTAGAAAGACAAGGGAAACCAACCAATCAATACTGGAGCTCCTAATATCTCGGCTGAACAAAAAAATCATTAACCTGTTATTTTTATGATTTTGTTCTGCTTGAAATAAGGTATTTTAAAGTTTCCCATTTCCTGATGAATTTCAAAGGGGAAATTTTCTTTTCTACCTCGTTTTCAAGTGCCCATTGAATTGTAAACAGCTGTTTAGGGTAAGGAAGAAGAAATGTATTTTTGGAGGAAAGGAGGGAAGACTCAAGGTGGTTGATGCAAATCAAAATGTCTCCCAGGGAATAGAAATGGTAATATTTTTCTTTGCCACTGATTTCTTGCAAAATAAATAAATCAGTAAATAAAGAAACTATAATTCCTTCTGTATAGACTATTAAAATGACCACTAATATTATTTACCAGTACCAGTAAACAGCAGAATCTGTTGGATGAAAGCACCTTTTCTCCCACATGTTTATTCACTATAGAATTTTTGTACTACCCTTCTTGAATATGACTGCCTCTTCCCTTTATTATTTAAATTATTCCTCCTTTGAATAGTTTAAAAACATTCATGTATATAATTGTAGGATTCCTTCATCTTTTGCAGCATTAAGCTATGAAAAGTAACTGAAACTTATATTGTGCTTTTAATGTAATTTTCATAGAAATTGAATAATGTATACTCTCACATGCATTTTAAAAATTTGTGATTTCTATAACTAGATAACATTATGTTCTGGGTCAAAATCTGTATACAAAGTATCTGGAATTATCTCCTTTTATTCCTCCCTCTGCTAGAAAGTATTTTATTGCAATTTATTGTTTTATATTGTATATTAATATATTTTTCATTTTGTCTGGTTGATTTGCAAAAGGAACAATATTGTACTGCAGATTTATATGAATACAGTAAATAAATGGACAATATTATATTGTTGTCTTGCACTGGACAAATATTATCTCCAAAACAGCTCATATCAGTAAAAAGAGAGAAAAAGAGACAAGGGCTGCCACTAACTAAAAAAAATATTCATAACTAAAAGGACAAAAAAAGAAGGAGAGTGGTAAAAAGATAGAGGAAAGCCATCACTTCTTCAAGGCTAAAACAAAGTGGACATTTTTATCCAATTTGAGCCAGTCTAATGTTTTCTTCTTGATTTTGCTTGAATAGCGATTGATGGTTCTTGTTCTTTTGCCAGTGGATGAGGACAAAATGGACTGATGGACCCCAGGGATTGCTCCATGTTTTCTTCATTTGTTATAGAGTATCTCACGATGGCTTTTACCCATTTATTTCATTGTCATTATGCTGTTTGTCCAATATGACTTCTGATTTACAAAAAGCTGTTTGGACAATGTAAATGTTCTCTCCCTTAATTAATTTAATATAAGTTGATCTATGTGAATAGATAAATAATCAGATAAGTGCAAATGCCTTCCTGATTTTTAAATTGCTATCTAGAAAATATTCCAATCCATCAAATTGATCAATCTAAAGTCATGAAAAAAAAAATTTCCATGTCTAAAGTATCAAAGTAAATTAAAAAGTCATTAAAAACATCTGGGAATTCATCATAGTTTCTTTTGCGCCCCTTGGTAGTCTAGATTTTTGTTACTTTAAATTTAAATAAATTTATTTTAAAGGGACGGTTGTGTCTGAATTCACTAGAGTAAAACATTTCAAACCTTGCTTTTCCATCCCAGTTGTGACCAAATTGGTATATTGTATTTCTTCCAAAAGTCTGCAGTCCAAACATTTTTGAGCATTTAATATAATCAAATGTTCTGCTACTGATCAAAAGATTTTCCTGGGATTCTCTTGCTATGCTATTTCTTCCCGTGAAACACTCAGATAATAGTTTTTCTCCCTTTGGAATCATAGCCATTTTTCCAGTATCAGAATTTTTCTTTTTGTTAATACAACTTTAGTGTCTTATATACTCAAAGCTTGAATCTTGTGTCACAATTATTGCTGCATTGAAACTGCAACTGCTTTCAGTGGCACTTATTCAACCACATGAGGAACTCAGTTATTAGTCTAAGGACCTTCCTATAGCTCATCTTCTGGGATTTACAAGTGTCCATGTTTCATGGTAGGAACATATCAGTTTTGAAAAAACAATTCCCCTGGATTACTCATCAGTTACATAGTTATCTATTACCAATCTTATAGTTGGAGAATTAAAGAAAAGATGAATGCCAAGAAAGTGGTATGCTATAAGTATGTGAGATATAGGTTATTTTCAAAATACTTTTTTCATGTCCCAATCCACCGAAAGAAAACTGAAACTGACTCAAAGTCATCACCAGTCTTGAACTTTTAACAGTATAAGGCAGTGAAAAAATTTTCCCCCGATACTGGAACATACAATTCAATCAGTGCATGACCACCATTCACATTATTAATTTATGTTGAATATATTTGCCTGATTCCTCAACCCAAAAATTATAGTTGTCACCATGAGAGGAAAAAACCCCCAGCAAGACACTGCCTGTTGCATACAAGATCAGTGAAATATTATCTCAATGTAATGCCACAGTAGCAAAACTCCATGTGAGAGAGGAGAGACTGGCTTGACCTGAGTAGGAGATGGAGCAAAGCAAGATCTCACCAATGAAAAACAACTGCCCACACAGCACTGCAAAGCATTGCAAATAAAGTGATTGCCCAATTCCATCTATGACCAGGTCTCTAGGTAGGAGGGGCTAGACTATTTGAAACCCCCCCCCCCACTAAATTTCATTTAGATTCCAATTTTTCTGGTTAAATGGACTGAATCAGACTAATTCAAACAACCAGATATCCTAACTCTTTAGTATCTATCACTCAAACCTGATACAACTCTTGCTCCAGGAATAACTTACCCAAATCTTTACTCCATATATTTAGAAAGTAGTGCCAAATGTTGTGTTTTTCTCTCATTAGTCTCAGGGATGATCTGCACTATCCACTTGCCCCAGCACAAGTAGGGGGCACAGGTCAATTCTTAAGGGCAGGAATGAACTTTCCTTTCCAATCAGAGCCATTTTAAACACATCTAATCGAGATGAAAAACTGGTGTTCTTTTTTCTTTTTCTTTCAGGCTCATTTAAGTAACAGTAAAATGAGGAACCTTTTTCTTTTGTTTGTTTTCATGGAACAACAGATCAGTGGAACAATGGATCTATTTTTTTTTATTGACAGGAGGTCTTTTAGCTCTTGCATAAAGTAAAATAGCAAAAGTATGATGTTTTCCTTCATTGTTTAATTGTCCAGAATGGGTAAAGTAGCAAATGAATCTATCAACCAGGATCATGACAAACACAGCCTAGATATTTGCAAATGATACAATAGTGGTGGGACTTATCTCCGGGGGGGGGGGGGGGTGAATCTGCCTACCGAGATGAGGTGGACTGGTTGCTTTTGTGGTGTGGAGACAATAATTTGGTCCTCAATACCAATGAGACCAAGGAGCTTATAGTGGATTATAGAAGGAACAGATCAGACATCCAACCCTTGCTTATCAATGGAAACTGAGTGGAGCAAGTGGCCAGTTTTAAATTTCTGGGTGTTACCTGAAAAGAGGACCTGACCTGGAGTGCCCACATTGCATCCCTGGTCAAAAGGGCCCAGCAGAGATTATATCACCTGAAACTTCTCAGAAAATATCAACTGAATGAAAAACTATTGATGATCTTCTACCGCTACGCCATAGAGAGCATTTTAACATACTGCACCTCTGTATGGTTTGCCAATTGCACAGTGGCAAATAGGAAAGCACTCCAGAGGGTTAATGTCATTGCCCAAAATTGGTTGCCTTCTCCCCTCTTCGGAAGAGCTTTCTAGCTCCCGCTGCCTTAAGAAAGTTCAAAACATTCTCAAAGATCCATGTCATCCTGGGAACCTTTTTTCTGAGCTATTACCATCTGGCAGATGGTACAGAATAATAAAAACAAGGACAAATAGGCTGAAAAACAGCTTCTATCCCAGGGCAATAGCTCTTTTGAATTCTTCTGTATGGTGCAGTGTTGGTGCGGTGTCAGATGTTTCCGGTTCAATGTGTGAAGGGTGAGGGATTATGTGTTTGTGTTTATTTTCATGGTTATGGTCATGATGTACACTGAAGATGGTGTTTGATTTTGTTGTACGAGATGCAATGACAATAAAGTAAAGTAAAATAAACTAAAATAAAATAAACTAGAAAGACTATTGAGCCATCACTGTGCCGAAAGATGAGGAAAGGGTGAAATTCAAAAAAATATTTCAGAAGCTAGTTTCATTTCTTGCAATTTTCATATAGGACTTCCGCATTTTAAGGCTGCAGTGTAGAAAACTGTCATCTTTCTGCATTTCAAAATGTTATACTTCCTCCCAAATCTTGCCTTGTTGGTACTGTTGGATATGCACATCATAAACTTCCAATAAAGTCAATATCTTCTCCCTCTCATCCAATTATCACATCTCAGTGACACATACTTTTTTAGCAACTACCATACAGAAATATCCAGCAATAAGCTTCTCTGAAAATAATACCACTTACTTGTGGTGAAAAAATGTGACAAACCACGTGGAGACTACAATTTTTTCCTCCCTGTCTTTTGGATATGACAGAAATCAAATCTGGCTTCCCTTGTTGCCTAATCCTTTCCAACCCAAATTGAAGCTTTCAGGCAAAGCCTCTGAAATACTATCCAAACTACAGAATAGAAACTTCATAGGATAGTCCTAATAAGGGAACTGCATAAAACATACTAACAAGGTGAGAAACCTGAGTGTTCCATTCATTCCATAATCAGGGATATTCAACTGATTACTTCAGTGCATTCTACAAAATCTATAGTTTTGCTAACAGTAGAGATAACCTTATGTTTATGTTTATACCCCTGAAGTCTGTACAAATCTTTGTTCAGGTTTCTTATTTCTTGTAAAGTTGAAAGTATTTAATAATCATTGAATAAACCATTGTCTATTTGTCCTCAATGTTCTGCTTTGGTTTTTTTAAATGTTCCATGCCATTACATTATTAGTTTGTGGCTAATACTTCGCAGTGGGAAAATGAAATGGGGACAACTAGGAAGCTTAAAAAGATATTCAAAACTTTATTTCTTCCAAATGGGATTGAGGTAAGCAACACTGAGTCCATTTTTAATTTTATTAAATGAGTCAGAAAGGGAGGAAGAGACAAAGTTCTTCAGAGGAAGATGGGAAATTGTCCAGAAAGGCTGATTTGTGCCCTCATGCCTGAAAAAAAAGGCAGCTGCTGTTGTTATTCCTTCTCCTTAGAGCAGCTGTCAGCCTTCAAGATCTTCCACTATTGCTTTGCATCTTTCAGCTGTCATAAGAAATGGGGGGGGGGGGGGGGGAGGAAGGGAAATAGAGTTTCCAATACAATAGAGTTAGGTTTCTATTTCTCGCTTAGCTTTCTTTTCTCTGCGCAACTGCAACCCGTTATCAAAATATGCCAAGGTCAACGGACAGAGGCCTCATCATCACCTGAAGATGCCCACATGATCCTATTCACAACTTCTAATTGGAAGTGTCATCTGAACTATTGGGGGTGGGAACATTTCCATCACTGTATATGTGAATTGCGCACCTAATTTCTCAGATTCAGAATTCTTGGGTTGCTACCACTTCACTTTCAGTAAAAGATATCTTTTCTCTAAACTAAAGAGTCTAAGTATTTCTTTCCTGGATTTTGAATGGAGCTCCGCCTGACATTATTCTGAATCTGCACCACCAGCCCACCCGGAGAGAATACCCAATTTTCTTCTGAGGGGGCCTGGACATCATGTCATCTTCAAATAGTGACCAAGAGGATCCGGGAGCCATTGGAGGGCAAGATTCTGTGCTGGTGCAGGAGGCCCAATCGCTAGCAGAGCTCAGTTTGGAAGAGGATCCAGCTGTGAAGCCCAGATGGTCGGTGGGAGTTGGTTGGAAAGATCCAGAGAAGGACCCCCCCCCGGGGTCACAACTACCCACCGGCGTGGAAAAGAGGAGCCTTGGCAAGAGAAGGAAAAGAGGGAACTCTTGCTGGATCAAGCCAGGAGACTCCTTAATGAAGCCTCAAGCTGAACAACCTCAAGCTGCACAAAGGTATGAAGGGGGAGAGGAAGTAGCCCAGCCAGAAGAAGCAGAGCAACTCCCTCTCCCATAAATCAACCCGATCCAGCAGCAGCCCTGGGGCCTTCAGTGGGAGGTGTGATTCCTAGAAGGTGTAGAGCTCCTAGGCTGCCTCCGTTAGAAGTAAAATACGGGGGGGATCCCAAAACCTTGGGATTTTTCCTAGCTCAAGTTTGGAGCCATATGGAAGAATATGGGAAGGATTTTCCCTCAGAAGCAGCCAAAGTGAGATGTGTTACCAGGGCATTGGAGGGAATAGCGGCAGAGTGGATGGTGACCTTGCATAATGATAATGCTTCTCAGTTGCTGAATTATAACCTATTCATGGCTGCACTGTGGGCTAGGTTTGAGGACCCATTGGCAGAGCGCAAGGCCCAAATTAGGATGAAAACCATAAAACAGGGGCGGAGGTCTGTGGCTGACTACACACAAGAATTTAGACAGTTAGCTGGCCATTTCCGAGGCTGGCCCCAAGAAGCCCTGATAGAACTGTTTAAAGATGGTTTAAATGAAGATGTGTACCAGAGATGCACTGCTAGAAGAGACCCCAATGACTTTCAGATGTGGTACTTGCTGGCAGAAGAAGTGGAGATTGATTTAATCCGAAGTAAACGGCAGGGAGGTTATGGGTGGAGCAAGTTTTCCCCCCCACGTCCTCAAGAGGCTCCTAAACCTCAGAAGGGAGGAGTGGTGGCAAGACCCAACCCCTCGGCCTGCTTTCGATGCGGGAAGGAAGGTCACCGGGCTGTGAACTGCAGAGTCAGGTTGGAGCCAAAGGGGGCGCCAAAGGAAGGAAAGAAACCTGAAAAGTCCCCAGCGAAGCCTCGCGAAACAGCACTAAAGTTGAAAGAGACAGCAGAGGTCGCCCCTCCCACAGGAGAGGAATTAGAAGCCCCAGTGACCCCTGAGGAGGAGGATTCTGACTCGGAAGATGACTTCCTGGTAAGTCCAAGCGTGGGCCCTATGACCATTCCGGGGAAGTTGAGGGTACCCAATTCAGGGGTCGAAGGGGAAATGCTAGCCCTGTTAGATTCTGGGTGCACCAGGTGTATAATCAACACGGGCCTAAAATGGGCCTAAAGAAAATGGGCCTAAAGCTAAAACCTTTGAAGATGCCCATTTCCTTTTGCCAACTAGATGGATCAGTGGCTGGAGGTTGCCCCACCTGTTTTGTCACGGAACCTATAGAAATGGTCATGGGAGAGCATGATGAGACCCTGCGTTTTATTGTGGTCCCTGGGATGGAGCAACCATTAATACTGGGATTGCCCTGGCTCCGGAAATGGAACCCCCAGGTTAACTGGAGAAAGGGGTTGTTGCGCATACGCACAAAGCAGCGACCGAGAGGAGGGGCCAGATCCCAGCCGAAGCCTGAGGACCTAATTGAAATAGCTTCCACAGGTACTGAGCCCGTGAAAGATGAGGAGAAAATTCCCAAAGAGTATTGGGATTTAAAAGAAGTGTTCAGTGAGAAGGCCTCGGATGAGCTTCCGCCTCATCGGCCAACAGACTGTGCTGTTGAGATTTTGCCTGGGGTGAAGCTCCCGAAACCAAAGTTGTACTCAATGACCCCACGGGAATTGGAAGAGCTAAGATTGTTTTTAGATAAAAATCTGGAACGTGGTTTAATTCAACCTGCTAGACCCCGAGTAGCGGCCCCAGTGTTGTTCCGGGAAAAGAAAGATGGTTCCAAACGCTTGGTGGTGGATGACAGAAATTTGAATGCTATTTCTGTGGAAAACGTGTACCCCCTTCCTTTGATGAAGGACATGTTGGCCCATTTAGCGAAGGGAAAGATTTTCATGAAGTTGGATTTGAGAGAAGCATACTACCGAATTCGAATTAAGGAAGGGGATGAGTGGAAGACTGCTTTTAACTGCCCGATGGGTTGCTTCCAATTCAACGTTCTTCCTTTTGGTTTACAAGGGGCCCCAGCTGTATTCATACAAATGATTAATCAAGTGTTACATGAACATTTATACAGGGGGGTTCTGGTTTATCTTGATGATATCCTTATCTACACGGAAACTCTGGATGAACATGTGAAGTTAGTGCGGTCGGTTCTACAGAAACTGTGTGCCGTTAAGTTGTATGCTAAATTGTCAAAGTGTGAATTCCACCAAGACAAAATTGACTATTTGGGATATTGCATTTCAGCTGAAGGCATAGAGATGGATCCAGAGAAGGTGCGTGCTGTTCTGGAATGGGCTCCACCACGCACCAGAAAACAACTTCAAAGCTTTTTGGGATTTGCAAATTTTTACCGGCAATTCATCCCGACGTTTGCTAAGATAGCAATGCCCATCACAAATCTCTTGAAAACAAAAGGGGAGGTGAAGCCAAGGCCAGGAAAGACGCTGGAGTGGTCCATGGAGTGCCAAGCCGCTTTTGAAAAGCTAAAACGACTGTTTGCTGCAGAACCAGTGCTGAAGCACCCGGATATGGACACTCCTTTCGTGATTCAAGCCGATGCAAGTGATGTGGCTATTGGAGCGGTATTACTTCAAATCAACGAGAAAGGGACCTTACAGCCTTGTGCGTATACCTCCTGTAAGCTGTCTGAAACAGAGAGAGATGGGCCGTCTGGGAGAAAGAAGCTTTTGCAGTTCGTTGGGCCTTGCTGACCTGGAGACATTTCCTGGAAGGAGCAAAACACCCATTTGAGGTATGGACTGATCATAAGAATTTGGAATCCTTAAAAACGCCCTGGAAATTGTCCCCTAAGCAAGTTCGCTGGGCCCAGTACTTCAAGCGATTCAATTTCTCATTGAAGTACATTCCAGGCGGGAAGAATTTCATGGCAGATGCTCTCTCTAGACTACCCCAATATAATAGTATGCGCCAGGAGGTGATAAGCCCAATTGTCTCAGCCAAACATCTAGCCGCCCCAGTGATCACCAGAGCCCAAAGGAAGAACCAAGAAGTGGTTTTATCGGATGACCTAACCGAACAATTAAAAGAAGCTTTAAAACTGGACGAATGGTTCCTGGCTCATTCAAGCGACTATACAATTAGAGATGGTTTGGCTTGGGTGGGGGCCAAGTTGTATGTGCCACAGGTGCTGAGGGGCCAAATACTGCAACAGGCTCATGATTCTAAAGCAGCTGACCATTTCGGATTTGTGTAGACCTTACATCTGGTTAAGCGGCAATTCTGGTGGCCTACTTTAAAGAAGGACATTGAAGCTTATGTAGCTAGCTGTCCAATTTGTGCTTCGGCAAAGAGACCTCCTGGTAAGCCAGTAGGATTGTTACAAAATGTAGCTAGACCAACAACTCCCTGGAAAGAAATCTCTATGGACTTTATAGTAGAATTACCCGAAAGTGGTGGAAACATGGTCATCTGGGTAGTGACTGATTGTTTTCCAAACAAGTACATTGCATACCTTGTTCCAAGATTCCCTCTGCTAAGACGCTGGCTAAACTGTTTATTTCACATATCTATAGGTTACATGGCGTTCCGGAACGCATAATCTCTGACAGAGGGGTCCAGTTTACCTCAAATTTTTGGAAAGAGTTCCTGATGTTAAGAGGCTCCGCCCAGGGGTTAAGCTCCGCCCACCACCCCCAAACTAATGGGGCCTGTGAGAGGACTAATGCAGTGTTAGAGCAATATCTTAGATGTTACATAAATTATCAACAAGATAACTGATCCAAATTACTACCATTTGCCGAAGTGGCATATAACAACTCTGTACACAGTAGTACTGGATTTACTCCATTTAAAGTGGCTTCGGGACAAGATTTTGTTCCCATACCTGAACTTCCTCATGAAAAACCTGACATCCATTCATTGAATGAATGGATAACTCAACTCCAATTTAACTGGCCAGTGACACGCAAAACATTAGATGAGGCCCATCAAGCTCATAAGAAATTTGCAGACAAGAAAAGATCCCCACACAAAGAATATAAAGTGGGCAACAAGGTTTTCCTGTCCACCAGATACCTGCAGACCACTCAAAAGTCAAAGAAGCTTGGTCCTAAGTATGTTGATCCTTTCACGATTGAACGGATTATAAATCCTGTAACGGTCCAGCTGAACTTACCCAAAACTCTTCGACGAATTCATCCGGTTTTCCAAGTTAGTTTGCTAAAACCTGAACGTACTTCTGATTTAAGACCCATCCAAGCTGACCCTCCCATACCAATACTGATTGAAGGTGAACAATATTTTGAAGTTAAAGAAATTCTGGACTCTCGCAAATGGAGGGGTCGACTCCAGTATCTTGTAGCCTGGAAACATTTCCCTTCTTTGCAAGCCGAATGGGTTAACGAAACCGACGTTAAAGCCCCTAAGTTGATCAAAGCATTTCATTCCAAGTATCCTGATAAGCCTTAGGAGTGTATTGTTTTGTACTTGTTTAATGATTAATAATTGTCTTTATATTTTCTCCTCTTTCTCCTCTCTCTCCTCTAGGACTGATGGTTTTCCTTTTTCTAGGAGGGCTGAATGTCAGCCTTCAAGATCTTCTACTATTGCTTTGCATCTTTCGGCTGTCATAAGAAATGGGGGGGGATGGGGAGAAAGGGATAGGTCTGGGAAGTGAGCTGGAGGTGTTACATTCTTCTTTTGTGTAAATGGGGGGGGAAGCATACAATAGAGTTAGGTTTCTATTTCTCGCTTAGCTTTCTTTTCTCTGCGCAACTGCAACCCGTTATCAAAATATGCCAAGGTCAATGGACAGAGGCCTCATCATCACCTGAAGATGCCCACATGATCCTATTCACAACTTCTAATTGGAAGTGTCATCTGAACTATTGGGGGTGGGAACATTTCCATCACTTTGTATATGTGAATTGCGTGCCTAATTTCTCAGATTCAGAATTCTTTGGTTGCTACCACTTCACTTTCAATAAAAGATATCTTTTCTCTAAACTAAAGAGTCTAAGTATTTCTTTCCTGGATTTTGAATGGAGTTCTGCCTGACAGCAGCTATTTTTCCTACTTGTGGAACTTCTGTTGTGCACTGTTCTGCAGCTTTGTCACAGACTATGTAATAGAAAAAAATGCTCCATTTGTGACAATACTGCAGTTTTGTCAAGTGCTACTTAAACTGTTAAATAAATTAAACCTGAGGATGTGTCTTCAACAGTGAAAACACAGAGAGTCCTCTTACTTCCTCCCACGTGGCCATTTGCTTCTCCCAAATGTTGAAAGATGAAAGTGAGAAAAGCTTGTCAAGCTTGTTTTTATGGCTGAAGCCATTCCCAGGCTCCGTCCACTAAAGTGCACAGCTTCTCCACACAGAAATAACTACAAGAATAATTTAATAATGAATACTTAAATGAATGCCAGAAACTAGTGGAATAAAAGTCAGCCAGAAATTACACAAGGGTAATGGTTGATGGTTACATCAAACTCATCATTAGTAAGATATTATATTACCAGGAAAAAATCTTACCAGATCAGCACTTCAGGAATAAGGAATGTGTTTGGTTCAATAAAAAGGGCTTCAGTGTTGAAATATATTCATCTAATGGTCTTGGAGAAAGACTGGCCAACCTGCTATTACATCAGAATGTTGGGACAAAGCAGAAATAAATCCACATAATTTCAAAGTCATTCAGAATAGGCTATGCTCACAAAATGCTTCATATCTGTACCTTTAATATTACTAAAATAATAATTTAATGAAATTATTATATTTGGGCTACTGAACGGGAGAAAAAAAACCCAGTAATTTTAAAGCAAAACTCAGCAAACTCTGAGATGTAACTTATCCAAACATGCAGCAAAAACTCAGTACTCTTGTCAATAAACAGTAAGCAGGAAATGGCTAAAATTAATATTTTACTAAAATTGTTATATCATAGAAAATGGTTCTATGAAAAAAAAATTGAAATGTATTTAGAAAATAGAACTCTTAATTATTACCCTAGGTTTCCTCTCTTTTTATATGTAGATAATGAAAAGAGACAAGGAATGGACACAAGAACCCCAAGTCTCAAATTCATTTAGTCTTAGGTAAGAGTAGCTAAAGTCTAAATTACCACATAGGAAGTAAAGACCTGGATTTCAAACCTGCTTAGTAATAATGCTTACATTCTAATCTCTACTTAATCAGCTGAGCCTATTTCATAAGGTTGCTACTCCTTGTCCCTCTTACATATTCCACAAACTTTCATAAAAAGGGATAAATATATAAAGAAGGATGGAGAAAAAAGTAGTGACCTTTTTTAATTTTAAAACTTGACTGAGAATGCAAAAAGGGGTTGTAACATTTGTGCAGCATTTTGAAAGTGCAGTGGAAAGAGTGAGGACTGGCAGAGCCACTGAGTGGGAAGAAAGAAGAGGAGAGAGAGATCAATTGGCACAATCCATCAAGCTACAAGAAGTCTAAATAATCCAGGATATCAACTTGGCTGATATATAGCTGATTTCAATGAGAGGAGCCCTTTAACAAGGCAGCTGTTCCGATGGCTACTGATCACAAACTGTCTGAGCATACCTGGAACTGAGACACATGTCTCAACCCATTCATCACAGGTCTGCCCTAATGACCAGGCTTATTAGTAAACATTCCATGAACCTAATAATCTGCAGCTGTGCCTGAGGCAAGCTTTGGAGAGTTAGTTTCTGATATATATAAACAAGGTTTGGAAACCTGAGAATCACTTTCTTGAACTTTAGTTAGCATTACTGAATTATCTTATAAATTAGCATAAACTTATTTCTCCTGCATCAGGAGAAAAGTTTTTAAGAACTGAGCAAGTGTTCCTTCACATCTTTGATTCATAGAATGCAATCCACATTCTAAGAATGGCTTTACTAATTGGCTTTATGAATAGACTTATGTTAAAAAATTATATACATAGAAAAGCCAATTCCCTTTAGGCTCTTATGTCATAGTACCAAACTGAAATTTGCTTTAATGGATGCTGTAATATTAGCAGACTTCTCCATAATATTCAGTGATTCCCTTACTTCCATGAAATAAAGTAAATATAACTTTGAACCATTTTCCTCAATAAATAAATGAACAAATATATTGTTTTTGACTAATTTGTTTAATTGGTTTCTCTTTACCTAGTTTTAGAACTTGCATCTGTGCAGGACATATAACATTTAGGTTATCTTTTTGCAGAAATATTGAATATTTGGAGGGGTTCAAAATTTTTAACCCACATGTTTCATTGAAAGCAAAACTTGCTAATAGTAGTTGCAAGCAGCAAATGAATAATAAATATTTTTTTTCATTTCTGAATTTGAGGCACCATGAAAATGCATCCAAATTAATATGGCTAATTTTACATCATATTATTGCTATATCTTTATTCTTTTCATATTATTGTTTTTATGTTTATTTTACTCTTGTACTTTGGAAATATATTCTATGAAAGTATTTTAAATAAACAATATAATTAAGAAATCTTTCTGTGCTTAGCATGATCAGAAACAAACCACATCACCTACAAGACTCCATATATATATATATGCATCTACTGCACAACAACAGCACTTTACTAGTTGATTTTTGAAAAGTTACTTGCTATTACAGACACCAAATGCTGAATACTTGACAATAATGAAACATCTTTTATAGATCACTTCAGAACATCTACATTCAATTCACAGTGCTCTTATCCAAAGCATTTTATTCTCTGCCCACTTTCCATTTTCAGCCAAATATTTGCAGGTCCATAACCCATCTGATTAGCTGATAGCTGCCTGATTGCTGCAGTTTCAATGGCTTGTTGAGAGCATCAACTGCAAGTCATTCACCAAGAAAAAAGGATTAATAACAGATTGCTCAGGTTGGCTCAATACTGCTGAACATGCCCAACAAAACATTGTCAGTAGCATTCTGCCAGGATACTCTCGGTTAGAAGAACCACAAAGAACATTTTTTCATGATTTTATAAAACAATGATTAACTCCAGACCTTCACAATAGGTAAGGTGTATGAGAAGTGCCTCAGCAAATAGTGACTATTATTTCCAAATTTATTCTTCTCCCTTTTCTGTTGCTGTTTTGGGAAGCATCTTTTGAGAACAATACTTGCTAGGGAAAAAAAGACACATTTTCTTGTAGGCCCCATGGTATGGTATAATGTGTCCCATAGGAAACATATCTCTCAAACCCTTCTGAAATCTTCTTTGAAGAAAGCCATCAATTTGGCAGATTGATTCAAGTTAGGTAGCTGTGTGTGGGAAGAAGAATCTGGAATCTGTGGAACATAGGATTACATCAACATTAAGAAGGCTGGAACTGAATTTATAACAGATCTGGGTCTCCACGTTTGTTACTGACCTTTTCCTTTCAATGTAATTCTTATGATCTTCCCATGACATGATAATTCAGCTACAAACTAGGAACTTTAAATGCTAGCCAATTATTAAATAGCTAGGGGTAAAAAATATTCTTTGCCACTTCTTTCTGAATTAATGCCTGAAGTCCATGAATAAACTAAGGCCTCTTTTCCATTTATGGCTCATCATCATCAATAAATCTGTGAAAAAAAGGAAAAATAAACTGCTTCCCTTTCTTTTGTTAAGGGAGTTTAATTCACAAGGGAAAGATAATCCTTGTTTTGAGAAGTTGTTAATATTAACAAGAATTCAACTTTTTAAATAGTAATTTTATTATAAATGAAAAGATAAAAACAATTCAAAATGTATTTAAAAACAGAATAAAAAGAAAAACAGAAACTGCAAAAAAATAGACAGAAAAAAATGAAAAAATAAAAATATAGTAAAAGTAAAGAAAAAATAAATGACTTTCTACTTCATCACAAATATGAACAATTTTGCTTACATATCACCTTCTCTTAAACTATAAAAACTGATATTCTGTTCCCATATCTCATCTGTTATGCATAACCAATCGTTAAAACCTGGCATTCAGTCCATTAAGAGTTATTAGAGATAAAAACATATTTTAACTCTGATCAAATAAATCAACTTTATATCTCTTTCTTTTAGCAATCTTTACTTTACAGAATAGAGTTGGAAGGAACTTTAGAGGTCTTCCAGTCTAACCCCCTGCTCAAGCAGGAAAACCTATATCATGTCAGACAAGTGGTTCTCTAGTCTCTTCTCCAGTGATGAAGCACCCACAACTTTTGAAGGTAAGCTGTTCGACTTCATTGTTAGGAAGTTTCTCCTTAATTCTAGCTTGCTTCTCTCCTTGATTAGCTCCCATCCATTGTTACTTTTCTGGCCTTCTAGTGCTATGGAAAATAAGTTGACCCTGTCCTCTTTATGGCCACCCTTCAAATACTAGAAGAGTGCTACCACATCACCCCTAGGTCTTCTTTTCTATGGACTAGCCATATCCAATTCTTGTAACCATTCTTCATATGTTTTAGTCTCCAGGCTCTTGGTCATCTTAATTGCTCTGCATTTTTTCCAAAGCCTTAAAATCTTTTATGTAATGTGTGACCAAAACTGGATGTAGTATTCCAGGTGTGATCTTAATGCCGTGTCACACTGCCTAAGGGATGCAAAAAGGACACAACGGAAGAGAAAAATGTTACATCCATTGTATCCGCGCTCAAAAGGGGCGAAAATTTGCATAATTGGAGTGGATAACATGGATGCGGGGAGGACACAGGGCAGATGCAAAGCGGATGCGGAACGGAAGCACGGTGGATGGAAGCGGATGGCGCATCCGCTAGGCTTCCGGGGGTGTTGTAACTATGTATCATTTATGTGTTTGCAACTGTGTATCAATGC
>BLBF01000051.1:6489198-6523472 GCA_015471245.1 Laticauda colubrina
AGTTTGTTTGATTGGTGTTTCTGGTTTCTTCTGTCTGTTTTGTGGCTTTGATTGGCTGGCAACAATGTGTTCCTATGTTGAAGGCTTTCAGTGCAGCTTGGCTTCACGTAAAAGGACGGCTATTATCTATTAGGAAGCTAGGTTTCATCTGGGTGTCTGGTTGGGGTGTGTTTGAGCTGGAGATATCAGGGGGAATCTGTTTGTGCCCAGGTGTTTGCCTGGCTTGTGGTGTTGAGATCTTTCTATTTGAGAGTGCAGGCTTCCAAATGATTGACAGTCTGGTGGAATCATCTCTTCTATTCATGCTTTCAGGTCTTTTTTCAATCTCTGTGGCTTCTCTGATGATTCTGTGGCTGGGGTTTTCTATAGTGGCTAGGGTTTTGGTGCCATTGAGATGGTTTCGGACAAAAAAATTGGAAGCACCAACTCCTGAGCTCTGTGGAAGGCTGAATTTACTTTAGGAGTGAACGATGGATTCAATCAGAGAATCACTCTGTCCACATGAAACACGAAAAGGTCCTTTATCATTGACAATGCCGCCAATTTGGAAATCCTCTTTGCTGATGTGATTGCAATTAGGAAGGCCACCTTATATGTCAGGAATTTGAGACTAGCGCTTCTTAAAGGCTCAAACGGACCAGTTGTAAGTGCGGTTAACACCTTGTTGAGGTCCCAGGTTGGATAGCAGTGAATTACAGGAGGTTGTAAGTTTGCAGCACCCTTAAGAAAGCTGTGGACATATGGATGGTGCACTATGGAATGGAGGTCACCCCAGGATATCATCGAGGCGAAAGCTGCCAACTGTCTGCATAAAGTATTTGGAGATCAAATGGTCAACCCTCAGTCCAATAATTGTCCTATTGATGGTGCAATTGGGTCGATCTTACATCTTTCTGGCATCAGCGACAGAAAGCAGACCACATGGCCTCGTATATACGATTTGTTGAGGACCGTCTGGTTGCTTGAATGGTCCTCTGAAAACTGTTGGGCCCTTAAATGGCTCCGCTCAACCTCCATACGGCTAGACTGAGCCATTGTGGGTTCGGGTGAAGTATCAGCCCTTGGGAAAGGGAAAGCTTCAACAGTGGAATTTTCCAAGGTTGTTCTCTCGACAGGTCCTGTAAGTCTGCGAACCACGATCACTTGGGCCAGTAAGGGGCAATCAATATCAATTCCACTCATTCCTCCAATAACTTCTGAATCAACCTGGGTATTACCGGGAGTGGAGGAAACACATATAGAAGGCTGTGAGGCCACTGACATCGCAGAGCATTGATGGCCTCCGCCCCCTGAGTCGAGTACCTTGAAATATACTGGGGCAATTGGACATTGAGAGGAGAGGCAAATAGATCAATCACCAGTTGCCCAAACCTCTGCACTGCTTCCTGGAAGACAGACGGGTGTAGGCGCCCTTCTGCCTGATCTATCGTGGCCCTGCTGAGCCAGTCCGCTTGTGTGTTTAAGGCCCCTGCTATGTGTTCTGCCTTGAGCGAAAACAGATTGGTCTCAGCCCACTTGAACAACTTGGCCATCTCCAGCATCAGAAGTTTGGAATGGGTATCCCCCCCCGTCTGTTTATGTGGGCCTTGGTTGTGATATTGTCTGTCAAGAACAGAATGTGGTGTGATTGGAAAAGGGGTAGAAAACTGCATAAGGCCAGGTGAACTGCTTGCAGCTCCAACAGGTTGATGCTTTGTGATTGTTCAGAAATAGTCCAAATTCCCTGCGCAGTGTGAGATTGGAAGTGAGCTCCCCATCCTACTAGGCTGGCATTGGTTGTGATCGTTGCCCTGAAAGGTTCCTTGAAAGGACACCCCTTGTTTATCGTTTTTTCTGACCACCAGCGGAACAATTGGAGAACATTGTGCGGTACCTTTATCCGGACATTGGAAGTGGCTCTTCCGGATTGCTGGTAAGGTAGCAGGAACCATTGCAGCTCTCTAGAATGGAATCGAGCCCAAGGCACAATGGAAATACAAGAAATCAGTTTCCCTAACAGCTGAGACAGCACTGCCAGGGAAACCCTCTTTAAGGCTCTGATCTCTCTGGCCAAAGACTGGATACTGTTTAACCTGTCCTGAGAGAGAAAGACCTTGCCCCCCATGGTATCTATCACTTGCCTCTAAATGAACTAACCTAGTTGAGGGGATCAAATGACTTTTATCCCAATTTATGGAAAAGCCGTGACCCTGAAGGATCTCCAGAGTAATCTTGGTATTCAATTTTGCTTGATGTCTGGAAGATGACAAAATTAAAATATCATCCAGATAACATTGTAAGCGAATAGATTTGATCCTGAGTGAGGCAGCCAAAGCCACTAGGACCTTGGTAAAAGACCTAGGGGCCGAAGCCAGACCAAATGGTAGGGCGATATATTCGCAGTGCTGATCACAATAGCAAAGTCTAAGATATTTGTAGTGAGCAGGTCTAATTAGTTTTTGTAGATAAGCCTCTGTGAGATCTATAGAGGTCAGGATATCGTTCTCTCTGATGCTGAGCAGAATGGGCTGGAGAGTACTCATCTTGAATTTTCAATAAACCAATGATCTGTTCAGATGTTTGAGGTCCAGAATTGCCCTCAAGCCCCCAAACTTTTTGGCACCACAAACAATAGACTGTAACAGCCTTGACCCCGTTGTTCAGATGGGACCTCTCTAATGGCCCGAATATGTAGAAGATGATTGATAGCCTCCTGCATCAATGCCCTCTTAATGGGGTCCATGGACCTAGGGCTCCTAATGAAAAAGTTTGGGGGGGAGGATTGAAATTCTAGTGTCAAACCAAACCTAATAGTGTCCCTGACCCATGCATCAGAGGTGGAGCTGTCCCATTGATCAGCAAACAATTTTAGCCACCCTCCAATGGGAACTGCTGTCAAGGATTCACTTGGGGTGACGAAAAAAACAGGCTCCAGTGCCTCTGGGATTTCTTCTGTTTTGGCCTCCCCGCTGACCTCTATCGGAAGATTCAGACTTATCCTGTCTAAAAGTGAGCCTGTAGCCTGATGTTCTCTGAGATCTGGGAATATGTGGGCCTTGATAGTAGGGCCGAAAGGAACCCCTTCGAAATGACTGGAGCGTTCTGTTTTCAGACCTCCAAAAAAGAAGGGGAAGCAATTTTTTCTTATATTATCTATGAGGAGGGGCTCCAAGACTCTGCCAAATAATTTATCCCCTGATATTGGGCTGATGCCAACTTGCATTGATACTTGGTATCCACCTGCCAATGCCTGAGCCATAGCAGTCTCCGAGCTGATACGTGAGATGCTATTGCCCCAGACGAGAATTTGACTGCATTAAATGTGGCGTTGGCAGAGAATTCTGCTGCTGCAATAATTTTAGCTATGTCCTAGTGAGCACTGACATTTGATGCCGACAATATATCCCTCAAGTGGAAGAGCCATCGTAGGGAGGACCTTGTAAAAAAGGACGCCGCTGTAGCTGCCCTAATGGCCCAGGCATCAGAAATGTGCGCCCTACGGAGTGCCAACTCTGGTCTCTTTTCTTCCGGTCTCAGGGATTCATCGACCTCGTTGGGAAAGGTTGAAGAAGAGGCCAGTGCCACAATGGGCTCATCCACCTCTGGAGTTTTGAGAAAATTTGAAAACTCTGGTGCCAAATTATAATATCATTTATCGTACCCTGTTGGGGCTGGGTATGATGCTGCTGATGCCCATTGGTTTTGTACTAATTCAGCAAACATAGTTTCCACCTCATTAGCCGGTTGTGAGAATATTAGATCCTCAGATTCATCCTGAGACCCTGTTGACAATGGATGAGGGTTTGATGTGCCTAGTTTAGTGATGCTCTTTGCCTTGAACAGTAAGGATTTAAAGAGATGTGGACGAAAAAGGCCAGAAAAGGTAGGTTGGTCTGGAATGAGGCCTTTATTGTCTGACATTCCTTGTTGTAGGGATCAGGCTCTGACAATCCCAAGTCCATCTGATGGATCGACCTCACCTCCAAGGGAATATCCTGATCCTCAAATTCTATCTCCTCCCGAAGACCCTGGGCTGGTATGTTAGGAATACTGGAGAATACCTGAGTTTGATGTTGTCTCATATGCGCAAAGGATCCCACATTCAAAGTGGCCAAGAAGTTTCTGGCCCTGATGGATTGCTGAACTCCAGCCACAATGCCCCTTTGAATCGCCATATCCATCCATTGCTTCATTTCGATGGGAATAGTAACAGGTAATCCCTCCTGCTGTCTTAGGCCGGCAACTGTAGGGGTGAAGGTTGCCTCTGGGATTAGCCGGGCAGTGCTCATTGGAGGAGATGTGCCTATGGGAGGTTGTCCAGAAATAGCCTGCCTGGGCTAGGTAGATAAGTCCAAAGGCTCCAACAAGGGACTTAGGACCTGATCTGATTATTGTGTCATAGCCATCTTATCTGCCTCCTTGGCTCATTTCTGCAATTGCCTTTCCAAAGCTAGGTGCTGTTTATGGGCACCCTTATCCACCACCTTAGAGGCCTTTTTGGGGCCCGCTGGCTTATCTCAGAACTTATTTGTCTTGGAGTGGAAAGCATTATCACCTTCCATTGTGGATGACTGTTTCTCTTGCCTCTGACTTTAATTTTTATTTTTATTTTTAACAATAATAATAATAATAATTGTACTTTGGGGTGATGCCTTCCCCTGTGGTTGAAAGTAGAACGCTCCTCCAGGAGAATAGGTATATATATATAGGACAAGAGAACAAGAGAACGGCAAAGCCCTCCTCCCATATATAAAAGGCACTACAGACAAAAACAGCAAGATCCTCCAAAAACACAACATTAAAACAGCATTCTGCACAAACAGAAATATATCCACCATCCTAAGAAACCCTAAAGACAAAACTGAGTTAGAAAACCAAGGAGTATACGAAATCCCTTGCACTGCCTGCCCCACCACATATATCGGACAAACTAACAGAAGAATGAGTGCACGCATTGAAGAACACAAGAACTCAATCAAAAAAGAAGAACTGACCTCTTCCCTGGTCCAACACCTCAAAGCCACAGGACATGAAATTGACTTTAAAAATACCAGAACTATCGCCAAAACCAAACACTTCAACAACAGAATAATCACAGAAGCCATAGAGAAAGAAAAACGCCCACACAGCATGAATAAACGAGATGATACCTCCCGCCTACCAACCATTTGGAAAGCTGCCCTCATTAATAAACGAGTACCTAACATGAAGAATGACACCAGACCCACACCCACGAGTGCCACACAAGATGTTTCCACCACATTTCCATGTAGAAAAAAGACTCACACCCACACAGAAGATGAGACACGACCACAAACCAGAAGCCGTACCGCAGCTGCACTACTATCCGCTTCAAACCCCTCTGACCCATACAAGAAGCGAACTGACACCCACCATGAAGATGCGGCACGACCACGAACACAAAGCCAAACAACAGCATCACAGCTCACCAGCTCAAATCCCCCAGCAACTAAGACTAACCTAAGCACAACCAAGCCCCCACCTAAACAGAACACACCCCCAGCCAAACAGAACACAGCCAACCCCCCTACCAATCAGAACACAGCCAAAGCCCCAACCAATCAAGTCACACCCCCACTAGCAGTTAAAAGGAAGAAGCAGCTGCAAGCTTACATTACTCTGAGAAGCACAGAGCTGAAAAAACAAGCCTGAAGATGATGAATGAGACTTCATCGAAACGTTGCCTAGATACTTCCAATTTTACGCAGGAGAAAACCCGAATAACCAAAGATCCACATACAAATACCCACAAAAACCTCAGAAAACAAAGATATATATACATATATATATATCTTCAACTGCTCTTCAACAAGAAGATCTGCTTGTAAGTTTCGACGTGGTTTCACTATTCACTCAAATCCCGATAAAAGAAACTCTCGAAATCATCAAAAATAAATACCAACCAGCCAAAGACCTCATGGAACTAACAGAACACTGCTTAACCAACACATATTTCATATAAAAAGGACAAAGATACAAGCAAATTGAAGGAGCCCCTATGGGATCACCACTGTCACCCGTCATTGCAAACCTGTTCATGGAAGAATTTGAATCCAGAGCCCTGGCTAATGCCACCCACAAACCCAAACTATGGCTAAGATACATCGATGACACATTTGTGATTTGGGCCCATGGAAAAGAAAACCTAAACAATTTCCTAACACACCTAAACCGCACACACCCCAAAATCAAGTTCATCATGGAAACGGAAATAAACAAACAACTACCATTCCTAGATGTACTAATCTACAAAAGAACAGATGGCACACTAGGACACAACGTATACCAGAAGAAAACACACACCAAACCGCTACCTCAACGCCCAATCCCACCACAACCCAGCACAGATAAATTTCGTGACCAAAACACTAATCACCAGAACCAAACGCCTGGTGGACAAGACATATATAAAGACTGAACTATGCACCCTTACTAAAGTACTGACAGCCAACGGCTTCCACAAAAACAAAATCACCAGCTTGATCCATAAAAAAACACTAAGACATAATAGAGACCTAGAAGATCAACAGGCCTACATAAGGGCAAAATCATTTTTGTCTGCCCTAAAGACAAAATCAGTAAGATACTACACAGGCATCACATCAAGACTGCCTTCAAAACAGACAGAAAAATAGCAACCATCCTTAGAAACCCCAAAGATAAAATTGACCTGGAAAACCAAGGCATAGATGAAGTTCCCTGTGCATCATGCCCGGCCACATACATTGGACAGACCAATAGAAGAATAAGTACCCGGCCTGGATGAACACAAAAATGCAGTAAAAAAGCTGGAACACACCTCCTCACTAGTCCAACACATGAAAGCCACAGGTCATCACATTAACTTCAATGGCACCAAAACCCTAGCCACTATAGAAAACCCCAGCCACAGAATCATTAGAGAAGCCATAGAGATTGAAAAAAGACCTGAAAGCATGAATAGAAGAGATGATTCCAGCAGACTGCCAATCATTTGGAAGCCTGCACTCTCAAATAGAAAGATCTCCACACCACAAGCCAGGCAAACACCTGGGCACAGACTTCCTCTGATACCTCCAGCTCAAACACACCCCAACCAGACACCCAGATGAAACCTAGCTTCCTAACAGATAACAGCCATCCTTTTACGTGAAGCCAAGCTGCACTGAAAGCCTCCAATACAGAAACATAGTGTTGCCAGCTAATCAAAGCCACAAAACAGACAGAAGAAACCAGAAACACCAATCAAACAAACTCCAAGACCAATAAACACAGACCAAGACTCCCAACCAATCAGGATGTAGAAAAAACCATCCTGGCACAGCAGCATGTGGCTAGCCCCAAATTTAAAACTAATGGCTGTGATAGCCTGACCCACATATGAACTCAGTACAGAAGCCTGATGATGGCAGATGAGATTCTGCTGAAATGTTGCTACAACTTTAAAAGCACAACTCCAATGATGTGGGATTATACCCAAAGAAAGCTGAACAGCACATATAAACTCAATGCAGAAGCCTGATGATGGCAGATGAGATTCTGCTGAAACGTTGCTACAACTTTAAAAGCACTACAATGACGTGGGATAATACCAGAAGGAAGCTGAACAGCACACACACACATACACACACACACACACACACACACACACACACACACACACACATATATATATATATATATATATATATATATATATATATACACACACGCTCATATACATATGCCTGTATCTATATGTAAAACTGTGCATATGGTAAACAGTATCTAAGGGTCCCCAACAAGGAAAATCCCCAAGCGCTCCAAGTGAGAAATTTCTGGATCCCTGGTCCCCAACAAGGGGAACCAGCTATACAGGATCTAAGGTGGATTCTTTCCTGTCAAAACAAAATGTCCTGCTGTTTAAATTGCACTTGCGGCTTCACTCCAAAGAAATGATCCAAGGGCAATTGCAAGGAAATGCCTATTTAATGATTAGCCTGCTTATCCAACGTCAGCCAGACAAGAGAGAGCTAAATCCAGGGAGAACAAAGTGGGAAGGTACTGCCCCGGTCCCAAAAAAGGGAAACCAGCAGGGAATGGCGCCTGTGATATTTAGGCGCGAACTTGAACCAGCCATTGAAAAAGGCGGGAAGCCAGAATCTCCGCTGCTAATGTCTGAGAAGTCTAATGAGCCGCTGCTGCTGAGGCTCTAACTTGTGAGTTAAATGCTCCTGTGAGACGAAACGGCAAGGTGAAGTGAGTCGTGGCTGCGAGCGCTCTGCTACAATCGCAGAGGAGACGACCGGAAAATTAGATAAGGCAATTACCTGAGGCGGTCGCCTCAGACTGCCTGCAGAGTGGCAGGCTCCGCTAGTTACAAAGAAACTGTTTTTAAACTGATCGAGGCAACCTAATCGAGGCACAAGCCTGAAAAAAGCCAAATTAAATGGGGAAGATTTTTACAAGCTGAAATAACCCAAGAGCAAACTTGAAGTTGAATAGCTGAATCAGAAAAAACCATTTCAGTCAGGGACTGCTCAACCTCTTACCACAAAGGCTGAGCTAAAACTGGGGGATGCTGGGGAGGTGTTCCGTGGAGGAGGAGGAGCGTCCCGGAGTTTTAAGTTCAGCCTTTCCAGAGGAGACTGAAGCATCTCCCACTTCTGGATGCTCTGAACATGGGAGAACTCCTTGGCTGTTTCCTCAAGTAATTATTGTTAATCATCTATCTATCTATCTATCTATCTATCTATCTATCTATCTATCTATCTATCTATCTATCTATCTATCTAGGTTGCTATCTAATTCTTAATTGCTAGCTATCTATGAATGAATCAGTTACAGTGCATCATTTCCACATCCACAACCTGAAATGCTACAAAAGGAGCTTATGTATCAACTATTTAAACTGATTTTCCGAACTATATCTGCTATCAAATATAGACTGTGATTATCTGACTTTCTTATCTGTTAGTTTATCTTACTTAATTTCAGGTAATATTTTGATCATAGCAACAAGGTAATACCCAAAACAGATTATGTACAAAGTTAAGTTTGATTTGTGAATGTTTTTGATAATTTCTGGAAGATACTTTTATCTAATTAGGGGAAATAAATATTTTAAGCCTGACATGTGAAATATGTACTTCCTCAGCAAAATATATCCAATGGAGATATTCATATGAACAATTCAAATGTCAAAGTTTATCTTGAAAAACAGGTTTTTGGAAGATGTTGTTGTCTCATATAATTTAGAGAATTTCTTGAGCTGCCACATGGGCATTTCTATTCTATTTAATTTAAAGAATTTAACTGGATGAACAACATGCCTGAAGTTTTACTTGAAATACAAATCATGCTGTTTCCTTCCAGAGGAATTGTGAGGTCTAGCTCTTTCATGAGCTAAAGTAAGACACATAGTTGAGAAGGAGAGTGAATAATATTCTAAATATGATATAATACCTACTGCTGTTATCAGGGGTGATATTCAGCAGGTTCTGAGAACCAGTTCTGGAGAACTGGTATTAGAAATTTTGAGGAGTTTGGAGAACTGACAAATACCACCTCTGACTAGAGATTTTATAGTATCTGGTTGTAAAACAAATTGAATCCCACCACTGGCTGTTATTCTCCTGATGTGGTATTCTCTTCCTCTTTTGCTGCCGCCTATTAACCATGTAGTGCTACAGCTTTTACTTCAAATATAGCTTAATATTAAACATTTATTCTTTAAGAGAGACAATTCTGTAGGACTTCTGAAGTCTAAGGAATCCTTTAGAGAAAAAAATGTGGAGAAATCTTCTGCAGCCATATTCCTCGTGTTAATGTGAACCAAACCTGCAGTTGTGGGTAAAGGTAATTTCACAAGGAAGAACAGAGTTTCTCTCTTTTCTTTCTTACTTAAAATAGCACAAAGTTCAAAGATGATTTATTTAAATATATTGGACAGACAAAAATGTAACAAAATCATAAAATAAATGAGTAAAGTCCTCAACAAAAGCACATTCCTGATTCAGAAAACAAAAAGAACTCGACAAATTAGTATGCTCCCATCTTCACAAGTCCTAATAGGTATTCAAGGCATTTCTGCAGCCAAAAGAAATCAAATCAAGTTCAGAGAAAATGAAAGAAAAAGGTAAAAAGGACTTTTTCGGAAAAAGAGAAAATAAAAGCATTCATTTTTTTTTTTAAAATATACATACTTAAGAGAACAAATGTTCCATGCTAAAACTATTTCTACCCACACACAAATTTAGAAAGTTTGTAGTTTTGTAATCATTGCTACTTCTGCTTGCCTTAGATGCTGAGGACATGTTAAGAATACTAAAAATTTCATCCTTCATTCTTTTCCCTGAAGCTAACAAGAGAATACAAAAATCTATTTAGTTCCTCCCAAAAAAGGTCTGGTCACCTGGAATAATAAATGATCCGTTACCCTTGCTCCACCCAAAAAGAGAATCTAAAAAAAAAGTTAGAAACCTTCCCTAATATTGTTCCACATTTTCGTGAAATAGGATGTGCATACTGTCTGGCATACTGTTAAAAAAATCTGAATGATTGATGTGAAGGTATATGCCATCATCAATCAGACATATGTAACATTTAGTAGGAGCTGATATGATAAATAATAGAATTCCCATATCTTTTGCAACCAGACCTTTAGTAACTGCAGTGATACTTGTTGGCAATGCTGGAAGAGAGTGAAGATGTGTTCTGAACAGGAGACACCAAGACCAGGATAATGAAGGTTTAAAAATGGAATAGGAAAAACTGAATTCAAGAGCTAAGAGTTGGGATGAGGAAACAGTTGGTAGCAATGAGAAAACTGACACTTCAGAAGCTTTGCAGGACTACAGTGTTACAACACAAAAATAAATCCACCTGCTTTTATATAATTTCAAGGAAAGTACACATCCAGGAAAACCTGATTCAGTTCAGCTAATATCATGAAAGCCCAAATCATTGAATTTGAAGTGGCATAAATCTTTGCATGAAAGTGTCCAAATTTTAAACAATATGCAGAATTGCAAATATAAAAATGGCAATAAATGGCATTTGCTGTTTGGAATCATCTTACCTATAATGCCTCGTTTTAAAGAGGAACTACTTTCTTAATTCATGGCACTAAAGGGTGAAATAGCTCAGGAAATCTACAGAAAGAAAAGGAGAAGAAAGAAGAGGTCCACCTCCTTTTAGGCAACCACATTTCAGGCTCCTCAATAATAGAGCTCATGGAACTAAAAAAAAAAAAATTCTCTTTTCTGTTTCTGTAACTAATGCTTTTCCTAGCTTTAAATTCATCAATGGCTTATTGTTAATATTATTATGTACCAAAGAGTCTTGGAAAAAAGAATTGTTGAAAAATCCCATCAAGTTCTTGTACCTGTAATCATTTTCTGACCCCCTTTTAGTTGCCATGGCAAGAATGTGTTCTATGACAGATACTGGAGAGGTAAGAACACATACGACATTACTAACCAGATATAGGTAAATTTTGAATCTGGAATTATTCTCATAAAAATAACAGTACTGGGTGAACCAAGACTGGGTGAAAGTTTCTGGACTAAGAATAACTAAGATGTATTGGATTTGCTTTTTAGGCATTTGATTTATTAATCTAAATTTGAAATGTGGTCCTCCTGAACCCCTTTTGTTTTATTAACATTTCATACCATATTTTCCTTGGATGGTGGAATATAGCAGGACCAGGATTGGAGCCCAAAGCTGGATGTGAACCTATTGTATTTCTCCCACACTTAGATGAGACACTCCTGAAACATTCTGAAATAATTTGGATTTGATCTGTGGAGAAATGTTAAGAAAATCACAGCCCCACTTCAACCTACTGAAGTTCCTATGGTAACAAATATTCTCTTATAACTGCCTTGCTTGGTGGTGGTTCAACTGCTGAAAAGAAGGCAGAAACTCAAACCGATAAACTTTTTGCCAATTTCAACAATCTCTCTTCTATCTGATGATTTGGAAAATGACCAAACTTTCATTTCCCCTTCAGGATTTGGAGCTTGGGAGGAAAAGTGAGATATGAACATAATCAAAACAGTGTCTTAGATTTTAAAAGTGCTGATTTAAAAAAAAAAAGCTTAGGTTGGGAAGAATTCCATGGATGTAAATCTTAAAGGAGAAAATGATCCAAGAAGCTTGGGACAGATGCAACATATGCAAAAGCTTGGGACTCTGAAAATATAATCATAAAAGCTCAGTCTAGCTCAATACCACAGAAAAAATGTGATTATAATGATTATAAAAGAATGTGAGGTGAATGAAGAATATACAGATAAAGGAAGAATTGGGAAAATATGTAGAAAATTAACTGAATTAGAAAATCAGGCAAAAGGTTTAAAATTAATTTGGGAATCAGATTTAGAAGAAATAAATGATAATGATTGGAAAAATATTTGGAATAGAAGAATATATAAGAATATGTCAGTTAGAATTAAGGCAAAAGGATATAAAGTGATATGGAGGTGGTACCTAACACCACGTAAATTAAATCAAATTTTAAATATACAAATCTTTGTTGGAGGTGCAAGAAAGATTGGAACATATAAAACCTAAGTTGGATTGTGATAGTGCACAAAAATATGGGATATGATGTTCAGGGAAATTGGAGCACTTTTGAATATAAATTTAGATATGTCATCAAGGATTACATTAATGTTGCTGGTGGAAAACAGGATATAATGTGATGGTTAAATATTGGGGATAAAATTGGGATATTCAAAGAAATGAGTGGTATAATGCAATCTGGAGTATGCAACAAATGATAAATTAACAATAGAAATCAAATTTTACAAAAAGGATAATTAAGATAAAAAAAATATGGAGGATTTTGTAAAAACAGTGTTGGTGGAAGGCAAAGGGAATAAACCTACTCAAGAATATATATCGTTTTGGAGGTGATAAGGGCACAATTGGAAAATATAGTATGTCTTTTAGTTGTTATAGAAGAAGAAATATAAGTAATAAAAATGGTCTCCAGGGATGTGTGCATTGTAATATATGTATTTTTTTCTTTTTCTGTATCTAAATCTATATGTATTATGTTTGTATTATTTGTATTCAAAATAAAAAATATATATATTTAATTTTTTTTAAAAAATATCACTGAAAAAGAAAAGCAAAAAGTTCAAGAAGAAACCAGCATGGTTGCACAAAAAAACTCTCCGATAAATTGAAAGATAAAAAGGATAAAGCCCATGTCCCACTGCACCAACAGATGCAAAGAGAAAGTAAAACGGACAAAAAAGCTTGCCATCCGTTGGAAAACACGATGCATCCATTGTGTACTCACTGCATACGTGTTTCATATGCTCTATCCGTCGAGCATCTGTCCACTGAGATTTCATCCGCGCAAGATGTTTTGAGCTGCACAAAACTTTTTCAATGGATGAACTTTCCGCCCTGTGCGATGTACATCCGCGACACATACGGGCAACAAACGTTCCATGTCCGTTATCAACCGTTAAATGTCCGCTGTATCCTCTCGGCATCCTCTGGACATCCTCGCAACTCACATCTGCTGCAGCTGAAAATGGAAAGAGGGAGGAAGCGAAAGGTACACGAAGCGTCCACACAGCGTAAGTAGCACGGAAATAGAAAGGATATAAGTGGATGCATCTCGTATATAAAGCATTAAAACGGACAAAACATTTGTATATGGGACGTATCTCGGATATTTAGGATATCTGGAGTATGCCTAGAGTATGTGGAAGGACACCTAGCGGAAAACTGATATTTCCTATAAAAAGGGGAAGGAAATCACCTGGATCTCATTATGAGTCCAGCAGCCGTGGTGTACAGACCTTTTCACCCTTGGTCTTGCTCTTCCACATCATCCATTGAGCTCCACCATGGGTCATAACACAGTCCTTATGGTAGTTGCGATCATTCAACACCAGAACCAAGCCCTGTTCAGACTGTTTCACCTTTTCTATGCAAGGAGAAGAAGGAAACGTTGAAGAGCTGTGTGGGTCCGATGATGGATTAGGAGAAGAGTGGAGTTTGGACTGTATGACAAGCTGATGGTGGAGCTGAGGAATGAAGACCCTCGTGCATTCCAGCACTTCATGAGGATGCCACCAGCCATGTTTGATGAAATTGTAGAGCGTCTGAGACCTAGATTGACCAAGCCAAGCACCAACTTCTGTCCCAACCTGGACCCTGGACTGAAGGTGGCACTGACTCTGCACCACCTGGCCTCTGGAACCACATACAGAAACATGCAGTATGCCTGGAGGGTGCCACACAACAGCATCAGCAAAGTGGTCAGAGAAGTGGTGCAGGCCATCATCGAAGAATATGTGGAGGAGCTCTTCCAGTGTCCCACCACTGAAGAAGGCTGGAGGAAAGTTGTAGAACAGTGGTATCAGAGGTGGAACTTTCCCCACACCGTTGGAGCCATAGATGGGAAGCACGTGGCCTGCAAATCTCCACCCAACTCAGGGTCGTCTTATTACAACTACAAGGGCTTCTTCAGTATCATCCTCTTTGCCATGGTTGATGCTGACTACAAGTTCATGTACATCGATTCTTCAGGCAACGGGTCAGCTTCAGATAGCCAGGTATACAACGCCAGTGACCTCAAGGATGGGCTGGAACGCAACCTCATCATGGGTTTTCCAGATCCAGACCCCCTACCCAATAACACACAAGATGTGCCCTACTTCATCGTGGGGGATGACGCCTTCTCCCTCAGAACCTACCTCATGAAGCCCTACACTTCAAGATACCTCACCAGTGAAGAGAGGATCTTCAACTACAGGCTGTCCAGGGCAAGACGGGTGGTGGAGAATGCCTTTGGCATCCTGGCCAACAGGTTCCAGGTACTTCTCACCATCATGCAGCATCACCCCAGACTGAGAGGAGCATCATGGAAGCTTGCTGCATTCTGCACAATCTCATGCGCACCTGCTACCCAGTTTTGCAGAACAGGCTTGTGCACCATCAACAAGGGAATGGGGACATGGAGCCTGGTGAATGGAGGCAAGGATGAAACCTGATAGACACTGTGGATGTACAAGGCCCCAACAGAGCTTCATGTGAAGGGAAGAAGCAGCGCAACCTCCTGAGACACTGGTGCAACTCCCCAGCTGGAGCAGTGGAGTGGCAAGACAGGATGATAGATGATTAATGGATGCTTCCTTGAGCCTGTCTCATAACACTGATGAGATTGTACCAAGTATGTTGAGTGGCCTTACAATGAATAGGGCATTAATAAAGAGCTTTGTTTATTTTGAAATGTGTTGATCAATGAATAAATTGTTATTGATAAAAAAGGGCCATATGTGTGGCAGCTGGGAGGGTGGACCATACAGTCCCACTATTCTTGCACTGGAGGTTTATCTATCCCACAGCTATCCTTACCCATCCCACAACTATTCTTACCTATCCCACAGCTATCCTTACCTATCCCACAACTATCCTTTCCTATCCCACAAGCATGCAAAGGCTTAACCATTTTTTCAAAGTTTTCACCAACACTTTATTAAGTAAATAAAATGAACCAAGTGTGTGAAGCAAAGGTAACCTTTATTAATAACTGTCTTAAGTAAACTGTATGACTTTATTAAAAAAGCAAAATGAACTAAATAAAGTGTCTTAAGCAAAGATAAAGTGAACAGGTAACAACTCAGTCTCTGGCACTATTCTCAGTCACTCTGAGGCAAGTCCATGGTCTCAGCTGTTAAGCGGGCAGGGACTGTGAAGGTGGCTGTGGCTGGAGTGCTGGTCTGAGGCGCCATTGGGGTGCCTGGCCCCGAGAGTACAACAGGGGATGGTGTGTTCAGGAAGCTCTCAGAGAGCTGACTCAGTCCCGTGAGGTTGAGATGCCCTTCCTTAAGGACCTGGGATGTCAGGCACAGTACTGATGACAAATTTTCTGTTGAGGGGCTTGGCTGTGGGGTGGAGGAAGGAGAAGTGTAGTGGGGTGTCTGGTCTGCAGCTGGGTGAGGTGAGGCGTCTGTGGCATGCGATGAACCTGAGCCTGGACTGGGAAGGTCTGCCTCTGCTGTGGGAAGTCCTGGTACTCGTAACCTTGGTAGGTGAGGGGCTGTTGAAAGTCGTGGAAAGGCTGTGACATCGCCTGGGGTGGAGGAGCAGACCTGGACTGGGTCAGAGCAGGTTCAGCTGGGCCTGGAGGGTTCTGCAGAAGCGCTGTTATCTTCTGCTTCATCACCTAGTAATGGGCCTCGGGCAGGTCCATGAAGGTCTGGCTCACGTAGGTGATGAAGGGCTTCCGGTTCGAGGATGGTATGTCGCTGTGGACCAGCTGAGAGAGAAGTTTTGATTGTGTCCCTGATCTCCAACAGGACAGTGTGGCTCTGGCCCTCCAGTCTGCCTCTCTGCCTGCTTTCTGTGGAGGTGCAGCTGGGGATAGGGGTGGGTTGGTCTCTGGTGGCTGCCGCTTCTTCCAGGGGATCCTCCATGTCCTCTGGCATGGGGAGTGCAGCTGTCAGGGGGAGGTCTCTGCTGTGGGGCCCTCCAAAGACACCTGCCGGGACACGGTAGCTGTCTCCTGGCTGGAAGAGGACTGGCTGCCTGTGGGCTGTCTGAGGGAGAGGGTTGTCAGAGGGGCTGCTCCTTGGTGGTGGACCTCACCCTCCAGGAAGCTGCACTTGGCCATGACATAGGTCTCCCGGTCAGTGAGCTTGACAGCGGCCTGACCAGATTTCTTCAGGTTTAGCTTGCCATACCAGGTGTGCATGTGCTTCCACCATCCCAGGAGTGGTTCTGAAGTGTAGCCCAGGCTCTCTGCCTTGTCTCTCCAAGCTGCCTGCTTCCTCTTGATGTCGTGATAGAGTCTGTGGCCCTTTCTCCAGAGTTACTCGTTCTCCCTCAGCCATTCCAGCACCTCCTCCTCATGCTCCTCGGAAAGGGTGTACTGTTTCCTCCCTCTCTTCTCCTTCCCTTGCCTCTTCCTCCCTCTGGCAGGGGCTTCAGCAGCAAGGCCTTCAGGGGCTTCAGCAGCAGGGCTTTGAGGGCCTTGGGGCTGGTTCACCACAGCAGCAGTAGCAGTAGCACCAGCAGCACCAGCAGCACCAGCAACAGCACCAGCAGAAGCACCAGCAGCTTCAGAGTCAGTGCCAGGGGTTGGGATGGTGGTTCTGTCCTTCTTGCCAGGGCTGGCAGGAGTAGGCACAGACTTTCTCTTCTTCCCTGACTGACGAACCATGGTGTTATTCGAAGATAAGATTTAGGCCCAATACTGTTTAATATCTTAATAAACAATTTAGATGAGGAAATAGAAGGGGAACTCATCAAATTTGATGACACTAATTTGGCAGGAATGGCCAACAATCCAGAAGATAGGTTCAAGATCCAGATGAATCTTGACAGACTTGAAAAACCAGTCCTCTCTAACAAAATGAAATTTAATGTAGAGAAAATAAGGTTTTACACCTAGTTAAAAAAAACCAAATGTACAGGTACAGATTAGGTAAAACATGGATTAATCGCAGTAACTATGAGAAGGATCTTGGAGTCCTAGTGGATAATCATATAAATATGAACTAGCAGTATAAAGCAGCAGCCAAAACCGCCAACACAATTCTAAGTTGCATTAACAAAAATATAAAATCAAGAACACATTATGTATAAATACCACTTTTTAAAGCCCTAATAAGACCACATTTACAATACTGCATCCAGTTTTGGTCACCATATTATAAAAATATGTAGAGACTCTGGAAACACTGCAAAAAAGAACAACAAAGATGATTAGGGGGCTGGATGCTAAAACAGATGAACAATGATTGCAGGAATTGAGTTTGTTTAGTCTAGTGAAAAGAAGGACTTGAAGCTACATGCTAGCAGAGCTTCAATATTTGAGGAACTGCCACAAAGAAGAGACATAGACTATTTCCAACATACATACATACATACATACATACATACATACATACATGCCAAGGCCATAGTCATAATAATTTAAACAATAAGAAAAGGAACTCAAGAGGAATTATAATACCTCAAAAGTAGTGGAACATGCATTCTGCTTGGGTGAAATAAGATACGAAATCTGTTCTTTGGAGCTAACAACACAGCATTCAAGGATTATCATTTAGGCCCACTCTTTTTTACTCCTTATTTGAGTGGACTTTGCAGTCTTCTGGTCTCTTGGGTAAACATTATATAGGCACAGATACAAAACACTGCTACAGTGATCTTCATGTACAGTATATTTCCAGGATCATGAAAAGAGAGGGAAAATGAGAACAGTTGGTCTGAACATAGCAAAAGTGTAAATCCAAAACAAGCTGGGAAAAGGTAGAAGTTTGACAAGATTTTGACAAGCAAATAATTATTTTGTCTAAAAATAAAGTATCAAAGTGAAATATTCCATTTCTGAAACAAAATGCAATGAATTTTTTGTTTGTTTATTATTGTAGACAGAATAGATTGATATAGATTGATATATATTTTTCTTATATGTAACCTTGTATTCATAACTATGTTTTTACTTATACCTATTATCTTGTAAGCAATTGACAAAAATAAATAAATAAATAAACAATCAGTTTTTCTTGGCACTTGGTGCCTCCTTCTATTGTAATCCTCCACACCCTTTTATTTTCTTGTCCTAGGCTCTGGCTTTGATCCTCTTATACATAACTGCATCATTCTAGGATCCAGTCTTGGAGTTGCCATCCACCACCAACCTGAATAAATTAGATTATTTAAAACCCAGCTTGCTTCCTGTAAAGCCACTGGATGAAAAAAAGATAATTCTCCAAGTGCACAGTTTTATGGTATAATCTTTTCCTGCTATTAAAGAGCTTAATGCATGGGGCTGACCCTGATTCAACCAAATTTACGGAGCCCATTAACCGTAATCCTCAAAGGAAGGGATGGAAAAAAGCTAAAGCTCCTTTCAAATGCAAGGAAGAAACAATCTCCATTTAACCTGCAATTCTCCACTACACCGTAGAAACATTAATAAAGAAAAGAAGTCAACAGAAAATAGGAAGAAAGAACAATTTAGGTTAGTTCTGCTGCATATCTTTCAAGGAACATCTTCTGGAATGATTACTGAAGGCAAAAGTGAACTAGAGAAAAATACAGATTTATATCAACAAAAAAAACCCCATATACATATGCTTAGTGTGCTATAATTATGTACATATAATAACTATAATTTAAATAAAAAATACCAGACATGTTATTCCTGGGAAAGACTATAACCATTTGGACTGGAAATCTTTCAAATAAAGAACTGTCCTCTGTAAAATAAGATACAGATTTTCCTAGACTGTTTAAAGAAATCCACAGAATGAATAACATAAAAAAAAATATTGATATCAGAGAAAGGTTTTTTTAATAGAACAACCTAATTTCTATAACAATGAACTAGATTCCTCTGAGAAACTCAGTTGTAAGTTGTAATTATATTTCTTATTTGCTATTTTTCCTCAACAGGCACACTCAACTATTTTGCCTATCCTTCTAATATAATCTACATCAGACATGTACAATCTGATCTTCCAAATCTTGTTTGTTTGTATCTGCTTTCAAGGGAGGTTTTTATTGAGAAAAATGTTTTTCCACAAAATCAAATAAGTCATCTGAAAAATAACTGCCTTTGAAATGGCAGAATTCCTTTCTTTTTCTTGAGCTCTAACCTATATTTAAAATCAAAACTGCAGTAACTACAGCCAACATCATGTTTCCTCATTCCTAGCATGCTTCTAGTAGTACTGCAGATAGGTTTCAAAGTGACTGATGAAATTGGGGAGAATAGCATGGATTTTAGACTGGACTGAAAACACATTCAAGTCATCAACAAATAGATAAAATATGCCATATAAAATAAAACTCTAAATAAAATAAAGATCAAATGTCAATTTTTTAAACGAAGTTCAAGTTTAACACAATTATTATATGTATATTTAGTGCCACATGCATTGAAAGAAGAGCAGCAGCAGTCTAGATATAATTTTGCCATTCTTGAGGAAGAAGAGTTTTTCAACAGATATCTGATAAAGCTGAATTGATTTTCATATGCACACAAGAACTGTTGCTGAAGAGAAGTTTCAACTTATTTTAAATAATTTTATGCCAATCATCTCATAACAGTGACTTTGATGGTATAACAAGGATTAATACAATAGAAAGAAGCAATGGCCTATGACCCATGCTGCACATTCCGATCTTAAAACCATATAAGCAGCATATACTACCTGGTCCAAATGCCTGGGGAAACAGCCCAGTTTGCATGCAGTTTATATATTTTCCATTAATAGTTGAAAAAGAACATAATATCTTTCACAGAAATTCAACTAAAGACGAACATGAACTGATATTTGCTGAACTATATCCTCAGATGTAGCTCATTTCAGTTTAATAACAGCATCTTCTCCATTCAAAGAGGCAATGTATCACATACTGTGTGAGAACTTCTTGCAATGAGTGTAGAAGTTCCCCAAATAGAAAGAAGTTGCAGTGGAAGTTGTTCTGATAAATTTAGATACCATTTTAATGAAAATGCCATCAGAGGAGGAATAAATACTTCCCTTCTCCCAACACCTCTTACATGCAGGCTTCAGATTCACACACACATACACAATATCTCACATCCCAGCCAGTTTGTTTCCTTAAACTCAATTTTTAAGCGGAGTGAACAACAAAGGAAGCAATGATAGAATTAATGTCTTAAAAGAAAGATGATTAGGGGGCTAGAAGCTAAAATATATGGAGAACAGTTGCAAGAATTGGGTTTGTCTAGTCTAATGAAAAGAAGAACTAGGGGTATATATGATAGCAGTGTTCCAATATTTGAGGGGCTGCCACAAAAAGAAGGTGTCAAACTATTTTCCAAAGCACCAGAAGGCAAGACAAGAATGAACGAATGGAAACTAATTAAGGAGAGTGGCAACCTAGAACTAAGGAGAAATTTCCTAACAATGTAAACAATCAAGCAATGGAATGGCTTGCTTTCAGAAGTTGTGGGTGGTCCACCACTGGAGGCTTTTAAGAAGAGACTTGTCTGGAATGGTGTAGTGTCTCCTGCTTGTGCAGGGGGAATTGCATTAGAAGATCTCCAAAGTCCCTTCCAATTCTGTTACAGTATTCTGATCAGGGATAGGAAGTGAATTTGAAGCAATTCTTAGCATTGAGAAGAGAAGGCTGAGAGGGAATAAACAGATGAAAAGATGCTGTATAGAAAAGGGTCAAGTTTTGTTCTTCCCTCACCTGTTCCTAAACATAGCATATAAAGTATAGATTTGGGATACAAAAGAAAGATTCCTAGCAGTAAAAGTATTCAGAATAATGCAAGGACATGATGGATTCCCTTTCATGGGTTGAAATGAGGTGGAGGCTTGAAACTGTCTCATAGATTTCTGCAGAGGGATGAACTCCATGATTTAAATGGCCGTTTTCAGCTTCATGATTCTAAAGAAGGAATTATGTTAATCAGTTTTTATGGCAAAATTAATGTGGCATATATTTTTGTGGATTTATGAATCTTTGTTTTTTTTTGATATCAAAAATGATTCTGTGGTAGAGAAAGATTCTTGAATATAAACAAATGAATTTAATCTCGAGTTGATAATTTGAGATTCAAATTTTCCTATGGCAAGTTCTCTGAGCAGATTCCTTAATATGTATTTGATTTTCTATCACAATCTTTATGTAGCTTTTCAATATAGTACTTCACCACCCGTACATTCCCACTTGTATTCCTCTCTTCATGCAGGAGAGGCTTCAGTGGAAGAAATAAAAAAAACTGTGAATATTTCCCATTTTCACTTTTGTTTTTCATAAAGACAGTCAGACTCTGACATAAACAACAATTTACACCCAGCATTTATTTTGGAAATTACAGTGGCATGTTGCTAACGCACACAGATAAATAATGTTTTA
The DNA here is from genome assembly GCA_015471245.1 of Laticauda colubrina. Lineage (NCBI taxonomy): Eukaryota > Metazoa > Chordata > Lepidosauria > Squamata > Elapidae > Laticauda > Laticauda colubrina. The sequence continues at coordinate 6,511,039 of BLBF01000051.1, forward strand.
TGGGATTCTACAGAGTTCTTTCAAGGGAGCGTATGTTTAGTAGAAACAAGAGGATTTACAAAATGGAGCACACCAGATTTAGCAGTTAATCCTGGTAACATATAAACACTCAAAGAACTCCACAATTAAAACAAATTAAAAGGGACAGAAAAGAATGAGTATCACATTTGTGTGTGTGCGTGCGTGCGTGCGTGTGCACGTGCGTGCTTACATACATACACACATCATCAACACCACTGGATATATTTGTATCGAATTCAAAAAATTTATTAGTTTATCCAAATACAATATAAAATACAAAAGAAAATAATGGAAAAATAAGGTAGCAAAAGGGGAAGATGAAAGTGTCGAACAAAGAGAAAAAAGAAAGAAAAATTGTTGATTTCTGACTCATTTTAGTGCAGTAGAAAAGGATAAGAGCATCAAACCTCAACTTTTCATTTTTATATAGTAATATAAACTAACCATTTCAGTAACACCAAACCTATCTAATTGGTAAAACCCAAAATCAAAGTTTCATTTCTTTTCCATCTCAAGTAAAATGCCCCAAAGCAGTTTCTAAGTCGAAGCAGAGTTAACTGTTATTTTCTTTAATCAGAGCAGTCACTTTGGCCATCTCTGCTAACTCCATTGATTTTTGCAGCCATTCATTCATTGTGGGTATCAAAGTATCTTTCCATTTTTGTTGGATGCATTTGGATCAAAGATCATGTACAACATTTCTTATCTTGCTTCTGAATAATATCATTGAGATTCCATGGATTGTACTTCATTGACATGTAATAGAAACATTAGCCTTCCTCTCAACATTTTAGCTATTTATGATATAGGTGATAAAATAGAAGTTGTCACAGGTATGTTATCTTCTTTGGGTCATCACTGTCACATCCATGGACAGAGACACATCCTGCATACCAGTCTTGATTCCTATAGATTAATCTTGTAATGACTTGGTGTATCCACATTGGTCTTTTTAGAAATATTCCATTTTTCTTTTAGCAGAAATAGTCATGCCTTCAATTTCTTATTTTACAGGATTTGCAATTCTTCCCAGAAATTCTTCTCATTTTTGGATTTTAAATAGTTGGATTTATCTACCTTCCATTTTATTTTATCAAAATGCAAACTTCTAATATCCAATAAACAAGTCTGATTCTTCTTTATTCCTCTAGCTCTTGAAATTATAAATTCAATGGAAACATGATTATTTTCTCCCAACATTACAATCAATTTTGGTTTTCATTAAACTTCTTCCTATTAAATCCAGTTATGCCCTATAGAGTGTATTTCAACCATGTACTGTTTTCATGTTTGTTCCTAAACATTTTACATTACAAAACCTGTCCAATGTCATTTAATTATTCTTACTAAATAAATGCATTTATTAGCATCACAGTATTACAAAAATCATACATGCATACTTAAAATCTGTTACCTAAAATCAGATATTCCAAAAAAGATAATATAGTGATTTGTAATGCGGCTTTTTAACTTTATATCATAGCATGTCATGATATAAGAATCTTAAGGTTAAAATGCTGGCTGGATATCAGTCACAGGTGGCTTGGGTCCGTTATTTCTGCTCTCCTCAGGATTTGCTTGAACATGTAAAGCCTTCAAACTGAATAGAAAAAGGTGCATGCACATTGATTACATACACCCTTTTTTCCATTAAAGGTGGTTATGTTCAGTTGAAAATTATAAATGAAAAGACTATTTTACCTAAAAAGAAACATAGCTCTAAGCATGATCTGTGAATGTGTTTTCCATGCGGTAAATTCTAGATTAATTAAATCCCCAAAGTTGCTTCACAACATGTGAAAATGTCTTTCAGAACTGAATCCAAACTACTGCCCAGCCTAGTAGATAGTCTAGCTCAGAGCTCTCATCACAGAAGATACAAATTTTGATCAGCTTGCAACACAATGCAGATAGAATCTGGACCAAGTTGATTGATACTGTACAGTATAAGACAAAATCTAGTAGGACCATGGACAGAAGTTATACAAAGTAAGTAGTTTCTCTCACAAACTTCGAATTCTGAAACTTTTAAAATCATTTGGCTAGTAATTCTGAAGGTTAAATTTGCATCATATCAGTTGGCCACAAAGATAGAGAATTTTTTTCTAATGCTTGGCTACCTTTCATTGATTTCATTATTAGTAAGTAATGGACAGCATTAAAATGGGTATCTTAGGTAGGAGTTTAACAAAAGTGGAAAAATTCAGTCCCATGTCCAGAAGTCCTTAATTTTGGAAACCTATTTACTTTCTGCACAGTAATATTCTATACTCAGTATAATAATAATAATCCAGAAAGAAAAGATACAAAGAAACCAAAGTTTAATTTCACAAATTATATCTTGGTATTTATTGTATTTGCATTAAAGTGCCCTCTTTCTTTTAAAATTCCTGTGAAGTAAGCTTTCTCATCAAGGAAATAAATGCCAAATTTAGCTAGTAAATTTTGCAGATGAGTAGAAATTTGAGTTTCCTCCTCCCTGTACTGCAATAATCAGTAATTATTGTAATCAAAGTGCAGTTGCACAATTTGATTTTTCAAGTCAGTGAAAATGACATTGGAAATTTAATATGGCCATAGACAATATGGTTGCTGATAGACTATAGTTGCCCACTCCTGAAAGTTGCAATTTCAGAGCTGATCTTCTCATACATCTATTTCTTGAATAAATTGTTCATAACAATTAAGTCTGGCACTAAACTGAAATATGAAAATATGACTAATATTGATAGGTAATTTTGTTAATCTTATCTGTAATTAGCTTAAATACAAAACATTTGTCAAACTCAATAATAGTTACCTTTCCTTTTTCTAAAATACTATATCCAGTTCTGGGCATCATATATTAAGAAGGACATTGACAAATTGGAGCATATCCAGAAGACAGTAAACAAAATGATAAAGGGCCTAGAAGAAAAATCTTTTGATTTTAATTGGATGCTTGGCTTGGAGGGAAAAATGAAAATGACTGGAAGGGGACATAATAGCTTCTTCAGATATTTGAAGATTGGACAGAATTTTTCAGAATTGTTCCAGAAGACAGGACAATTATTACACAGACATAAGTTTTGGCAGGACATTTGTAAGAATCTTTAATGTTAAGAGTCACTCTGCAAGGGAATAGAATGCCTTGAGCAGTGGTGAACGTTTTATCATTTCAGTACTTAAACAGAGACTTTGGGAATGTAAATGCAGCTTCTAGCAATCTCCAACATTCTATTACAATTTAGAGCACGTATTTTGAATATATGTCCAGAAGGTTAGCTTAGTTATTGTAGTGAAAAATATCTACATCTTTTTAAAACTTGAAGACTAACATATTTATGATCATGTAACATTTGTGAGTTAAAATCCATGCCATAATATTCATAAATAATTATCTTGAAGAGCATTGATATGGGGATGGGCAAATGATAAAATCAGAGAGAAATGAAAAGGAGAAAATACCTTACGATAAGGAATGCCAGTGTTATTTAATTATCAAGAAAAAATATTAGTCATGAAATATCACAATTTTTACTTTTATTTCCATTATAGTTTTGAGTTTTTTAAAGTCTCATGGGATGTATGTGGCTTAATGCTTTGTGGGATATGAGGTGTTATCAAAATAGTTAATATGTATATTAATCAATCACATCCAATATGTATTGGATGAATTTTGTATCTTTTTTTGTTATACAGGCTGATAGTATATTCTAAAAGCATTTCTAATCTGGACTCCAGATTAGACAAATGTTTAACTGACAGAAGTCTGACTGAATTATAGATATCATTTGTAAACTGAGATGCTTTTACAATAAAGCTGAATATTTTTTTAAAAAATTCCCAATGCAAATAAACTAAACAAAATTCAAAAAAGCAACCATTAAAGATATATTCTGGATTGTAATCCAATTATTTAGGGAGATGACTCATCAGATATTCTGGGAAAAACTTGTTCTGTTTTCTTGCTCACTGCTATGTCATGAATCTCTTGTTCATATAAACAACATTATCTATGTTCTTCAGTCAACCATTGAAAAGTATGGGGGAGTGTTTGCACTATCCATATGCTGTCATAATAAATATTACATATTCTATTTGTCATGTATGTATTTAATCAAGTTTATAAGAACCACCCAACACAATAAAATCTGGTAAAAATTACCAAACATTCTCAAAAAAGTGCTATAATCTAACTACGCTGACATTCACCACCACTTTCCCCCAAAGAAATATGGCTTGGTAATATCAGTTAAATCAGCTTGGTTCACGCATGCTAAACTACCAAAATATCTAACTGCTTAAATTTAGCACCAAATTTAGATATGTCACAACTTATCACAATACATTAGATGATTATATCTGCCAAAGAGTTAGGATTAAGATGGGATTAAGGATAGTTAGGATTGACCAATTGGTTTATATGTATGTAGACATTACAGACTAAACTAGCTATTCATAGTTATTCTCCCATGACAGTAGTAAAGAAAAGTAAAATTTCAATGTTTTGATTCAGATTCCAAATTGATAGCGATATATATGGTTGCACTTTGCTTTTTATGTTGTTATATTCTCTCTCTGTAAAGTGTTCAAGGATTTGATTTAGCACTTGGTGGACACTCAAAACCAGATTCCTTGATAATTTCAAACAAATTCCACTATATGCATATCCCAATTTAATAATTATGGAGAAAAAATATGTATTCATTTTATTGGACCTCTCATTAACCATGTTATCACCCTGAAGTATTTTGTAACAGTACTAAACCTACATGGATATTACACTGAAGAAAGTGAAACTAGATGGTTCTTATAGGACAGATTCATAGTGTGTGTGAGAGAGATATGCCTCTTATACATAAGCACATTACAATTTTTTAACCATTACAGTATACATATCTTACATGTAAACAAGAAAAAGATACAGCCAAATTGAACTTTGTCATCACTTCCATTTCTGCCTTGGATAATTCTTATGGAAACAAACAATTAAAATGGAATGGCTTGATTGGAGCCTGTGGTGTTACGTTGTGCTAATTCATCTGAATCATCAACAAGTATAAGTGGCCTCTAAAAGAATGAGTGATTTTAGATGAAGAAATTTTGCATCATATTTTAGATAAAATCTTTAAGTTTAATTCCAAAGATTCTTTGATCTTTAGAAACATATCAAGATGTTTATTTGATAGAAGTGCTAGCCTAAATGATGTTGCATTTCTCTCTGGCTCATCAGATTAATCTAAATGTTCAGTCTTTCAACCCAAGTAGAATATGATTCAAAAGCCTTAAATCCAACTACACTTGCTATGAGTGCTTGCTATAAGTGTCTCTTTACTGTAAAAGAGCCTTCTCCAACCTAGGAGACTGCAAGACTACATTGTTAGGGCTCTTCAGCAGCCCAGCAGAAAAATATGTTCATCACAATATTTACTGCCTCAATATTTACTGTCGACCTCTGTTCTGCCATAGCAATGGCAGAATCAACAACTGCTGCAGTTCTACTGTTTGATGTAAGAGAAATTAAGAAGGAATGTAATTAGTGGCTTTCAGTGGTTTTGTTTCCACAAACTACTACCTAATGCAGAAGTTAGCAACTTTCTTCTATGTAAGCGACCAGAGACAATGCAACCATTGCTATTGCCATTTCTGAGGCCAAATTACCTCTGCCTTCATCAAGATGATTGGTTAGAATGGCCACTGAAGAAAGCAAGCCATCTCCAGCCCATTGGTTATAGGTTATCAACCTCTGGCTTACTGGCACTTGGATTTGTGTGTTTATCAACCTGTTAAGTGCTTTATTAAGAGATTACAGACATAGATATGCTTCATGCTTTTGATCCAAATATTTGTCTTTTGAAAAAGTTAAACTCATGTACCAAATAGCATGGCCAATGAGTCACCAAAGCAAAATAGGCACAAAGTGAAATAGGATGTGATGGATTATGAACAATTTTAATGTTCAACAAATATTGCAAGAAAATGATAATCTTGGCCATGTATGCAATTCTGGAAGTAGCTTCCACCTAAGTAACAAATTAATAACAAATATGGTCTGTTATTTGCAGAAGTAATGGTCCCAGCATTGCACACATGGCATAACCCAGCTCTCTTTAAAACTGTGGAGTATAGGACTAGTGATTTTTTTAAAGCAAGTAAAGTGAAACAGAAGCCATGTATCTGTCAAGCATAAATATCCTGGTCCACAATCTAACCTACTAATGGTTAACACTATATTGGTGCCAGATAAGAGTTAATAGAATTCATGAAGGGTTGGTTTTAATTTGTTTGAGGCTTCTAAGAGATTCTAGGCTGATTTCTCTTTTAACTCTTAAATAGATCCCATATTTGATTTATCAACATCACATATGTGTATATATGTGTGTGTGTGTGTGTGCTAAAATACACCCAGGGTTAAAAAAACAAAAGTCTCAGGCAAAAAGGGAAAACATTACTAAAATTGAAATAACTAAAAATTAAAGTCACTTTTAAATGTGAGCTGAAATTAGATGAAGACAACATCATGACAGCTTGTCTTTAAAAAGCAGGAGACTAAGTTACACCTTAGCCATAAAAGCAGGCTAAGTGACTTTGGACTAGTCACTCAGTTCAACCCTCCTCATAGGGCTGTTTTGATGGGAAAATAGGAGGAGAGAGGAGTATTAGATATATTTGCTGCCTTGAATTGTTTATAAAAATAATAAAAATGAGGCACAAATATAATAATAAATAAATAAAATTTATGGCATGGATAGAGGGATGTGAGGATTAGCCCTTAAATGGATGTTTGAAATGCTGGGTCTGTGGCCATTATAAAATTAATTTATTGATAAATGGATGTTCAATACATGGCGACTTGAAGGATGCACAGAACTGGCAGATGAATCTTATATCTGATGTACATATGCTTTGATTTAAGCAAACATTGCCATAAATTGTCAGATTACTTATTCATTTTCAGCATTTCCAGACAATGTAAGTGACATATGTCGTGATACATTAATGGAAATATAGAGTAAAGGCAGGAATATTCCTGACCTTCTCTATATTTTTCTTTGTTTTTTTAGACTTTGATTTATTATTTTTTCTTTGGTTTATTAAACTTCTTTATATTTGAATTCAGGAAAAGAATCTGTAAAGAATTTGTTTTTCACCTATTCGGTTTAGAGATCATTCGCAGGTATTTTTTTATGTTTTGAAATTATTTAGAAAACTCTGTTCTATTCAATATAGTCTGTAGAGCAAAAACAAAAACAAAATAAAAAAATCTTGCTGTCAATTTACATGAGCAGGTCTCCCATTAATATATAATCATGCTGCGCATGTGTGAGGGTGGCCCTTTCTATGATAGCTTTATTACCACTAAGTGGCAATTAATAACTGGCTTTATATATATAATAGCCTGTTAATATTTTGAGTTCTTGCTATCGCACTGTTGTTATGACGGCAATTGTGAATTAAAACCGAAAGGGGGAAGTCCTCCTTCCGTTTCTTGCTTCCAGCTGAAGAAGTTTCCTCTCTGTTACCAAAAGTTTGCCTAGTCTTATTTTTATAGCTGGGTGAAAAAGGATTTACAGGGAGCTGAAATCACTGGAGCTAATTAGTTGAATGGCCCTATTATTTATCCAGGGACACGTACTACAATAATTGCTATTGCAGGTTTCAAGCATCTCCAGGATATTAATTCCAGAGCTCTCGTGTCATCTCAGTACAGTAAAACTTCCAAATGGCACCCTGAAGGTGCATAATCTCATTTTAAAACTCCTTTTTCTTCTTTTTTTTCTAGGAGAACTGGCAGAATTTCCTTCCATAAAAGCTGAAAAAGGAGGGAAGGAACTCATAATATTTTCCTCATAAGAAAACACTAATATTTTTCTTATTATATTTTTCCCCATCAGTCCACTGACCTTTTCTTTCCTATTCTTAAGCTTTCAGGGAAGGGATTGCTATAGCATACAATTTATTTGGAAACTAGATCCATTACCCACCCAGTGATTAAGGGAGATTTTACATGATTTCCCTCTCAGGATTTGGCACTCACACAAATAACAAGGATTACCTACCTCTCATGTATAAGCAAAATTGAGTTATATTCTGTAGTATATAAAATACTGCTTTGAATTGCCCCAGAGAAATTCACAATGAAATATTGTGCTTCAGAGTCATAGAAAACATTTAGAATGCTTAGATATATCTTGGAATTTAGGGGATCTTTTATTGTGCCCACATATTTTGTATACTATGGAATCCTGATGATATTGAGATTTATAATAATCATGATGTGTCAATATAAATTGAAAGGATATAAGCAGCAAATTTACAGTCATACAGTCACAAGTGGGAGGGGATGGGTGATAAGGAATGATGAAAAGATTAATAGCAATAGTAGTGCAGACTTTGTAGATAGTTGAACAGTGTTGAGGGAATTATTTGTTTAGCAGAGTGATGGCTTTCGGAAAAAAACTGTTCTTGTGTCTAGTTGTTCTGGTGTGCAGTGTTCTATAGCATCGTTTTGAGGGAAGGAGTTGAAACAGTTTATGTCCAGAATGTGAGGAGTCTGTAAATATTTCCACAGCCTTCTCTTTGACTCGTGCAGTATACAGGTCCTCAATTGAAGACAGGTGGGTAGCAATTGTTTTTTCTGCAATCCTAATTATCCCCTGAAGTCTGTGTCTGTCCTGTTGGGTTACAGAACCAAACCAGACAGTTATAAAGGTGCAGATGACAGACTCAATCATTCCTCTGTATCAACAGCTCTTTGGGCAGTTTGAGCTTTCTGAGTTGGTGCAGAAAGAACATTATTTGTTGTGCTTTTTTGATGATGTTTTTGATGTTAGGTGTCAATTTTAGGTCATATGATAGAACCCAGAAATTTGAAGGTCTCTACTGTTGATATTGTGTTGTCTAGTATTTTAAGAGGTGGTAGTATGGGAGGGTTTCTTCTAAGTCTACCACCATTTCTACGGTTTTGAGTGTGTTCAATTCCAGATTGTTCCGGTTACACCACAAGGCAAGTTGTACAACCTCCTGTCTGTATGCAGATTTGTTGTTGTCTCGAATGAGACCAATCACTGTTGTGTCATCAGCAAACTTCAGTATTTTAACAGATGGATCGTTTGAGATGCAGTCATTGGTATATAGGGAGAAGTGGAGAAGCCTTGGGGGGGGGGGGTGCTGTGCTAATTGTACAGGTGTCAGATGTGATTCTGCCTAGCTTCACCTGCTGCTTCCTGTCTGTTAGGAAGCTTATGATCCACTTACAAGTGTGTTCAAGTACTGCTAGTTGGTTTAATTTACTTAGAAGAATGTCTGGACTGATTGTATTGAATGCTGAACTAAAGTTGACAAAAAGGATCCGAGTGTAGCTATTTGGAGATTCAAGGTGTTGTAGAATGTAATGCAGAGCCATATTAACAGAGATCTATTGATCTCTTTGCTCGGTATGCAAACTGTATGGGATCTAACAGCGGATCTGTGACGGTTTTCAGGTAAAACAGCACAAGCCTTTCAAAGATTTTCATAACTACAGATGTTAAAGCAACTGGTCTGTAATCATTCAATTCCTTGATGGAGGGCTTCTTTGGCACTAGGATGATGGTAGAGCGTTTGAAGCAGGAAGGAACATAGAATATCTCTATTGATCTATTGAAGATTCAGGTGAAGATGGGGCCAATTGGTCAGCACAGACTTTTAAGCAAGAAGGAGTTATCTTGTCTGGCCCTGGTGCTTTTCCTGGCTTTTGTCTGTGAAATAGATCTTGTACTTCTTTTTTCTGTGATCACCAGAGGTTGTGAACCCAATGAGTTGGGGCCAGTTATAGGAGGCTTGGCTGTTGTTGGTGTGTTTGAGGTGTGGGTTGTGGAGATAGGTGGCTGTAGTTTCCTTTCAAACCTGCAGTAAAACACATTCAGGTCATCTGCTAGTTGTTGATTTCCTTCTGCCTGGGAAGGAGGTTTGCTGTAGCCAGTGATGTTTTGAAGAGTTTTTCCACATGTTTGCTGGTTCATTTGTTGATTCCTTAACTTCCTTAACTTTTCAGAGTATCTTCTTTTTGCTGCTCTGATCTCTCTTGTTAATAATATGTTTCTGGCCTGATTAGATATGAAATTAAATGACAATGATTTTTCTTTATCTCAGATAGAAAGTATTCATATGAAGTAGCTTTCGAATTGCTAACTTATGTTTTCCATCACTGTTGCAAACAGAACACTGAATGTTTTCAAATTTACTCAGATCTTGACTTGATCGTCTCCAAGATGAGATTATGTGTTTCACTGAATAACTGTAAAGAACAAGCTGGAGAAATAAAATTACAACTTGAGCTGGATAAAGGTATAGTTTTGGCTTGGTAATAATATTTGTGAAAATAATTTTGACAACTTGGTTGATTACAAATTAACTGAGTCAGCAGTGTGATGAGGCTGCAAATAAAGTGGAATTTTAAGCTGTGTTAATAGAAGTCTCCAAATTATGGGAGGTAATAGTTTTATTTATTCTGGATTAATTAATTTTCTTCAAATTATTCATTTTCTAGGCAGAACACTTTAAATGATAACAAGCAAATCAGAATAGTACAAAGAAGACCAACTGGGAATTAAAAACTAAGTCCCCTGAACAGATTGAGGAAAATGGGTGTCTTGAACTTTGAGCAAAACTGACTGCACTCTTCATATATTGAAGGAATATTAAAACAGAAGACAATCACAACCTGTTGTCTGTCTTCCAGAATGCAGAACATTTAACGGCATTAAATTACAGGAAGACAATTCTGGGCAAATTATGGAAGAATGTTTCAAGTGACAAGAATTACTTAACAATGGAAACAATTATTTAGGAAAGTGCTGAGTCTTCTTTTTCTGGACATATTCAAACAATGACTAGAAAATCTCCTGTCGGTGAATTTGAATTTCTGTATGGTAGGACATTATATTTGAGAGCACATTATATTCATCAAATTATATTTTGATGAACTTTTTATGATAGGATTTTCTCATTTTTTAAATATGTTAGATTCGTACTCTTTCTTTCTGGAGCTCAAGACATTGTATCAATACTTCCTTTATCTCATAATAATTAGTAGGCTTGATAAGAACCTGATAATTTTTTAAAAAATTCATAATCAGAGTATATGATTATAAAAAACAAAAAGCAGTTAGATAAAAGTATGCTGTAGAACATACTTTCTAAGTTCTAGTTAGATTCTTTAAAAAGCTTTCTGCCTGCCTGCCTGCCCATCACAGTGGTTTCACACCACTAAAACAGATTAGCCTATTTACTGCTAGTATATGTGCCCATCCTTATAAATACAAATATATGGCTAAATAAACTGCAGAAATATGGGCTTAGCTATACAGAATGGGACTTGCATAAATGTAGAGTCATTCCTCTAAGAAATTTATCACACATTTCCCCCTACCATGCTAGGATGGCGGCACATTCCATCTATAGCCTTGTACTTTATTGCTCTCAGCGGTAATATTAATAACAGTAAAAAATAATAGCATGATCAGATAGCATAAGCTTTAAAGAAATGCCCCATTGTTATTCTAATGTTCTTAAAATCTGTCCTTCTTATGTGTGCATGTATACACATACACACACACACACACCTCTGTGTTCTAGAGTTTGTTTAGATAAGTGATTTGCAATTATTCATTTCTAGGAAGAGAGGGAGGAAGCAGGGGAAAAAGAAGAGAGAAAGGAAAAAGAGAGAGAAGACAACAGAGAAGGCTATAACATTTGTTTAGGAAATTTATTTTTTCCAATATTTCTCAATATAATAAAGTGTATAAATGAAATCGGACTGACACCACCATATTTTCTACCTAGCCTGCATACTAGGGAGGCAGTTCAGCAGTTGACATCCATTTTCTTCAACATATTTCTTCATCTTTTTCTATCTTTAAGAAGGAAAACTCTGGAAGCTGCTACATCAGTAAAAAAAAACACAAGTAATGCAAATATAAAAGAGCACTATGGGATTGTTTGTGTATTTGGATTGTGGTGTATTTGTCTAAATACAAGTTATTAGACAAGTCAGTGTGGAAGGGGGAACTGCAAGTCTTCAACTGTACCTGACTGAACAAGAGAAAATTAGGTTCAAGAGACACTTATAACTAATAGCTACTGTATGTCTTCACCAATATTGCATTTTTTGCTATTGGAGTAATTCTCAACTGTTTTTATAACTTTTAAAATGCTTCTATAAGGTGAAGGGCATGTGTACTTATATCAACAAATAAATACTACTTGGGAGAACAATCCTATATAATAATTTTAAACAATATTTAATCATTATGTAACCTTTATCTTGCTGGATGAAGGCTCTTCATATCCTTCTGTAAGGATACAAACCAGAGAACTGACAAAAATGACCAATACTTGTGACTATATATATATATATATATATATATATATATATATATATATATATA
>BLBF01000051.1:6523482-6536742 GCA_015471245.1 Laticauda colubrina
TATATATATATATATATATATATATATATATATATATATATATATACACACATACATACATACATACATACATACATACATACATACATACATATATATAGTTAGTAAAGGCATGTATGTGAACAATTCAAGCAGAATGAGTACCCAGCAAGGGTGAAATTCAATTTTTTCCCCTACTGGCTCTGTGGACGTGGCTTGATGGGCATGGCTTGATGGTCATGCGACTGGGTGGGTGGACGTGGCCAAGTCGATGTCACTTCACTTCTCTCATCTCTCATCGTATTTCATCTCATCTCATCTCTCTCTTCTCTCATTTCTTTCTTTCTCTTATTTCTCTCTGTCTCCCTCTCTCAACTCTCTCTCTTTCTCCCTTTCTCTCTCACTCTCTCTGACACTTTTTTTGTGGGGGAAGCAAAGTTTTTGCACTAAGCAGCAACCACCACTCAACTAGAGAGGGGAGGGGACAGGGAGGGTCTCTGGCAGGAGGAGAAGTGGTGCCTCCCCCCACTCTCCCCCCGACCCCTCCTCACTTGTACAGAACTCGCATTTGGTGGTTGTGGGACTGGAACAATGTCACTATGGGTAGGGATCCCTCTGGCGACTTCTCCATTGCCCAAACTCCCGTAGTTAAGTCAGCTGGGCCAAGCAGGTGCAAGAGGTCCCAATGGGCTGGCTCTCCCTGGTTGCTGCAGAAACCACTGGTCAGGTTCTCCTTGCAGGCTGCAAAGTGCTCACTGCCCCTCTGGCACCCACCAAGCCCCCTCCTTCCTGCTGGGCATGCAAGCCTTCTGGTGAGGAAGAGAAGCATAGTGGGACAGAGGCTTGGCAGGTGCCAGGGGGCATGAATGCTTTGTGGCTCCTGGGGGGGTTGTGGAAGATTGTGCCCTCCCCTTGCAGGCCAGAGAACACCTGGGAAGGGCTTGGATGCCGCGATCTCTTGTGCACTACTCTCCCTCCCTGCATGCATCAGTCCATTCACTGTCAGTATTAGCCCTGTTGCCGACATAGGTGCAACTGGGTGGGTGTGGGTGGGGCCAACCAGGGGCGATTGTTTGGTTCAACAAACTGAACCCAATCGTCCCTACCATTTCGTGCAAGGTGGTTGAATTTCACCCCTGGTACCCACAATCATTTGTCACAAGATGTCTGCACAACATGGTGGGGAGAGAAAAGAAGAAACAAGGTACAATATCAACCACATGGCAGACCCTGCCATTCATCAAAAACATTTCAGAAGCTGAAGAGCACAGCTTTCAAGATCTGCAAGTGGACATTACACAGCGTTCAGAGGCCACCATACAAGGACAAATTATGTTTGTAAAGATCACTTGGAGGTGGGAGATATTTCCAATGTTATCTATTAAATCCCTTGCTTGGATTGCCTTGTGACTATGTAGGACAGATGGAGAGGATGATAACCACCAGATTATAAGAAACTAGACGAGCAGTCAGACAAAGAGACCCAAACCAGTGGTGGGGTTCAATTTTTTTTTACAACTGGTTCAGTGGGCGTGGATTGGTGGGCATGGTAGGGGAAGGATACTGTAAAATCTCCAGTCAGAGGTGGTATTTGCCGGTTCTCCAAACTGCTCAAAATTTCTGCTACTGGTTCTCCAGAACTGGTCAGAACTTGCTGAATATGAGGAGGTCACTGGCATCACAACGATATGGCATGCAATCTTGTAGGTCTGAGATTGCTGCCAATATCTTTGCTCCTGGACGGTCCAAATGGATCTAAACTATCCCAAAGAGGCAGTGATAGCAAAGGGCAGGTCCTGTAGATCCCAGGGATATCACAACGTCCCTGGTAGATCCAGGAGAAGCTCTTTTTGCCAGAGGTAAAGAGGCAGCCATTAAAGCTGCTGTAGTTGGGACAGCTCCGAAACAGAAGGGAACAGAAAGAGAAAGTGTGCCAGTTTGGTGAGCATTTTTTCTTTACTTTAAGATTTGAAAAGACACCCTAAAGAAAAGAAAGAATCTGTAAAATTTTAGACAGAAGTGATTGAGCAGCAATTTTTAAACAGGAAGTCAAAGTAATACTTTTTTTTCCTCTTTGCTGGATTTTTATATATAATTTTATATTTTGAAACTGGACTGTTTTTTTTTTCTACCTATCTTTTCTCTCCGTTTTGACTTTATAATATTTTAGATTAGAGACTCCCTTCTAGTCATCTTTTTTAATATCTTTTCCCCTTTTTAATTAATTTTTATTATATCTTGTTTGGAAAAGGAGGGGGAAAGTGAAAGCAGAAGAAATTTTGTAACACTGCCAACTAGAGGCTTGGAAATATTGTATCTCTTTTTTTTCCTCTTGACCAGACAAAGCTGAGAAAGATCTGATACTTCTTTTCAAGTACTTTGAGCCTCTTTGATAAGATTGAGGGGAGAGCATGGGAGAGTATTATTGCAGCTGTTCTTCTGGGTTTCTCAGTAGCTGGAGTCTGATGTTGAAGTTTACAGGAAAAAAAGGTGATAAGACTCTCGAGAAGAGAGTTATAAATTTTAACAAAAGCTTTGGATAACCAAACAAGGTGCAGTGTGCTTTTTCTATTTTTTTTTACTTCTTACTTTAACAAACGCCTCCTTACTAGTTTACTTTTTGTAATAGCTATTTGGATCTTTGGCCTTTTGAAACTTGTTTTTGTCTTTTTGTTTTTGAAGTTAATTTTTACATTTGCATTTTATTTTAAAGGAAAAGTTTTAGTATTAATGTTTTCCTTTTTTTTTCTTTTAAGAGAGTAGTCTCTTTTCTTTTTTCTCTCTCCCTCCCCTGTATTTTTTTTTATTTACTCTCCATATTCTTGTTTTTGTTTGGTGGCTTCCTTTTTTTTGCACATCTTTTTATACCTGAGACTTTTTAATTGGATAAAGCTGTTGAAGAACTGAAGAACTTCTTTTTTTCTTTTTTAGTTCTTTATTTTCTGTTTTTCCGCCCCCTTCAGGATTTAACAATTTTTTCCCTTTTTCTGTTTATGATCTTTTCTTCCTTTTTTGAGTTTTTACTGCTATCTAACCAATCAATTGGATTAAGGTATATAAGAACCTGAAGAATTTTTTCAAAAACCATTACTATTATTATACTTTTTTCCCCACTATTTTTACTTTAAATTACAATTGGTTATTTCACCAGTGGATTAAGGTCTAGAAAAATCTGAAGATTTTGAATTGTCTTTAATGAGTTGGAAACAAACAGTGGCTGGTCCTTCAACTTCTACTTCTTCCTCTTCACCATCTTGAGGACAACGCTCAATACAGATGATGTTACAGCAAGAAAAAGAACAGGAAAAGTTGATGCTGCAGATGATTATGCAAGGAATTGAAAATATACAAACAAGAACAGAGAATATTAAAAAGAGAACAGAGAACATTGAACAAAGAACAGGAAAAACTGATGAAAAGATGGAGAATATTCAACAAATGATGATGAAGTATGATCAGAGATTTCAAAAAATTGAAGAAGAAAAACAAAGAGATAAGATTGGAGATACTGATAACAATATCAATTGTTCAATTTGTGGTTGAACAAGATAAAAGTGGGATGCTGAGATGGGAGATGGACAGATCAGAATTTTATCTCAGATTTCAAAACATAGAGGAAGAAAATGGACAAAACCTAGCTGAGATAATGATAGAAATTTTGGCTGAAGCTTTGAAAATAACCAAAGAGAAGATGATGGATGAAATAGACGAGGTTTACCGAGTCTTCACAAGATATGCAATGAGAAATAGCTTACCAAGAGAAGTTCACATCAGATTTACAAAGAAAGCCATTAAAATGCAAATATTGCAAGTGGCAAGAGAGAAAACATTGAAATATAAAGGATAAGGAGATCATGGTCCTGAAACAAGTACCCAGAAGAGTGAGAGAGATGAGAAGAGAAGAGAATATCAATTTCTGATTAAAATTCTACTTAAAAAAGAGGTGAATTATAGATGGCTGATTCCAGAAGGTTTAATGTTCACATGGCAAGAACAGAGACATAGAATTGATTCAACTGAGAAAGCTGAATTATTTTATACAGAATATTTTGGAAGGAAAGAGGAGGAGACAGAAAAAGAAATGTCACTAATTGAATTCCAAGAGGACTGCCAAATAGTGACAGAAAAAGAAGGTGCAGTAGGTGGAAAGGTGGAAGTTAAAGAACAACGTGAACCAAGATCTATGAGAGCTGCTAAACCTACTTATAAAATATAATCACAGAAGAGAAAAAACTGATTACAATTAACATAAACGAACTTAACTCAGCTGTTAAAAGAAGGAAAACTTTCCATAAATTAGAGAAATTAAAATTTGACATAATCTGCCTACAAGTAGTACATATTAAAAAACAACATGAACAACTATTGATACAGCCAAAATTAGGGAAAATAATTATTTCTTTGATACAATGCAAGAAAAGACCCATGGTTTTATATATTAAAGATATTATCCCAGAAAAATTGATCAATACCGATGATGATGGAAGATTATTAATGGTTGAAATAATGGACAATAATATGAAAATACTCCTGATTGCAATCTATGCCCCAAATGACAACCAAGAAGAATTTTATAGAAAGTTACATATGAAAATAATCGAACTGAACCATGTTAATATAGTTATGATGGGAGACTTTAATGGAATTGTAGATAATAAATTGGACTATACAGCACAGAAAACAACAAAGCAAAACAGAAAGACTCTCCTTAAATCCTTTTTTAAAATAATAGATGAAAACATTTAAAAGATACATGGAGAGAAAGAAATGCTAAGACTAAACAATACACCTTCTATTCAAACAGACCTTTATCAGTGTCCAAAATAGACATGATATGGATGTCAACAGAATTATTAGCTAATATCCAAGAAAGAAATATTGAAACAAGTACTTGGGCAGATCACAATACAATGACAATTAAGGGAAAGGACAAAGAAGAAGATCTAGATGGACGTTAAATAATACTATACAAAAAGAAAAAGATTTCATACAAAGGATGAAGAAAGAACTGGCTTTTTTCTTTAGAGAAAATAAAAAATAAGACACATCAATGCAGAACATATGGGATATAATGAAGGCATATGCCAGAGGCTTGATAATAGACTATACAAGGAAAAGAAATACCATGAAAAGACTTGCCTCTAAGACGTTAGAGGATGAGTATAAAGGACTTGAAAAAAAGTTACAGAAAATGCCACAGAAAAAGGACATTAAGTTAAAAATGGACATAATTAAACATAACATTGGACTAATGGAAAAAGAATTAGCACAGAAAATCAGAGGTGCGAAACAGAACTATTTTGAAGATGCAAACAAACCAGGTAGATCGTTGGCATATAAACTGAGAAAGGAGAAAGAATCAAGGAAAATATTGCAATTAATAGATGATCAAGGTCAAATGTGTTATGGAAGTAAAGAGAAAAAGGAAATTATATGAGACTATTATGGGAAACTATACATACAAGAGAACATTGATGAGGAAAGTGTTAAACAGTACTTACAGAATGCTAACCTATCCCAGATACCAAAAGAGATTGAAATAATGTTAGTAAGTAATATAACAATGATGGAGCTAACTGAAGCATTTAAGAAGCAAAACAATAGAAAGGCACTAGGCCCAGATGGACTTCTGGCAGAATTTTACAAAACATTACAAGAATCGTTGGACCTTCCATTGCTAGAAGTTATGAATGAAGTTATGTTAAAGAAGAAGATACCTAAATCATGGTCAGAAGTTTATATTACACTTGTCTCAAAAGAGGAGGCTGACCCATTACAAATCAAGAACTATAGACCTATTTCCTTACTAAACACAGATTACAACATTTTTGCTTCGATATTGGCAGAAAGACTTAAAAACTACCTAAATAATTTTATCTACCCTGATCAAAATGGATTTCTGCCAAAGAGACAAATCAAAGACAATATGAGAGTTATTTTGGACACTTTGGAATACTATGAGGCACACCCTGAAAAACAAATGGCTGATATTTTTAGATGCACAGAAGGCATTTGATAATGTGAATTGGCAATTCATGTTATTACAGCTGGAACAAATGGGCTTTGGTAAAAAAAATTATCCAAGCAATAGAAGCTATATATCATAACCAAATGGCAAAAGTAATGATAGAGGGAGAACTGACAGACTCTATTGATAAAAGAAAAGGACCAAGACAGTGGGTGCCCACTGTCACCTTTGTTGTTTGTATTAACCTTGGAAGTGTTAAACAGAAATATTACAGAAGAAAAGGATATAAAAGGGATGAAAATTAAAAAGGAAGAATTTAAGTTGCAAGCATTCACAGATGATTTGGTTTTCATTTTAGAAGACCCACTAGAAACAGCATTAAAATTGATAGAAAAGATAGAGGCATATGGAAAGGTGGCCGGTTTGAAAATAAATAAAGACAAAACAAAGATTTTGACAAAGAATATGTTATCAAGACAAAAGGAAGAACTGGCGGATGTATTGAAAATCCAGGTCACAAATAAGATCAAGTACTTGGGGATACATTTGAGCAAGATGTAGTACACTAAAAGAGAATAATTATATTAAACTTAAGCAGCAGATTGCGCTAGATTTGGCGAAATGGGAAAATTTACAACTGTCATTAATTGGGAGAATATCAACAATCAAGATGAATAGGGACTTCTGGTTTGAGCTTCTTCAGTGATAGACTGAAACCTCATCTCTGTGAGGCTACGATCCGTGCTCGCTGCTGGAGCGCTCCAAGTTGGCTGGTTTCGGGGCTAAGCCACCCCATAGAGGTGGTGAAGAGGGGAGAGACTGCCAGCACGGTTGAGGAGAGCCGCATCTCTCCTTCCCGGCTGGCCATTACTCCCTTTCCCGAAGGTGGTTGCAGCGGTGGTCAGAAATGGCCACCACAAAGAAGAACTCGACCGGAAAAGAATGTGCAGGAGGAAGATAAGAAGAGAAAGTTTTGGTTGACCAGGTCAAACTGCAAAAGCAACAAATAAGATACCCTGGAATTGAAACTGTTAAAAAACAGTAACATTGTTCCTAAGAAGATTTTTAAGTTGCAAAGGAGTGAGAAAAGGGAAAAGATTTGGTTTTCTTCTTTTCCTATACTGACAGCTAAGAGACTTAAGCAAGAAATTGGAAAAAAATCCACTTTGACATTAATAGGCATTTAATGCTGAAAATAAAAAGTCAAAGGGTAATAAAGATTTCTGGATAATTAAAAGCTTTTGAAAACAGGAAAGGAGAGAAAAAAGAATAAAAGGGTAGGATCTGGAAGGGAGGAGACTGCCTGGAATTAAAAACGAACTTAGTGCAAAATCTCAACAAGACTTCCAAAAGTTCCATTCTAACTGAAATATCGCAACAAAAACTCCAGGAAGAGAAAGTCGAAAAAGAAATAAGAAGATATAACTCGAGACTATCTGGATTACTTGATGATTTCTGGATTCTTGGTTATTGTTTTGAATGACTAAAATCAATCAGATGCTTGTTCAAGACTGTTTAGAATGGCTCCACTTTTAGAATAACTTAAAAAGTACAAAGAAGATGCACAAGAAGGGAGAGGTTCTTTTGGCTTTGTATTTCAGTTTTTAGAAATGGAGATTTGGAATTATGAGAAACAACAAGAAATGCTTGCAGAACAAGAAGATTGCGACAATCTTCTTAAAGAAGAAGCCATCTTTAATAAACAAGTAATCTTAGATGGGGGCAAAAAAGGAAAGGGGGGAAAGAGAATGGAAAGTTTAAGATTGGGAAAAACTACTCCCCCCAAAAATAGAGTGAAAAATAAGTATAAAATCAGAAAGCAACAGAAGAGGGAAATGCAGAAGAGAGAATTAGAACTAGAGAGACAAGGGGAAAAAAGGGGAGGGAGAAGATGAGAGGGAAGAAAGAAAGGAAAAGAAGTTATAAAGGACAGAAGCAAAATATAGAGAAACAGGGCCTATTTAGAGATAATGGGTGAAAACTTAAGGGAAAACGGGATTCTGCAAAGATATATAAGATAGTATGATTATATTAGAAGCAGAAATAATTTTAGAAAATATGAAACAATGTATGATTAAAATGTCTGATAAAATAGCTATCATAATTGAGTGGAATGCTTGTCAATAAATAAATGTAACAAAAGATATATTTAATGATTTATAAAACATGTGAAGAGAAATAAGGGAAAAATTTATTATGGAGATTATATGTGTTTTTCAGGAAGTATGATATTTAATTGAAAAGAAGTGTAAAAGATGTTAATATTTTAATGAGTATTAATGATAGAACTTGAACTGGAATGGAATGAGGGTTTATAATTACATATATTTACAATATTTCTTTTTTTAAAAAAAAGAATATAGTGTGTATTTTTAGAATTTACCAAGCAGAATTCGATTGGAAGTTATGTATTATGTATTATATTGAAGGTCATAAACTTATTGAAGTTTAAATAAGAGTTGAATGGATGTAATTAAAACATACAAAGGTGTCATACTCCAATTAGTAACTACAAGAGAAAAATTGTTTAATGAGAAAAGATAATATGAAATTGAAACAGAACAGACAAAAGTATAAATATAATGATTTGAATTGAGATGAGATAATCAAAATAAAATTGAGAAAATTAAAAGAGGGGAAAAATTATATAGAAAATGTAAAATAGTATAAGATATGGAATAGAATACAAAAAGGAGCATGATATTGAGTTTTGTATCTGTATAAAGAAGTTCAACCTGGGACTATGCTATTTTCAAAAAAGATGTTTTACTTGTATTTTGTATGTGTAAAAACACAAATAAAACTTTATTTAAAAAAAACAATCAAGATGAATATATTACCCAGAATTTTATATTTGTTCAAACAATTCCAGTTAGGCTTGGAAAAGATTATTTTGAAGATTTAAATAAAATTGTGTTGACATATATATGGCAAAGTAAGAAAGCAAGAATAAAATTAAAACTTTTGCAAGATGCCAGAATAAGAGGAGGATATGGTTTGCCTAATTGGGAGTTGTATTACCAAGCTACAAATTTGATGTGGGTTAAGGAATGGATAAAATTAAGAAATGCTAGATTGTTTACATTAGAAGGAAATGATCTGTTGTTGGATGGCATGCTTTTTTATGGTATAAAGGAACTAAAACACAGGGGTATTTTAGAAGACATTATATACGGGAGGCTCTGTGGTTAAACTGGGAGAAGACTAAAAGGCAATGTTATTTGAAAATTCCAGTCTGACTATTGACTATTGAAGCATTTTCCTATCCTATAACATATAAAAAGGAACAAACAGTTAGATATGGTGAAATATTGAATGAAAAGGGTGAACTTAAATCTATGCTAAAATTAGAGGAACAAGGTATAAAGATGAATTGGTTTTCATACGCACAAATACATTCAAGGGATGATAAAGATTCTAAAACAGAAGGTTTCTATGATAATTGACTGATTTAGATAAGATTTTGACAGGTACTGATGAAAAGGTGATTAAAAATTGTATGGATATTTATTAGAAATTAAATTAGAAGAAGAACAAGTTAAAGAAACTATGATTGCTTGGGGGAAGAATTTTGGATATGGGATTGATCTAGAGAAATGGCAAAAATTGTGGTCTCAAAATTATAAAATGACAATGTCAACAGCATATAAAGAAAATTTGTATAAGATATTTTACAGGTGGCATTTTCCTCCAACAAGAATAGCAAGAATGTTCAAGAACAAATCTGAAAAATGTTGGAAATGTCATCAGGTACCTGGCTCATATTACCATATGTGGTGGACTTGTGCGGATGCCAAAAATATTGGACTAAAATCCACACATGATTGGAAAAAATGACAAAAAAGCATATAGACTTGAAACCAGAGATATTTTATTGGGAATTTTACCTGAAATATATTGTAAAGAAGTGAAATATCTGATTGTAAATGTATTAACAGCAGCTAGGATTGTATTTGTCAAAAACTGGAAAAATGAGAAAATACCATCGCAGAAGGAAATTATTAAGAAATATTGGAATGTGCTGAAATGAGTAGATTGACATTTGAAATCAGAGAACAAGATGATCAACAATTTTATAAAATTTGGGATCTATTCTATCAATGGTTAGACAATAAAACATAGTAATGAAATATGCAGATTCTTAGAAAATAATGAATATATAAAGATGTCTTTTTTATTATATCTACAAAATGATTGTAGGATAGATTTGAGATGATAATATGAACTGTCATAAAACAAATTAAGTAAAATATGGATTATCTCGTAAAACATGAAAAGCATGAATGAATAATAGTATAGTCAAATGATTGATTAACAATGATATTAATGTACTTAATATTTGATTGACAATATGAGAATATATACAATGTAATTGTAATTGAAGACTACAAAGTGGAAGCACAAAACAATTTGTAAACCAACCGACACACTATATGGAAGATGGCTTGATGTTTTTATGTTTTGTTTGTTTAAGTTTGTCTTAAAAAACAATAAAATTTATTTAAAAAAAGAATTTGCTGAATATCATCTCTGACCCAAACTCATTGATAGCCTCACACTGAGAAATCGACCCTCCCATCAGTCAACAGGATTGCTGATTTATCACCAGCCTCTCAAGTACTTACAAGGCCAAGGCTGGGTAGCACAAGCACATGACAGCCAAAGACTTAAAAACCAGCCATCAACACACCTCAATCAACATCTAAAAGGCTACATAAATACCACACACACAGAACAGCACACACTCTCCTGGTGAGAATTTCCCTGAAGATGGGCTCCAGCAAAAGTCTGAAATCTCTGAAGACAAAACCTCTGGTTCCAATGACTGGCCCAGATTGGATCCTGCAAAATCAAAATTTGCTTTGGATTATTTGGATTACTTGGTGATTTTTGGATTTTTGGCTATTGGATCTAAAGGATTAAAATTAATCAGGTGATTGTTTAAACGTTTTTAAAATGGTATCACTTTTAGAAGAATTGAGAATGGAACTTAAAAAACAGAAAGAAGATGCACAAGAAGGAAGAGGTTCTTTTGGTTTTGGATTTCAATTTTTAGAAATGGAGATCCTGAACTATGAGAAACAACAAGAAATGCCTTTAGAACAAGAAGGGCAGGATAAAAAAGAAGCCATCTTCAATGACCAAATATTTCTATGTGGGGAAAAGAAAGGAAAGGAAAGGGGGGAAAGAGAGTGGAAAATTTAAGATCTGAAAAAACAACCCCCAAAAAGAATAGTTTGAAAAATAATTACAACTTAAGGAAGAAACAGAAGAGAGGATTACAGAAGAGAGAATCAGAATTAGAGAGAGAAGGGGTCAAAAAGGGAAGGGAGAAGAACAGGGAAAAGAGGGAAAGGAAAAGAAATTATAAAGGACAGAAACAGGGCATAGAGAAACAGGGAAAATGTACAAGGATTAAGGATATAAGCCTATTTAGAAGACACAGAGATAATGGGTGAAAACTTAATTGAAAGGAGGATTGTGCAAGGGTACATAAGATAGTATTGCTATATTAGAAATAGAAATGAACTTTGAAAATATGAAACAAGTGTGATTAAAGTGATAGATAAAATATTCATTGTAATGGAATGGAATATTTAATAAATAAATGAAATAAAGAGAATGAGAGAATGAAATTAGGAAAGGAGGGCAACATTTTAATTATTATAAATGTGTTATAAAAATTTAAGTAAAGAGGAATATGAAAGAAACATGAAAAAATTATGGAAATATTATAAGTGTTCCTAGAAGTATCCTATTGAAAAGAAATGTTAAAGATGTCAAAGATTATAACTAATATTAATAATAGAGCTGAATTGGAATAGAATAAGTATTTTATTTATTATTGTTATATATATATTTTCTCCTTAGGAATTTAGTGCATATTTTATGAATGTACCAAGCAGAATTCATCTGGAAGTTATGTATTATATTGAATGTTATAATTGTAAAGGCATAAATTGAAGTTTAAATAAGAATTGAATGGATAAAAATTAAAAGATACAAAGGTGTCATACTCCAATTAGTAACTACAGGGAAAAAAATGTTTAATGAGAAAAGAAAATATGACATTGAAACAGGACAGACAAAAGTATAAATATAACAACTAGAAAGGTATTGAAACTTAGAAAAAGATAGATATAATTGAATTTAGAAAGGAATGAGATAATTAAAAGCAAGATTGAGAAAACTAAGGGAAGGGAAAAAATACTGAGAAAATGTTAAAATAGTAATAAGATATGGAATAAAACACAAAGATGAATATGAAATTGAATTTGTATCTGTATGGAGAAGTGATAACCCGGGACCATGTTATTCTTAAAAAATAAATTTTACTTGTATTATGTTTTGTGAAAATCCAAATAATTTTTTTATTTAAAAAAACAATACTAAATCTTTAATCTTATTTAGGCATTTTAAATCCTCAGAATGAAGGGAAGATAAACACTACAATCCCCTCCAACCTTGATGATTCCCAATCATGCAGAAAATTACTTGTAAGCTCAGCCAATCTCAGCTTACTTTTTATTCCTTTCAACCCAAGAAGGATATAAGTGGATAAGTGCCATGGTGGTTAGAATGCAGTACTGCATCACATCAAGACTGCCTTCAAAACAGACAGAAAAATAGCAGCCATCCTAAGAAACCCCACAGATAAAGTTGACCTGGAAAACCAAGGCATATATGAAGTCCCTTGCGCATCATGTCCTGCCACATACATTGGACAGACCAATAGAAGAATAAGTACCCGCCTGGATGAACACAAAAATGCAGTAAAAAAGCTAGAAAACACTTCCTCACTTGTCCAACACATGAAAGCCCCAGGTCACAACATCAACTTCAATGGCACCAAAACCCTAGCCACTATAGAAAACCCCAGCCACAGAATCATCAGAGAAGCCATAGAGATTGAAAAAAGACCTGAAGGCATGAATAGAAGAGATGATTTCACGAGACTGTCAATGATTTGGAAGCCTGCACTCACAAACAACAAAAAATCTCCACACCACAAGCCAGGCAAACACCTGGGCACAAACAGATCCCCCCTGATACCTCCAGCTCAAACAAACCCCAACCAGGCACCCAGATGGAACCTAGCTTCCTAATAAATGATAGCCATACATTTACTTGGAGACAAGTGAGGCGTCGCTCTCCCGGAGGGCTCCCCACGAACTGCCGAATGGGTTTGAGGAAAGACATGACACGCGTTTTCTCCTCGGGGTGAGCGAGCCCCGAACTAGCTTGAGACAAGCTCTTTTATTGAGGTTTGGGTGGGTTACAAAATATCAGAAGGCAAGCATGTGATCCTGATT
>BLBF01000051.1:6566704-6584056 GCA_015471245.1 Laticauda colubrina
AGGAGATAGGGGACATCCTTGTCTTGTACCTCTTCTTATATTAATAAAATCTGTAAATTCTCCCTCCATCATTACCTTTGCTGTCTGTTTATTATATATGGCTTCTATTGCTTGAATAAATTTTCTGGCAAAGCCCATCTGTTCCAATAATAATAACATAAATCTCCAGTTCACGTTGTCAAATGCTTTTTGAGCATCTAGGAATATCAAAGCCATTTGTTTTTCAGGATGAGCCTCATAATATTCCAAGGTATCCAAAATTACTCTCATGTTGTCTCTAATTTGTCTCTTTGGTAGAAATCCATTTTGATCTGGATGGATAAAATTATTTAAATATTTTTTCAGTCTTTCTGCTAAGATTGAAGCAAAGATTTTATAATCTGCATTCAATAAGGAAATAGGTCTATAGTTCTTAATTTGCAACGGGTCAGCCTCTTCCTTTAAAATAAGTGTAAGTGGCATCATCCTCATTTTCTGAATCCCAAGCATTTACATCTGGTGGGTCTTGAACTACATTCCATAAACCTTCTCTATGGAGAAGTAGACTACATTTCATAGACCAGGAAACATAGTTTGTTCCATCCAACCAGGTTATCAGTGATAGACTTGTTGAAGTGACTTGTGCCATCTTTATCAGGATAGTAAACCACAATTAAACAGTAAACAGCTGTCTGTATACAGTACTGTGCATTCACACTAACTCTCAGTTATCTGAGCCTGGTATGGCCTGGGCCCATAATCAGTGTTCAGGTAATTCCCCATTAGGAGAATGAGTGCACACAGGGAGATATATTTGAGACTAGTGTTTGAATAATACACAAATAGCACACAGATACACTGTACATTAAATGTAGGTTTTTACTTCCAGAAAGGTTTAAAGCAAAGTCCAAAATAAGCAATCCAAAAGTCATTCACAGGTTAATCAGTCAGTTTTTCAATCCAGGGATAATCCAGTAACAAAGTCCAGTGTCAAAAAGAGTTCAGTATTAGACTTACATTAAATCCAGTAATATCCGTCAATTAGGAAAAATGGAGCAACAGCAATACTTTCCAACAGAAGGAAACAAAGATACACTCACACTCTTTTTTGAGACTCAGACTAAGACTAAATAATCCAGGTTTCTGGCTCCATCTTATGGCCATTTGAGAAACCACACCCAAATGCATGCTCTTGCATTCCCTTAAAGAGACAGTATTAAAATGTCTATCCTGGTTTATATATTTCTAACCCAAATACCTGCTAGGTGACTGATTTCTGTGTTGACTGTCTGGTGATGTCCATGTGTAGAGGCATCTCTTGAGTTGTTGGAAAAGAGTGTTTGCGATGGAATAATATAGGAAGGGATAAATTTTATGAGTTAAGGTTTACTAACAGTCTATTTACAAACTATTTACTTGTCTATTGCTAACAGTTAAGGTTTACTAAATGTCTGTTTCTGTGCTCTGGGATGTTCCAGTGTTTCTACCAAAAAACCAAATATGTGATTGAGAATTCCACAGGTGTGACACAAATTCATAAAGCGTCTATGTGAAAATATTAAATAGACCCAAATTTTGAGAAATTATTACTCTCTGAAAAACCACATTTCACTCTGGATAATTGTGATAACGCAATCTCTGAATACTAATTTTTTTCCCCAAAATTTTATTGATTTTTAAAAAACAAACATATACAAACAAAACACATAATATAAAAACATAAAACATCTTTTTTGAAAGCAGCTAGATCCCGGGTTACATCTCTTCGTACAGACATAAATTCAAGTTAATGCTCACTTTTAAATACTATTCCATATCTTATTACCATTCAACATTTTCTATATAGCTTCTCCCCTCTTTTCACTCTCTTAATTCTATTTTATTTATTTCATCTCAATTTAAATCATTATAGTTATATCCTTTGTCTGTCCTGTTGCAGCTGTCTATTATGTTTTCTCATTAACACAAAATTTCTCCTGTAATCACTGATTGGAGTATGACGCCTTTATATCTTTCCCCTAAATTTAACACTTAAAATAATGCATAACTTTCATTTGGATTCTGCTTAGTACATTCTAAAGCTAAACACTATATTTAAAAAAAGAAAAAAATATATAAATATATAATATAATTACAACAACAATCCATACCAATTGAACTCTATCGTTAAAATTAATATTCATTTAAATCTTAAACATTTTATACCTTCCTTTTCAAGTAAGTATCATGCTTCTATGGGAACACTTATAAATTTTACGTAGTTGCTTCCCCCCCACTTCGCTTATATTTTAAGACATTATGTCATTAAAATGTTCCCATTCCTTCTTAATTCAATTCTCTCATATTTCATTTCATTTATTTTGTTCAAAGGAGAAAAGATTTTAACTAAATTACACTGAATATTTTATCCCATTTTATGATCATATGTTGTTCCAAATTTTCTTACATTATTTCTTATACAAATACAACAATACAGTCTCATGTATTTTTACAGCATCTCTTTTTCAGTTATATTTTTACTCATTATCTCTAAATAAGTCCTGTTTCTTTCCAACTTATTTCAGTCTTCATCTTCATTTCCCTCTTCTATATTCCTCTTTTCTCTTGCTTTACTATTCATAAATCTTAAATATTTTATACATTCATTTTCAAATAGGTATCATGCTTCTATGGGAACACTTATACATTTTGCGAAGTTACTTCCCCCCATTTCACTTATATTTTAAAACATATTTTAAAACATTATGTAATTAAAATGTTCCCCTTCCTTCTTAATTCAGTTCTCTCATATTTCATCTCACTTATTTTGTTCAAAAAAAAAAAAAGAAAGAAATTTCCACTAAATTACGTTGAATACTTGATCACATTTTATAAAACTCATCTATTGCTAATAGTTAAGGTTTATTAAAATGTCTGTTTCTGTGCTCTGGGATATTCCAGTGTTTCTACCAAAAAAACCAAATATGTGATTGAGAATTCCACAGGTGTGACACAAATTCATAAAGCGTATATGTGAAAATATTAATTAGACCCAAATTTTGAGAAATTATTACTCTCTGAAAAACCACATTTCACTCTGGATAATTGTGATAATGCAATCTCTGAATACTAGTTTTTGTATTGCTTTTTAATCAGAAGGGTTTTGCAATGTAGTGACTACCATAACTTCTCTTATCTATTTTTACCTATTTTTAATCTATATAGTCCAAATATACCTATATTTTCCATCATTGTTTCTTGATGTTACTTTTCAAATGCTTTACCACCTTGCTTTGAAATGCTTTATCACCCTCCAAATTTGCTCTATTGTCAGGATTCTGGCAGTTACCCTCATTTAAATCATGAGTCTCGAGTCAAACTTCCAAAATTTAAAAAGGATTTATTGGGAGTTAACATGTCCAGCACTGCCTTGGTGTAGCCGACTCTGAGACACATAATTCATTGTCACCCTTGACCCTGGTTTTCCCCCACCCTCTGGGTATATCATAATTCATATCCTCCAATGTGACACATCCAAGAGCCAAGAGTCATGCTCTCCAGTTAGAATTTTGCAGAAATTTCAGTCATCTAGTTACTATCTTTGAAAACATTTATGGAATGCACTTTCGGTTTGCAAGTTGCAGCACTGCTCCCCCTCCCTTTCTGTTGGCCACTCTAAAAAGACCATATAATTATTTTATGAATTGACATTTGGCTCCCCTCACTTCTTGAAAGTGATCTGTACAACACAAAAAGAAAATAAATTTATTGCAGGAATAGGACTTAAGGTTGTAAACTACACCAGGCTTGGTTGAGTTTTCTGCATGGAACCTTGTCACAAGGCGATTGGCTTGGATGTTCCTACTCTTTACCCAAGATGCCTCTGATAAGGGATAGCCCTTCCACTTGATTAAGTCAATATTTCATCAAGTGGAAGGGCTATCCCTTATCACAGGAGTTGTCTCCTGTTCCGCCTCGAATCGAGGATTTGCTGCACCTTATAATAGGTTTGGCCTCCTAAGACTAAGGGGCCTGAGGGCTCACGAGGTAGGGACCTCAGGGTTGATCCCACCATTGGTTTTAAGAGGCTACTATGGAATATTGGGTATATTTTCCCTAACTGAAATTTCCCTGTGACTGGGTTGATGACTTTTACTATGGGGAATGGTCCCGTCAACTTTGGGCCCAATTTCTTGCTAGGGAGTCTTAACCTCAGGTATTTAATGGAGGGTAGACCTTCTCCCCCACCTGGAATGGCCATTGCAGAGTTCAGTGTTTCTCTGCCTGTCTCTTATAGTTCTATGCCACTTCTGCCAGCACTTTTTTGACATTCTTCCAAGCTTTCAGTATTGACATCCAATTGGTCAGGCTGATTGAGAAGGGAAGATCCCTTGGATACTCAGGCATTGGGATGAAGTCCATAACGCTCACTACTTTGAAAGGGGTTAGTCCCATGCTACTGTGAACAGTATTATTGTACATGATCTCTGCGAAAAGCAGAAGGTCTGCCTAATTGGATTGGTAATAATTCATGTAGCACCTCAGATACTGCTCTATCATGGTGTTCAATCTCTCTACACTCCCCCATTGGTACTTGGATGGAAAGTCAAGCTAAGGCCCTGAAATGACCCAATAGTTCACAAGAATTCCCTCCAAAATTTGGCCATGAACTGGACTCCTCTGTCTGTGATAATTCCCCATGGTACTCCATGCAGGCAGTAGATGTGTTTCAAAAATAGCTTGGGTAACTGGGGGGCTGAGGGTAGTCTGCTGCACGGTATGAAATGTGCCTGTTTGGAAAATAAGTCTATTCAGTCCAGATCACCTTGTTTCCTTCACTTTTTGGCAATTCCACTATGAAGTCCACTATGAAACTCCTCCCATAGCCTCGTTGGTTCTGCTACCGTCTGTAGCAGTCTGGGGGCTTTTTCCTGGTCGTTTTTTCATCACAGTGCAGATGGTGCAACTCTTCACATACATCTTTCTTTATGCCAGGCCACCAGAATTGCCTTTGAGCTAAGTATAAAGTCTTTAAGAACCCAAAGTGGCCTGCCGGTTTGGCGTTGTGGCTCCTCTGAAGGGCTAGGGTGCATAGGGATTCTGGGATTCTTTTGTCCCTTTCCACACTAGGTCATCTCTTTTTGTTAAGATGTATTGATTGTCCAGGAACCAATGGTCTGCTAGCAATTCAGTTTTTAATTTCGTGGTTAAGTCATCTTTGGGTTGGTCTTGTCAATCGCGGTGTTGTCATCTGGTAGTTACTTGGGCAGCTATTTGGGTAGGGGGGATAATGGCATTTACGATCTCCTCCCTTTCACATTTATACTGGACATGCAAGAGAGGGCTTCAGCCAGAAAATTCTTTCCCCTGGGATGTGTTTTAGCACAAAGTCGAATTGGTTGAAGTATTGGGCCCAGCAGACTTGTTTGGGTGATAGTTTTCATGAGGTCCTAAGGCCTTCCAGATTTTTATGTTCAGTCCAAACTTTGAATGGTCTCTGGCCCCCTTTCAGTCTCCCTCTGTAAACCTATGCTTAAGGTGGCTGACCTTCCTCCCTGGCTCTAGTTTGCACAGAAGGAAGAGGGGTCTGCTCTAAAAAGACCACAGAAATATTTTATGAGTTGACATCTTTTTTGACCAGTTGTGTCCAAAATTTGACAACTAATTCAAATAGAGTCTGACCAGACAGAGCAGAATAGAAGAATTACTCTCTGTGATCTAGACTCTATGATCTCATTAATATTCCCCAAATCCATTTTTGCCTTTTTGATGGCTACATAAAATTGCTTTCTCATGTTTAACTTGTAATCAGTAAGGACACTCAGATCCCATTCCCACATACTACTGCCAAGTCATTCTGCACTTGTGTCTTAATTTTTTCCTGTCTCCATGAAAAACTATATTTTCCATATAAATTCTTGACTATTCATCAGATCACTATTCAAGCCTATCTAGATATTTTTTGAATTGTCTCTCTTTTATGGGTTACTCTCACAATTTTGTGTCATATGTAAACATTGTAAATGTCCCCTCAATTCCTTCATCCAAATCATTAATAAAAATCTTGAACAAAACTAAATATATCCCTCTAGTCACTACTTCCCACCAAGCTAAAGCAGATCCATTGAGGAACACTCTTGGATAGATCCATTAAGCGAACTATGAGTCTGTAGTATCACCTATCTCATATTTTACCATTGTATGAAGGAGTTATGTTGAATTCTTTACTGAGATAAAGATACACTATGCACCCAGATTGATTCCCATTAGTTCCTATTGAATGCTCACAAATATGCTTTTTAATAATCTCTTCAGATCCTGCCAATATTATATGACAGATTCTGTAGCTTCTCAAGCCATCTTTCTTCATTTTTCACAATAGATATGACATTTGTTCCCTTCCAGTTTTCTGGGATCTCACAGTCCTCTAGTTTTCAAAGATTATTGAGAGTATTTCTGCTATCATCTCCATTAGTTCCTTTAATGCCTTTGGGTATAATCCATTTGGTCCTGGAGACTTGATTTGATTTAAATTAGCTAAATTATTTCTTATTCTCTACTTATCTGTCCTAAACTGCAGTTCTCTCACTAGAAATTAAATTGTTTCTTTCCTATAACTCATTTCCATTTTTTCCTTACAATGGGTATTTTTCCTTGAATTATAAGGAATGAGACTCACACTATGTTGCTATCTTATGATGGTGAACATAGGAGAAGGGAGGGAGGGAGGGAGGGAGGGAGGGAGGGAGGAAGGAAGGAAGGAAGGAAGGAAGGAAGGAAGGAAGGAAGGAAGGAAGGAAGGAAGGAAGTAAAAGAAACAGAAAACATTTTACGTATGACTTTTTTTCCTGTCTCAAAATGAGACACTGCCCATTTTGGTGACAAATGGTAGATTTGAATATTTCAATTTTATATTTTCATTTTATATATGTATACACAGAGAGAAAGAATATACTTGAAATATTTTTATTACTGGTCTTGGGACAATAAATAAACTGAATCACACCAATTTCTGTAGACATCACATATCCAGTGATTACATAATATTCTCTACAAAATGACAGCCACCTTTACTTCTCAACCAATTCTTTCCTGTTCCTATTCCTTTTGTCATTTTTGCTTCCTATAGTCTGAACATCCCTACAAAGAAAGAACTTAACTTATCCTCTCTAGTTTGTTCTTGTCTTGACATTTCAACTTGTTAAATGACCACTCTCCATACCCACCCCTCTAAAGCATGACACTTTCAGGAACTACAGAGCAAGTACATTTAAACAAATGATGATGGAAACCTAAGCTAATTCCCATGGTTTAAAACATAAACTAACTCCCACAGTTTGAAACTATTTATAAATAGCTGAATTTATAGTTTTAAATTGGAAGACACCACTAGGTTTAAGAGAATTGTGAGGAGGGACAATATTAATTTTAAAATCAAGTACATATTTATTTTCTTTATTCTTAAATATCTTGATTTCCTATCCTCTCCATATAATCAAACCTTCAAATGTCCAACTTTCCAAAAATCAGATCACTTTTAAAATATTTTCTATGTTTTTCCATATTTCCATTTCACAATTCCATATTTTTCTGTTTCCATTCCACAATACTCACTAAGTCTTTGGTTTAGTTTTAAGACAAAACAAAAAAAAGTTTAAGAGTTTATTCATGAGGAGGTATGGGGGAAAATAATTACTCTTTTTAGAAATATAATGGCATAAGTGTCTAATTGCAAACCTTTAGGCATAGTATCATAAGGGCAACATTTTTCATGGATCTAGCTCATATACTTGGGTTTTTGATTATTAAAGTATATCTTAATTATTGAGGTATAAAATAATGTCAGAGGAAAGGAGTGTGTATGGATAGTACTTCTTTGTTTACAGTAAATCCATATGTCTGATATTTCTAGTAGAAAGTTTCAGGTAGAAAATGATATGAAAATCTCATTGCCCAACAGATGAGACACTATCAATCAATTAAGCAATATAGGGCTAGAGGGACAAATATTCTGACTTGATATAAAGCAGTTTCCCAGATTTTAAATATACTGGTAATAATATACCATTATATCTTGTTTGACAATCAGATGGATGACATACAAATTTAATAAACAAATATATAATGGGCTCAAGTGAATTAGTAATACTGTAGTTCAAACCAATGCTTTGCTAGTGTATCTTGCCTTTCATCTGATGTTTTTGTTTTCTTCAATATACTTTTTATTTCTAGGAAAAATACAATTAAATTAAGAAGCAAAACATAGTATCATCTAAATGTAGGATGGAAAGAACTGCTGCCCACAAGCCTTCTTAAGATTCTGAGAGGCCCAGAAGCAGAATCCTTAAATACCCTTTTTTTTCTTACTAAATTCTATTTTAATTTTGGTGTTTGTTTTTTTTCACTGAAGTCAGTGACCAGTAAATAGGCACCCATAAATTAATTGTTTTATTGCTTTGAAGTTATCATATTGAATGCGGCCCATTTTGTGGGACACAGTTTAATTTCCATGCTATTCCTCTAAAAAGGTAAAGGTTCCCTTGCACGTACGTGCTAGTCGTTTTCAGCTCTTGGCGGCAGTGCTCATCTCCGTTACAAAGCCAAAGTGCCAGCACTGTCCGAAGACATCTCCATGGTCATGTGGTCAGCATGACTGAATGCCAAAGGCATATGGAACGCTGTAACCTTCCCACCAGAGCGGTCCCTATTTTTCTACTTGCATTTACATGCTTTCGAACTGCTAGGTTGGCAGAAGCTGGGACAAGTAATGGAAGCTCACTCCACTATGCGGTGCTAGGGATTCAAATTGCTGAACTGCCAACCTTTTTGATCAACAAGTTCAGCATCTTAGCCACTGAGTCATCTCATACCTTTATTCCTCTACTCCATCCCAAAATCTGTTTGTCACTTAAGAATGTGGTAGATGAATTACTGTTTCTTATTTCTAAGTGGATGTCTACCATAATGCTATATATAGTGTGTGCATGTATGCGTATGTATGTCTATGTGTGATAACAAACATTTCTACAGTACCATCCAAAGAAAGTTGATCATGATAGAACAGCATTTTCACAAGTTAACTTATGTAATCTATGCTTCCGTTTCTTGCAGAATAGCAATTCATATTCAATCATCATGTTCACCTTTTGTTCATTTATGTAAAATAATATTGGCTGGTTAAGGCCATTAAATGTATATACTTGTGAAATTCAACCTGTTCCTGGCATCAATCTGTAATTCTAAGGACATTTCAGAATTCTAGATCCTATCTATACATCTTATGTGTTGCCTTTCCCTTCTTCTATTTCTTTCAAACTTAGTGAATATTCTTATTTTTTTAGTCCATTATGCCCACAGTATATTAATTTCATCTTGCTACTTACTACCTGAAAAAGAAAGTTAGTCTTTACTTCATCAAGGACTAACTGATTCATTTCACAGTCCATGATACTTATTAATAATTGTTTCTAAATCTGTAATTTGGAGGATATATCTTTTTTCCCTTGATTTTTCTCAATGCCCAGCTTTCACTGCCACACATACCTCTGGGGGAAAAAAGTATTTTACTCTTCTTTACTGCTACAGAAATGATCTTTATGAAAACCAGCAACTTGAACTTTAACACAAGAAATACTTGTCAACCTTCAAGCAACAAGTAGATGGCACTGTAGTCATTGCTGGAGAAATTTTCTAATACACAAAAAAGCAAAAAGCTGACAGTAGGGGGAGGGGAGGAAATGGGAAATCGTCTTCCAGCAGTGACAAACATGGAAAACAAATAGGTCTTTCAAATGTTAACTCTTCTGCCTGTATCAGATTATTACAAAGGAAAAAACAACAACAGATAAATGGAAGCCATGAAAGCCATCACAGAAGAAAGAAAAATTGATCTGTTTTTAGCTATACAAAAAAGCCTGTGGATCCAAACCTCAGCTGTTCTCCCTGTGAAATTTCAGAATTGGCTTCTGGGGTGTTAAGGGGGGGGGGAGCATTTTTAGACCATGCAAGCCATTAGTAATTCCCCCCCCCCCCACAGGGCCATTATTAAGCAACTCTACCAGAGTTAAAGTGATATACATAGATAGAAATCCTTATGAAAAAACATTACCATCAAGGTTCTCTTAATATAACATAATTAATATCAGTTGAATTAAGGAGAATGGGTTAAGTATGATATTATTATACACAAAATGCATGTTCCATTCAATACATACCCTAAAAAGCATGAAAGGGATTGTTTTCCCATATTTCATCTGCTATATGTTATCCAATAAATTCTCCTAAATTTGGTTTCTAAGGTTAGACAGAGCGGTGACAGACACATGCTCATTTTTTTTCAAATGTTTTTATTGAATTTCTTTTGTTACATCATAAAACATCATAGTTTCAACAGCATTCTTGACATCTATGCAGGTTCTTAACTTAAATATCTTAACACATTATATTACATTTGTCTAATATTGGATAATAACTTTAAGTATAATTCTTATTCTTATATTCTTGTACAATCTACAGATTTACATTTTACTCTCTTAAGGATTCTTACAGTTAGATTTCTTGTCTTATTTCTTAGTCCTGTTTGTTAACCATCTTAATTGGCACATGCTCATAATTTTTATCTCTGCTTTTAAAAAAGGCTTCTATCATTTATCCACAAGAGTCACCACTGGAGTACCAAAATACCACCACTTCAGCCCTTTGAAAAGCTCACATAAACTAAAGAATGGAAAAATATAAAAAATGTATCCAGTCAGTACTCTGCCTTCCTGTCACATGCACCCAGCTGTAATTTTGTTTGGTGATATGTAAAAATCAATGCCATTACTAAAAGAGGCAAAAGCTTCTAAACTGTAAAAAGAACAACACAAAAAGAAAGTTAAAAGGCAAAATAATGAAATTATATTCTCTGATAATAGGAATATTTAAGCAGAATCTCTGTAGAAAATGGAAAAAAATCAATAACCAAGCTCCAGTGTTAAAGCTGAAAAATGAAAAAAATATTTATTTATTTTTCATATTTCTTAACTGCCCATCTCCCTCATAGAGGAGCACTAGAGTCTAGGAGGCATACAAGATAATAAAATTAACATTAAAATCAAAATAATTTAAGATTAAAAAGTTTTAGGATTATAAAAACATATCAAATTTCAAAAGATGAAAAGTTCCAAGATGAGAGTTAGCAGTTATTAAGAAAATGGGAGGTTCTCATGGGACCAGACAGTGTACCCAAACTGCAGTGTCAGGTTTTGACCAGAGGTAGTATTTAGCAGATTCTGACCAGTTCTGGAGAACCGGTAGCAGAAATTTTGAGTAGCTCAGAAAACTGGCAAATACCACCTCTGACTGGAGATTTTATAGTATCCTTCCCCTGCCGCACCCACCAAGCCACGCCCACAGAAATGGTCGTAAAAAAAATTGAATTTTACCACTGGTTTTGACCCCCTTGCTGAAGTCCAAGAGTTTGGGGTTCGCCTCACTTCTAAGGGTAAGAGGCAGCGGCAGAGAAGGCCCTTTTTCTAAACTTCTACATTATTTATAACTCGCCCTGTATCAAGGCATAATCCAACCATAATGAAAGTTAACAAAGTAAAAACTAAAAATAGTTAACATTACACAAATGCAATAAAAACAACATATACCACAATACATTATCAGTCACAATAAAAACAATAAAAATTCCTAGCACTATAAATCCAACAGCCCTGTTATTTATGTTTGTGAATGAGATTTATAATTCTTATCCTTAATCTAACTTCACTGATCACCATTCTCAACAACAGGGAATGGCCTATTAGATTGGGACACACTCAGTACCTAATAGATCCTACAGGTTTTCAAAAGGATGTTGGAAAGTTTTCCAGGGATCTGGCAGACAGTTCAGTCAAGATTCTGGTCCCCCATTAGAATGAGATGTCAGAATGTTAGAACAGTTTCTCCCTTGTGTAGTTCTACTGTTGCTCCTTAGGTTCTCAGGAGTTGAGGGAAATATAGCACTAGAGGACTTGCCTAGAGCAGCATTAGAGAAACATTTATCTTAGGCCTAGAAGAAAAAAACTATTTGGACTCTTGGCAAACAAGGATCAAAATGAGATTATTGCCTAGATCTCCCAAGAACATTGATCATACGTATTGATGACCTTTAAGATATGGGAATCAGGGGAGTATAACATGCTGATCCTCCATATTATCTCAATGCTCTCAAAGCCACCAATCATGGTGTTCCTCTAAACCACTTCTCAGGGACTGCAGTGGAGGACATTGTTTTGCAGTGGTTCCTCTTCCAAATGGGGTGGTTTTAGTTCATGATGATAGTAGAAGAGAAGAAATTTCTACTTTGTTGTGTGCCTTAGAGTTCCTTCTTCTCACTTTTTCAACTTTATGAAACCACTGCAAGAGGTTATTCTTTAGCATGGAATATTAGTGTCATCAATATGCTATTGATACCCAGCTATAAATCCTAGACCATACTTGAACAAACAGTATCTCAAAAGTCTATCAAAGTCTTGATGGAACAGAGGAAGATTAAATCCATTAGTCCCACAAGGTATAATAGAACAGAAAATCAACTCATAGATTGTGTGAAACTACTTTTATTGTGATTGGCTATAATAGAAACTTTCAAATTTGATTGGACTGTACTTTCTCTTCTTTTTTATTCTCTAATGAATTAGGGAGCTACTTTCAAATGTTATTGTTGTAGACTTTAAATGTTTTTCTAATGAGTTCTAATTGGAAATTATAGCTGATACAGAATACAGCAACCTGGGTAGTGATGACTGCTACAGTGTGCACAGAGTATCTTTCAAGTTTGGGAACTCTACTGGCAGCTGGCACACACTTAGGTGTGATTCAAGTGTATAACACTATATGACTCTGGTTCGACTTATCTGAGAATTCATATCCTGTGGTATTCATCCACTTGTGCAACCAGATCTCACAGGGTTAACTATATCTAGATGCCATCTCTGTAGGATTCTCATCTATCATGAATTCAAAGTTTTTCCATTGTAGCCTCCATTTCCTGGAACTTTGTCTTGGTTAGAGCTCTAGCCTATTTCATCCCTCCTATGCTTCAGGAAACTTTACTTCTCTTCCATCTAGCAGAGGATGGTGCTTTAGAATATGTAGGTGGATATTGTGGCATACATGGCTTATTTATATGGAATTTGGTTATATATATATTTGTGGATTGGAGTTTTAAAGTTATTTATTAATAACAACTTAATGCCCCAGAAATGACAAATATAAATAAAGTTAATAAATACATAAATAAATAAAACATCCACTCACAGTCCAATTTCAGATAATTTTAGTTGCATCATACTTGAACTGGATCCTATCAGGTCAGTCAGCTGTTGAACAAGAATAATGCTGAACACAGAGGTACAAATTTGATACTGGAGCAATACACACACCAAAGATACTCTTTGGATTGTAAAATATGCTGTGCCATGGCACAACTGTCCTACTAAGAGATAACAACAACATGGGAGTATCATCAGGAATTTTAATGGACCATTTAGAATGCTACCAAAAAGGAATAAATAGTGCTTGGTATTTAGAAAACACAGGACTCAGCCGACTTTGAATTATAAATGAAACTAAAATAATCCAAATATCAAATACATAAATATTGCCAACCACAATCTAATTCTATAGCCAAAATAGATATTGAAAACATGTGAATGGGTAAAAACCCATTTTTAAAGCATTTATCGAAGATGAGAGGAAAGGGAGTTAATTTAGATAGGTAGAGCAGATAATTAGAATTGGAAGACATATATATTTTATTCACCTTTGAATGCAAATCACCTAATTCACATTTTTGAGCTAATATGAAAATTAGTTATCCTTTAATCTGATTTTTGTGATATAGTTCTTTCATTAGGTGCTACATGTGTAGGAAATACATACACACTGAAGTTGTATAAAAATATTAGAACAAACTACATATATGGTAAATACAAACTGCTATATCAAATAGCAATAGCCATATAAATGTGGAATAAAATAAGCATACTTTTAAACATGTACAACTTTAATAGAAAGTGATAATAGATTGAAAGTGTCCATCACTAGCTGATTCTCCTCCTCCATCTCCTCATTGGTAATGAGCCTTACAGATGAGGAAATTATTACACCTGTCTGATGGAATGCTTACCATCTGTGGTTGATAACACATAGATACATAAAGACAGATGCAATGTTAAGAGGAATAATGTGTGACTTCTGGACACTCCTAAGAAAATCAGGACTTTTAAAAATCACTACCTCACCCCTAAAATTGACAAATTGACAGTTTATTTCAGAATTTAGCCTTTTGCTCTCTTTGAGAAAAGAACTGTATGGAATTGCTTGGCTACCTTTCGCAGGCTCAAATTCATGAGAAACCAGTGGTAATGGCAAGACAGTTATGAGAAGAGGAAGGCAAGACACTTATGAGAAGACAAAAATAAGGAAATCATAAGGAGAAAAGAGACTCCTACATATGGCCAGCTGTCCACTAATTCCATAAACAAGTGCATATGGAGCTCATATAATATTTCCTGGATCTGTAAACAAATGCAAGGATACTGCTGAGAACAAAAGTTTACAACCATGAACCCAACTGGTAATCATGTACCCAGAAAATCCCCCTTTTCATCCTTCTAAATATATATTATATTTGTGGCATGATTAAAGGAGAGGAAGAAAAAGGAGGGACCTTATGGCTGCAAATCTGGCTGTTTCTTACTGAATTTCTTGCTTTCACAGAGTGAGCTAACCACCCTGCAAGCTCCACATATGGATAACATACCATGCTAAACTTGTTGGAATGTGTGGCTGGTAAGTAAAACCATGAACTTCCAAGAGTCTATGTATGGTTCAATTTGCAAATGAAATTATGGGCCCATTCCACACTATCCAATTATAATTTCCAAAGTGGAGGTAAGATTTCAAATTCCATGTGGTGCAAGTACCTAGAAATGCACATATATATACAAATACAAAAAGAATAGAGATAAAGATTAACCCACTTTCCTTACAACATAATTTAAATCTGGACTGGAAACCTCTATGTTTGGTTAACTTTAAAATAAAAATCTGCTTCACTATTTTTAATAGATGGAGATCGGATCTGCCTATTTAAGGATCCCTTGCTGAGCCTTTTGGCATCTAGCTTGCATTTTAATATTGTAGGAAATGTGGAAGTCTATTAACAGAAATGATTAATTCATTAGGATATTATTAGAATAATAGAGTTGAAAAGGACCTTGGAAGTCTTTTAATCCAATCCTCTGCTCAAGTAGGAGACATCATACTTATACTTTAAAAAACATATCTAGCAGTCATGATTGGGGAGAAAAGCTCTCATTTCTACTTTCAGGTTTATTTGAGAATGAATGGCTAGTTCTTGTTCAGTGATTTAAAAAAAGGGTTACCTTTTATGTATTATTACAGTTTCCCATACTGGAGGACTCAATATTTAGGTTTAATGACATGACTCAAATTCAATCAGCACAACTAGAATTGTGCTTATAACTGAGGGAAGTACTTCACACCCAATGGTTAACTGGGATTCTTTGCATGCAAATCATGTATTTTACTATTGAGCCATGGTACTCTGACAGGGAATAGGACAACTCACCACAGTCAACTCACTGCAAACAACTCATTTGCACAAAGCAGAATCATTTACAAAAATCTAAGTTGCCTTGCCAATCATGTCTCCATGCAGCCTTTGAAGATCATGTGATATTGGAAGGTGAAGTGAATAGTGAAAGATAATTTTTCTAGAATATGGAAGTACAGTAAATAATTCCGCTTATAGTAAATGGAACATTCCACAAGCTCCAAAGCCTGAATATTAAAAAAAAAGTAAAAGCAACACCACATTTTATCCGGTTTTACATAATCTGTAGCCACTGTATGTATATACGTGTGTGATAATGGAGTATGGGTAAAGATATGGAATCCAGTTCCCCAAACTAGGCAGATTTGACCAGAGCCACAACTGATTCCAAACCAGCACAAAGATCTTGTTTGAAGATATCCTAAATCTGATTGATCCAGAAGCTTCATGTTGCTTGTTAATCACAGTACTTAACCCTGCACACCTTTTCTTCTCTTCAGACTGGACTTGATGAACATATGTTCTACAGCTGTTCATACTTTAAACTATACAAGAATTTTCATACTAGATAAAATTTAATTTTGAGCCTTTCTTGCACTTTCTTGTTTGAATATGTAACGTGTAAATATTCTTAGTTCAGAAGGCAAATGATACACAATCTTGCCAATGTAGGTTTAATAACGACAACAAAGAAAAAGCTACTGTAAAAGGCTTATTAGCTTTAGGATGTAAACACCCATTGTAAGAGTATCAGAGAAAATTACTAACCAGCTATTTCGTGCTGGTGCTGAGTAAACAACAGTTGCTAAGGTGGAAATATTTTTCCAGGAGTTTTTTTGAAAGAAGAGAAGGGGAAGTTATAACAAAAGGAAAAGGTTGCTGAAATTGCAAGAGACAATGAATTGCATGCTCTGAGCCAAGATCCTCCGAACTAGGTTGAAATTAGTTGCTTTTGACCGCCAGGTGACCTCATGGCTGCTTGTACTGATAGACAATCTTCTCTTTCAATTCTTTCTCTGCGCATTATTTTTTTCTGAAATTATACATGCTAGTTGGTTTACTTACCTTTTGATTAGACTCAGCTTTGACCCTATTCTGTTGGGATATAATGCAAGTTTAAAACAAATAGTTTGGGGGAGGGGAAATTCATCTGGGGGTAAAGGAACATGACAGATTGACCCTCATGAAAGCCTGAAAAATTCTATCATTTTAAAGTCTGAGAAGAAAATAGATTTTTTTTTTATTTCACAATTAGGGGAATTTGTACAGAAATAAACCATTGAAGCAGCCTGACCTTTTAAATGGGAGAATGAAGGAAGAGAAGGAAATAGTGGTTTCTCAATGAAAATTCTGTTATAGTTGAAATAGGAAAAAAAATTGATCCCTCTTACCAGAAACTAACATCCTGCTTTATAGTACTTGTTAATTAGGAAAACCTAGGACAATATTGCTATATATATTAAAATGTTGTGTTTTCTTTTGGGAGATGAATTTCTCCTCTGTGCAACTATCCATTTTGCACTGAATTATCCATTCAAATACATGTTATTTTCCTCAGAATTCCAGAAAATTCAATCAAAATTCAATCAAAATTCTTTACGTAGGAGTATTCTTTTCGTGAATTGTTCTTTTGGTGAAGTTGTCCAAATGACATTGTCCAAATTGACATTAAAAATGCATTGTATTGCACAGATAGCCAATTTCTATTTTCTTTTTATCAAGTTATAGAGCACACGCTAAATTCAGTTGCTACCCACGAAAACTTAAGAAAACAAATATAT
>BLBF01000051.1:6589880-6663274 GCA_015471245.1 Laticauda colubrina
ACCTGAGCACAGACAGACTCCCTCAGATGCCTCCAACTCAAACACCCCCCCACCAGGCACCCAGGTGAAACCCAGCTTGCTAATGAATAGCAGCTTGCTAATGAAGAGCAGCCGTCCCTTCACACGGAGCCAAGGTGCACTGAAAGCCTCCAACACAAGAACAGAGTGTTGCCAGCCAATCAAAGCCACAAAACAGACAGAAGAAACCAGAAACACCAATCAATCAAACTCCAAGTCCAATGAACACAGACCCAGGCTCCTAGCCAATCAGAACGGACCAGCCTCAAATTTAAAACCAGGAGCTGTGAGACCCACATCCATACAGAAGCCTGATGATGGCAGATGGGATTCTGCTGAAACGTTGCTACAACTTTAACAGCACTACAATGACGTGGGATAATACCCAAAGGAAGCTGAACAGCACACATCAGTACCCGCGAAAGCTTAAAAAAAACAAATATATATATAAATATAAATATAAAATATAAGGCATATATGAAGTCCCCTGTGCATCATGCCCGGCCACATACATTGGATACATTGATATGTATCCACATACTGATATGATACATATTGATATGGATCCACATACTAGATACATTGGACAGACCAATAGAAGAATAAGTACCCGCCTGGATGAACACAAAAATGCAGTCAAAAAGCTAGAACACACTTCCTCACTCGTCCAACACATGAAACGCACAGATCATAGCATCAACTTCAAAGGTACCAGACCTTAGCCACTATAGAAAAACCCAGCCACAGAATCATCAGAGAAGCCATAGAGATTGAAAAAAGACCTGAAAGCATGAATAGAAGAGATGATTCCACCAGACTGTCAATCATTTGGAAGCCTGCACTCTCAAATAAAAAGATCTCCACACCACAAGCCAGGCAAACACCTAGGCACAAACAGACGCCCTCTGATACCTCCAGCTAAACATACCCCAACCAGGCACCCAGATGAAACTGAGCTTCCTAATAAATGATAGCCGTCCATTTACTCGGAGCCAAGCTGCACTAAAAGCCTCCAAAGACAGGAACACAATATTGCCAGCCAATCAAGACACACACAAAAAAAATAGCCACAAAACAGACAGAAGATATTAGAAACACCAATCAAGCAAAACACAGCAAACTCCAAGACCAATAAACACAGACCAAGACTCCCAACCAATCAGGATGAAAAAAAAAAACCATTCTGGCACAGCGTAGGCTAGCCTCAAA
Source organism: Laticauda colubrina (assembly GCA_015471245.1). Lineage (NCBI taxonomy): Eukaryota > Metazoa > Chordata > Lepidosauria > Squamata > Elapidae > Laticauda > Laticauda colubrina. The sequence continues at coordinate 6,591,108 of BLBF01000051.1, forward strand.
TTTAAAACTAACGGCTGTGATAGCCTGACTCACAGACAAGCACAATACAGAAGCCTAATGATGGCAGATGAGATTCTGCTGAAATGTTGCTACAACTTTAAAAGCACAACTACAATGACGTGGGATAATACCCGAACGAAGCTGAACAGCATACACACACACACACACACACACACACACAATATATATATATATATATATAATATAAATATAGAATAGTTAAACATAATTTTAAAATAATTGCAGACTCAAAATCTTATCTGACCTATTTAAAAAGCCTGGTTAAATGAGAAGGACTAAATTTCTTTTCAAAAAGCAGGAAAAAAAAATAAGACTAACAGCAATTCAAATTGCTAGAAAACAAAGCAGGAGAATTTCCACTGCATACATGCCACAACTTTTCTGTCAACACTAGACTCATGTAACATTTATTCCTAAATAAACAATCCTTAGATAATATGGCTCCAGTGACCAAATACACTAACATTTTTACGCATGTTTACACAAGCTACTTAGAAAAACACATATATTATTGAATAATGTTCCAAATATGGTTCACTTTATTAATTTCATAAAAAAAAACATGTATTATTTTGTCTGCACCTTTTTCTAAAATGTGTACCAATGTAATCTTTAAATTAACAGCACTGCAAATTTAAATTACTATGCCTTGGGAATTATGAAGCAGTATAGATATGTGTTTTATTTATTTATCTATCAAAGTAAAGTACTGGCCATCTCACTCTCAGTATTATAATATGGATTAAATAAAATATTGAATTTCTCTCTCATCCCTAATCCATTCTCTCTATAAAATGAAAGCAGAAAGAGGCAGAAGTATGGCACTTAAGCAACACAGCAAACAGTAAGGGAGGAAAAGGGAACAGTAACGAGACACCATTGGTAGAAAGCCCTCAGTTTAGCAATTTCATTTTATCTGAACTTGATTATTTTCTCAAATGATCATCCTTACTTCATAGTTCAAATACAGTATATACACCAATTATTTTCATTTATTTTTGTCAAGTCAATGGCAACTTTATATATCCTTCACATGATCTACTTCAGTATTTTATTTCCAAATGTTCCAGCTATTATAAGCTGCTTGTTGTAAGTACTAGAAAAACCATCACTCTTCATTCTTTAGCTATTTTCTATATCACATTCTCTAGATTCGTGTGCATCAACTTTCAGAATAACAAACAAAATCCTAGCTGTTGGTCTACTCACCTACTTATATAGTTCTTATGCCAAGAAGGTTAAAATTAACATAGCTCGGCACTATATAATTCTTTATTTTTAATACTAAGATAAAAATGATGAAATATTGAGACAAGTCAGCTATTGCAAAAATGTGTAATGTTAATTCACATAGGCATGGTTAGTAAGCAGGCTAATTAACCTGGAATACAATATATTGTGTACATGATATATATGCAAGTTGATTAGAGTAGGAGCTGGAGCTAGATTGAAAACCACTTCACAAAGTCACTTCCATGCATAATCTCATTAACAACAAAAAAGATAGCCTGTCTGGAAATCACATTCCCTAACAAGAAATCATCCCAGCCACTCCAAATAAATATGCTAGGGAAGGCTTGGGATGGGTGCTAACTGTAGCACTCTACGCTCATTACTTTTCTTTCTAATTCAGTGCTATTTGGTTTTTTTAATTATTGCTTGTTCATGTTCACACAGATTTTAAAAATAGTTCCAGAACCAAAAAATTGATGTCCCAAATTTTATTTCCTAACAACAAAAAAGTCTACTTTGTCCCCTGCCCAACATACTGTTTCTGACGCTTTTAAATGAATTGTTCATTGAGAGACAAAAAAAAGATGAACCTGAATTGAAATAAGATTCAGTGACAGGTAACTTTTGAGAAAGCCATACAAAACTTTGAAATGAACAGCAGTTTCACATCTGGCCTATCATTTGATCCACTGCTCTGTTTTCTTTGGCTGTACAATACTGTACTCCTGACCTTTGCTGCTTCAGCTTGGGGGTCCATCTAATGTTCCAGACTGTAACCTTTTCACCTGATTGCACATGGATGACCTCAGGCCTCTTCCCCTGTCTCCCAACCACTTTCTGTCTTAAAATGAACGCTTTAGGCATGTAGAAAATGTGGCTATCTTACTTCTGGACAATCTACACAAGAACATTATCAGCTGCAGCTGTCCTGCTTTAGTAGACAAAAAAGTTGTGAAAATACAATAACACTACACTGAAATTACATGTTCAGAAAAAATGTGTTCCAAGAATGAAGAGAAATTTTCATATACACTTCTGCTGCACAAAACATGCAAAGGTGAAATGACAATTTGAACAAGAGAGTCCCACTAATAAGTAATCTCCTACTCAAGTATACTTAAGCCTTTTATAAATTTCTTCTTCCCTCTAGAACAGAGACCAATTATTTATTATTTATTGTTTACCCTCCCCATTAGACTGGGCAACAATTTTTTCCCCAAAAATTTGCTTTCTGAAATATTTTTGGGTGATTTTGGTGAATCTTGAGAAATATGAAATTAACTTTTACTGATTATAATGTATTTAATCACATGTTTCTGACAAGTTACATGAATTCAACAGGGCCAGAATGCAATGCTGTTGATTTTCATAGTATCTGATGTATCTTTCAGCAGTATACAACAATAGTCAGCTAACATTGATGGATTCCAGTTGGCCTAATAATATTCTTCCAATTGTTCTTCCATTACAATGTAATAATGAAATGACCAAGTTTGTCACTGACTTGTACTTGGATTTTCAGGAAACAAGTCCTACTGCAAATGCAGAAAATGAATTTTCAGTAACATGTTACTCTTTGTGGTTATGTATGCTGTAAGAAGTTTGTCAACCAACTGAATGTAGCTTGATGCTCTGTAGTTGCCAAGAAAATTCTCAAAGACATCCTTGAATACTTTCCAGACTATTTTCTTTAGCCCCACTAGCAGATCTTCAAACTATTTGTCATTAATGACATATTTGATATGTGGGCCAACACCACCTTCCCTAATATTGACATCAGTTATTCTTGAAAACATCTGTCTCACATAACAAAAACCCTCACCTTCTTTGTTCATTCACCCTCACCTTCTTTCACAAAACTTTTCATCAGTCCGACTTTATGTGAAGTAGAGGTAAAAATATTTTTATTGGGTCAACAAGTAGTTCATGTGCTATGTTTACCTGACCTGGTAGAATTCTTTTGGTTATTTTTTTGTAATGTAATGAGACTCTCTTGCATGATTGTCTCATTTGTACATGTAACAATGGTACTTGGTATATCTGAGTTGCATTCCAAAGAGCACAGCTACTACTTTTACATCTCCATAGATATTCCAGTTGTACTTGGTTTACTGGATATGCTTCAACAACAGTTCCATGTTTTCATATTTCTCTTATGTGTGCAGCATAACTGACAGGTACTGAAGGGTGCATTATGTAAAAGCAGATGATTATGTAAAAGGGGTGTTGGTCCTACCTGACATGCCTCTTCTCAAGGAATCAAAGGGAGAATCCAGGATGGGTAGTCCCTAGTCTCATAGCTCTGCAGATCGAGTTGAAAAACTGAGGACATCCCCCCTGTGAATGGTCCCCAGTTCTGAACAATGTCGAAGTGAATTCCGCTATTCCTCGTCTTCAGTCTAGACAGTCTATTCAATGATACAAAAAAAATTCCTTTCCTCCTTATTCTGACTAGACAGAATACAGGGTGGGACTGGATTCTCCCTCCGACTCCCTGAGAAGAGGCATATCAGGGAAGACCAATGCTCTTCTCCACTGAGCTGAAGGGAGAATCCAGGATGGGACATACCAAAGCTGCCTGTTGGCTGTCTTACGGGTGGAAACTGGACTGGTCGGAGGTCCCCACCTCTACATGAACCTGGAGGACTCATCTTCCAAAAGACATCTCCGCAGAAGCAAAAGAGTCAATCCTACAATGTTTTATGAATGGGGTCACAGACTACCACGTTGCAGCTCGACAAATGTCTAGAACTGATGCCTGCATTGCCCAGGCTTCAGTAGTCGCCACACTCCTGGTTGAGTGTGTGGTGATTCTCCTGGGCACAGGGAGAGTCTGTAATTCATAGGCTTTAGCAATACAGGCTCTGAGCCAGCGATCCATGGTAAAAGGTGTCACCCTGTGGCCCAGAGTTGATGGCTGAAAGGAGATGAACAGGGATTCAGTCTTCCTGAAAGAAGAGGTTTTTTTTGATGTAAATACAGAGGGCCCTCCTAATGTCCAAGGAATGCCATTTCCTTTGCAATGCATGATTAAGCTTGGTACAAGAGTCAGGCAAAATCAACTCCTGTGAACGATGGAATAAGGAGTTCACTTTGGGCAAAAAGATAGGGTCCAACCATAGAACCACCCTGTCCGCATGGAACACACAAACTGACAAGGCCACCAACTCTGAGATATGCCTGGCCAATGTGATGGCCACTAGGAATGACACCTTGTACGTGAGCAGATGAAGGCTGGCTTCATGCAAGGGTTCAAATGGGGAAGAGGTCAGCACCTGCAGGACCTTCAGTAAATCCCAGGTGTGGTAATGATGGACCACAGGTGGCTTCAAGTTCGTAGCTCCCCGAAGGAAGGCTCTCACCCTGGGATGTTGGGGAAGAGTGGTTGAGTCCTTGAATGACACTACCAAGGCCAAAGCAGTCACCTGTCTCTTTAAGATATTGAGGGAGAAACCCTTGTCCAAACCATCCTGTAGGAAGTCTAACACATTAGTGACAGATACAGTACTGGGGTCCAATTGGTGGCTGGCACACCAACTACAGAAAATCTTCCATGTGGCGTCTTATATCCTGGTCATGGAAAGTCTTCTGGCCTCCTGGATCATCTGAATGACCTTTCTGGAAAACTTCTCCAATTTTAGCAGCCCCCGCTAAAGCACTAGACTGTCAACTGGAACCATGCTGGCTCCAAATGCTTGACTGGACCCTGGCTGAGGGAGACCCTGTGTGGGGGAATTGTCCAAGGTCTGGCAACCGACTGGCCTACCAGGTCAGTGAACCAAGGCTGCCTGGGCCTGTAAGGGGCTACCAACAAAATCTCCACCCTCTCTATCAGTACTTTTCTGATTGTTCCCAGAATCAGGGGAAGGGGGAAAGGCATACAATAGTCCCTGGGGCCACTGCACCAGAGAGTGTTGACCCCTTCTTTCCCCAGTGCTGGAAACAGTGCAAAGAACCTCAGGAGTTCCGAGTTCTCTGTAGATGCAAAGAGGTCCAGAATCAGATGGCCAAACCATTCTGCATCTCCTGAAACAGACTGGGATGCAGTCGCCCTTCTGACTGGTTGACCTTGGCCCTGCTCAATCAGTCTGACTGCATGTTAGAAACTCCTAAGATGTGTTCTGCTCAAAGGGACAATGGGTGTCTCTCCACCCATCTGCACAATTGAGTCACCTTCTGCATCAGGGATCTAGAGTGATTGTCCCCCTGATGATTTATGTGGGCCTTTGTGACCACATTGTCTGTAAGGAAAAGTACATGCCTTCCTGCCATATCCTATCTTAGACCTTGAGAACTAAGCAGGCAGCCCTGAGTTCCAGCCAATTTATATTATGGGTAAGCTGGATTCCTAGGTGAGCCCCCCAACCATACAGGCTGGCGTCGGTGGTGATGGTAATCCTCTGGGGCTCCCTGTACAAACACACCTGATCCCTGGCCTGGGACTGCCACCAATGGAGCGAGTGAAGTACTGGCAAGGGCACTCGAACACTCGTCACTGAGTCACCCCTGGCCACCCTCTGATAAGGGAGCAAGAACCACTGCAGGGTTCAGGCATGGAAGTTGGCCCATGGAACAATGCCGATCATCTTGCCGAGAAATTGAGACAGCAAGATGATAGGGGCCTCTCTGGAAGACAGGATTTGTGATGTCATGTCCCTGACATCAAGAGATGCTGTCATGTCCTTGACATCAAGAGATGCTGTCTCAATGCTCCTGGGAACCCTCATCGCTGAGTCACCCCATCTGCCCTCTGATAGGGGAGCAGGAACTACTGCAGGGTTCAGGCATGGAACAATGCCGATGTACAATATTATCTTGCCAAGAAGTTGAGACAGCAAGATGATAAAGGCCTCTCTGGAAGACAGGATCTATGATGTCATGTCCCTTATGCTGTCTCAACACTCCTGGGAGAGGAAGACTTGATCTGCCAAAGTGTCTATGATAGCCCCCAAATGCAAGAGACGAGTCGATGGGACTAGATGGCATTTGTCCCAGTTTATTGAGAACCCGTGCTCTCAAAGCATCCTGATTGTAGACACCAAATCCTCCTCCACCTGGGGCAGGAAGAGGATGCTATTAGGATGTCGTCCAGATAGCACTGGATCCTTATGGGCAAGGATCCTGAGGTATGCCACTATGGCCGCCAGGAGCTTGGTATATGTCTGTGGGGCTGATGACAGGCCGAACGGGAGAAATCTGTATTGAAAATGGTGGCCGCCATAGCAAAACCTCAAGAACTGACAGTGGTTGGGTTAGATGAGTTCATGGAGGTAGGCCTCCATTAAGTCTACTGAAGCCAAAAAGTCTCCCAAAAATTCCCTCTAGGATGGAGTGGAGGGAGTGTATCTTGAACCTTCGGTATACCAGGTGCCTGTTGAGCCCTTTCAAGTTGAGGATCTTGAAAGGGTTGAGGATCTCTCACCACTCCCCCCACCCCCCGAGGCCTTTGGAATCACAAACAAGATTGAATAAAAACCCCGTCTCTTCTGATCTACTGGAACCGGCTGGATGGCATGGATGTCCAGCTGATGCTGAATCACTGATTCCATGAGATCCCTCTTTGAGAGGTCCCTGGAAACAGGGCAGCACACAAAGGCTCGGGGGGGGGGGGAAGGAAAGAAACTTCAGCGAAAGACCTGATTTTAATGTTGTCAGGATCCAAGCATCCATCATGGTCTCTTCCCACTTCTGCCAGAGTAGAGATGGTCCCCTATGGGATAAATGCCTTTTTGCATCACTTTTTGTGTCTAAAAGGTCTGCTGGATCTCCAGAATGATCTCTTGCCCTCTGGCCTCTGACACCCTCTGGCAGCAAAGGCCAAAATATCAGCCTAAGAAGAGGATTGTTGGAAGAAGAGCCTACTTTGATGGGGAAAGCTTGCCCCAGCCTCTCCCTGTTTAAAGGAGGGCTTCCTGTAATAAGGCAGAGACCTGTAATCAAAGCACCTCCCCTTGGGAGGGCAGGATTTGCCACTTCTCCCTGGTCTTCATTAAAAAGAGGTCCAGGACCTCCCCAAAAAGCCTCTCTCCCTTAAAGGGAGCTGACGCCAGCTTCCATTTGTTCCTGGTGTCCATCTGCTAATTTCTTAGCCAGAGGAGCCTCTGTGCTGTTACAGATGAGGCCATATCTCTGGACGAAAATTTGGCTGAAGTGAGGGTCAACTGGCAGCAAATTGAGTTGCAGCAATTATCTTGTTCAGGTCTTGATGCACCCTAAGGTCCTCAGATGGAATTCTGCCCTGCAACTGTCTTAGCCACTGCGAAGAGGCACGTGTGAAAAATGATGCAGTCATGGATGCTCTGTTGGCCCAGGCATTGGCTTGATGTGCTCTGCAGAAAGCCATCTCTTGCCCCCTGCTTTTAAAACATCATCCGTGTCAGGTGGAATGACTGATGAGGATGCTAGGCCCACCACTGGGCCATCTACCTTTGGCACTTCAATAATGTCTAAAAGGTCTTGGTTCATGTTAAATAGGGTCGTCTCTGACCACTAGGATGAGTGTACACCCCAGGGGAATCCCACTGTCTTTTAATCACATTCAAAAACATCTGGGGCACAGGCACTGCATCTACCACTGATGTTTTTTCAATGAATAAATAATCCTCCTGCTCCTCTCCCTCTGGGGGAAGATCTCGGGTGACCGTGTCCTTCTTTAAATGGGCCATGCTCTTACCCTTAATCAGCAGTCTTTTAAAAAGCCAGCTGGAAAAGGCCTTTAAATGAGGGGGGGACCTACTACCTCCGACTCGTCATCCGAAAAAATATTTTCCGATGGGAGGTCCATTTCGGAGACATAAGTCTGGCTCCTTTCTGATGGGGATGAGGAACGATCTCTATGGTAGATCAGCAGCTCTGCTAAAGAGTGGCCATACCCTGAGGAATGCCTCTATTACCGTCCTAACAAGACAACTGGCACAGCCAGTTGATTTTTGCTTGAAATTCTTGCCTAACTGTTTGGGAGATCTAAGTTCTCATGAAGGCTGGCATCTCTTTCATCTGGGCTTCCTCAGGTCACAATCCCGCCACTGTAGGTATAAAAGTGACCTCAGGTACAGCTCTGGTTCTGCTGGAGGATTGGGCTCCAGGTCCAGCAGCCATAATCCTTTCTGATTACTCAGAAACAGTATAAGCAGCCTCTGCCCTAATTGGAGGTTTCCCTGCAAATCTTGGGTACTTGAACCACCAGGTGACCAGACAGTCAAATAATGTCTATCTGACAATTGGTCTTGCTGCCTGCTATCCTGGGGAATCAGAGGAGAAATGGCTGTGCTGTCAGCCATCTTGGATTGCCTCTCAGCCTTGTCAAATTCTTTATCCAAGGCCTCCTGTCTGCATCTAGCCTGTCTTTCCTCTGCCCTAGAAGGTCTTTTGGGGGCTTGGCCCCGGCTCTAATTCTAGTTGCTGTCTCTAAATAAGCAGACTTGAACTTAGCTGATCCTTTTGCAGCTCTCTCTCTACTCTGCTGAGGAGCTGAGAGTTTCTGATTAGCTCCCCTGGCAGCCATCTTGAGCCCACCAAAAATAACTATCACTGACAGAGGGAGAGAGAAAAAGCAAAAGAAGAAAAATAAAATCATTTAGCCCAAGGCTGGCTGCTCTGGCTAAAGCAGCTGTCCACCACTTCAGGAGGCAAGTGCGACCAGGAAGTGGTGAGCTCAGCACAGCTCCGCAATTTTAACTAAAAGTTAGAAGAAGAAAAAATGGTTGATTATTTAAAATTGTCACAAGCCCTGACAGATCAGTGACTTGCAAGTCAAAGTGCTGGCTGCACCATAATAACTTTGGCAGACTCAAGTGTCTTACAGCTGCTATGGTGCTCTGGTAACTGGTCAAGAGGGTCTGGATCAAATCCAGATGTCTATCACTCCCATGAGGGACAATCCTAGATGCAAGCTGCAGAATTGTTCCTAATCATCGGAAACAGCCACTCAAGCCGAAAAGGGGCTGGTGCGCCTCGCAGCTGCTGCAACTAACCAAAATAAGAAGAATTTTGGGAGAGAGAAGAATGATTTTTAGAAGAGAGAAACCTAAAGAAGGCACTGATTCCCGCTCCCAGCCAGGCCACATGGGCTCTCAGGGACATCTCTGACCACAGTCCGACCAACAGATACCAAAAAATCCAGTCTACCAGCAAAGAAACTTTAAAAATTAATCAAAAGCTTTTAAAAATGCAAAAGGAAAAAAGGCACAAAAATTTTAAAAAAAAGGCTAGACCAGCAAACTGGCTACCTGTGAAACCTGTTCTAAGTTTTTAACAAAAAAAACTCTGTCCAGGGGGTGAATATTTTTCAACAATTCAAACAATTCAGAGTCCATTTAAGGGTGGTCTGAATACTCTGAGACCGAGTGAAGAACTGGTGACCGTTACCAAGGGGTGGGGGTGTCCTCAGTTTTTCAACTCAGTCTGCAGAGCTATGAGACTAGAGACTACCTATCCTGGATTCTGTCTTCAGCTCAGTGGAGAAGCAGACAATTTCTATAAAATTGTATGTGATACATTAAATTACAGATTATTTTCATGAAGAGCATCCAAAAATATAGATACTTATAGATACACATAAAAGTGTTCAGGGACCAAGATCATCATTGTCCAATGTTTCAACTGGCAATTAAATATGTAATTAAATGAGAGGTTGATAAGATAGAAAATATTTTTCCAAGCTGAATACCATGTAGTACAGTGTTAAATGCAGGAATTTCCACCTTCTCCTGGCTTTCAATGTATCATTCAACCTTTAATAGAGTAAAGAGAAATTCATATTTTTAGCCTCATGTTTAAATAAAGTTTCAATGAAAAAGAATAAATGATGTAATGAAGAAACAAGTACACAGAAGACCTGTGAACAGTTGACCTGAGGACTCTTCTGCCTTTTTCACAAATGCCATTGGAACAAATAACTTCATAAAGAAAAGAATTAAAAAGGAAACTTCTCAACCTCAATGGCTGTTGTGTCAAGAGACCAAATGCCATTTGAAAAAATTAAAAAGGAAACTTCTCAACTTCAATGGCTGTTATGTCATTGAGACCAAATGCCATTTGAAAAGTTCAACAGGGAGTCCAGAAGAAATAGTATAATCTAGACTTCCTGAGCATTCCTTTTTCATCACAACTGGCAAATTCAGGAAAGATTAAACATTAAGAATGGGTATTTCAATTTAGTTTTCCTTTGCTCTCCTCATCTTGTTTCTTCCTTTGTCACAACTTTCTAGGTGGTAAACCTGAGTTGTCTGTTTTCATTATTATATGTGCTATGATATGAAAATTTCAGACTGAAGAGCAGGGTATAAGTGCTTTATTTAAATATATATAAATAAAAGTGAAATGCCACTCATGCATCATCATGAAATCTCCAGAACCGTAAAGCCTACAAACTTGAAATTTGGCACATATGTTCCTCTTGGCTTCTAGGTGCTCACTAAGAAAGGATTTTTCAAAATGATCATCAGAACATTAGTATTTCATATATTATTATTCACACGCTCTGATGCTAAGGGGTTTTACTCCCCCTCCCCACCTGAAAAGAAATCTGTTCCAAATGCAAAACACGCAGAGGAGACGGGTTTCAATTTCAGTTTCACAGCAGAAACTAGCTTTAGTACAGAGCAGTTGAGCTAAGTCATGCCCAGGCTCCTTGCTATCTCCTTTTTGCTCACACAGCAAATACTGCTTCAGTTTCCAAACAACCCTCAACTCTCTCACACATTGACAGGACACTAGCCAGATGAATATTGATGAATCCTGGTAGGCACAATTCCCCCTCCCACCCTATTTTCCTCCCCAAAAATCAAGCCCAATAGCATAGTTTCATAGTGAAGCATTGGTGTAGAGCTAGTAAATTAATATAATATGGAATAGAATTGGAGGATAAATAGAAGTAACTTCTTGTCTGAAAAATAAATCTGGCTTGCCCTTAATCATTTCCACAATGAAAAGAAAAGAAAAAAGGCAACCATGAAACAATCCAAATAGTAATTAGAGATTTAAGGCAAAAATCAATTTTAATTAAAATAACTCCACAGATATGTTACTACTAGTGGCATGTCCTGCCCAAAATATTTTGTTATTCAAGGTTCACAATGTAAATGGTCTGTTTCTTCCTCCTAATTACTATAAGTGCAATCAAAAAGTTATCCGAAGTCTCACTGAAATTAACTAGCTTCACAATAGTTAGAGCAGAAGGATTTCCCAGTAGGCTGTGACTCATATGCCAGATCTGTTTCTTATTTTATGTTTTAAAATGTGCTCAAGATTTACCACTGAAAATCTTAGTCAAGTGTTTTATGGATAATGTAGCCATGTGTTACTTTACTCAATTCACAATGCAAATGCCTAAATTCAAATCAAAGTCAGTTACTAATGCTACTAATTTATGTATGTATTTAAATTTAGCAAAAGTTTTATGCGGACTTTCTTCTACCAAAGTAATTGCACTGTATTGCCCATTGAAGGCTAATCATTCTAATTCAGTGTATAATTTATATACAAACAGATTATATAAATGTATTTGAAAGTAATACTGAAAAATATTTTCACCTTTCGAGTGTCACAATATACTATGTTATTCATTTATTCCATTTCTAATCCACTTTTTCTCCAATCAATGAGATGTTCAGAGCATTCCCTCTTCTTATTTTTCTTCATATATGAAGTGAGAGGTAGTCCAAATCTAAAATCACCCAATGAGTTTTTAAAGCTGAACATAGATTTTACCTCACATTTCCTAGATCCTAGTCCAACACAATAATTATTACACCATTAAGCTGCAACAAAAAGAACTTCGTTATTGACTATTTATACAATATACTTTAGTTATTGTATTATTGTATTGTTATTGTATAGAAAACAATAAAACTGAATATATATATTTATTTTCGCGGGTACTTACATGTATGGTATTCAGCTTTGTTCGGGTATTTTCCCACGTCATTGTAGTTGTGCTTTTAAAGTTGTAGCAATGTTTCAGCAGAATCTCATCTGCCATCATCAGGCTTCTGTAGTGAGTTCATCTGACGAACACCTGGGTGCCTGGTGGGGGGGTTAGGTTGGAGATATCAGAGGGAGTCTGTTTTTGCCCAGGTGTTTGCCTGGCTTGTGGCATGGAGATCTTTGTATTTGAGAGTGCAGGCTTCCAAATGATTGACAGTCTGCTGGAATCATCTCTTCTATTCATGCTGTCAGGTCTTTTTTCAATCTCTATGGCTTCTCTGATGATTCTGTGGCTGGGGTTTTCTATAATGGCTAGGGTTTTAGTGCCATTGAAGTTGATGTTGTGACCTGTGGTTTTCATGTGTTGGACCAGTGAGGAGGTGTATTCCAGCTTTTTTACTGCATTTTTGTGTTCATCTAGGCGGGTACTTATTCTTCTATTGGTCTGTCCAATGTATGTGGCCGGGCATGATGTACAGGGAATTTCGTATATACCTTGGTTTTCCAGGTCAATTTTGTCTTTGGGGTTTCTCAGGATGGCTGCTATTTTTTTGTCTGTTTTGAAGGCAGTCTTGATGTGATGCCTGTGTAGTATCTTACTGATTTTATCTGTGGTACCTCTTATGTAGGGCAGGACAGCTGTTCCATGGATCTGTTGATCTTCTAGGTCTCTGCTATGTCTTGGTGTGTTTTTGTGGATCAAGTTGGTGATTTTGTTTTTGTGGAAGCCATTGGCTGTCAATACTTCAGTCAGGGTGCATAGTTCAGTCTTTATATGTGTCTTATCTGCCAGGCGTTTGGTTCTGGTAATTAGTGTTTTAGCGATGGAATTTATCTGTGCTGGGTGGTGGTGGGATTGGGCGTTGAGGTAGCGGTTGGTGGGTGTTTTCTTCTGGTATATGGTGTGTCCGAGTGTGCCATCTGTTCTTTTGTAGATTAGTACATCTAGGAATGGTAGTTGTTTGTTTATTTCCGTTTCCATGGTGAACTTGATTTTGGGGTGTGTGTTGTTTAGGTGTGTTAGGAAATTGTTTAGGTTTTCTTTTCCATGGGGCCAAATCACAAATGTGTAATCGATGTATCTTAGCCATAATTTGGGTTTGTGGGTGGCATTAGCCAGGGCTCTGGATTCGAATTCTTCCATGAACAGGTTTGCAATGATGGGTGACAGTGGTGATCCCATAGGGGCTCCTTCAATTTGCTTGTATCTTTGTCCTTTGTATATGAAATATGTGTTGGTTAGGCAGTGTTCTGTTAGTTCCATGAGGTCTTTAGCTGGTTGGTATTTATTTTTGATGATTTCAAGGGTTTCTTTTATTGGGACTTGAGTGAATAGTGAAACCACATCGAAACTTACAAGCAGATCTTCTTGTTCTACGTGTAGATCTTTGATCATTTCTAAGAAGTGGTATGAGTTTTGTACATATGAAGCTGCGATTTCAGCATGGGGCTGTAGTTGTTTTGCTAAGTATTTAGCTAGGTTTTGTAATGGTGCTCCTATGGAGCTGACTATGGGTCTGAGAGGTATGCCTTCTTTGTGTATTTTTGGGAGGCCGTATAATTTGGGGCATCTAGAAGATTTTTCTCTTGGGATGATTGTTGGATTTCTTTGCTTATGTGGCTGGTTATAATTTTCTTCTTGGTTGATTTTTCTAGATATGTAGATTATATATATATATGTATGTATGTATGTATGTATGTATGTATGTATGTTTGTATGTATGTATGTATTTTATATATATACTTTAACAAATCTAAGGACATCATACAACTCTGAGAAAAAATGGGTTGGCATATTATCTAGCCACCCTCATCAAAGGATACTTTTAGTTTTGGAGCTTAAAGGTATGCCTGTTCTTAGAGAGAATTATATCCTCATTTAGCTGTCCCACAGCTGACCCAGAGTCTCTCGGTCATGTGTGGCAGACACTCATCCTCAAATCAATAAGCATTAAATCAACCTCATTTTCTACCATTTAAATTAACTATAACCACTTTAATTGCGAATTCATTGCCAGCAAATGGCTTATTGCCTTTTACATTAGAGCCCCGATTTACTTGCATGTCACAGACCATTGAGAATAGTTCTGCACATTCTAGAAATCCTTTCTTCTTCCCTCATTTTTTTTTGTACATCTCACAAGCAGGAGGCTTTTAGGTTGGAAGCATTTTCAGAAGTTAGCCATTAAGCCCCTGCAGTAAGGCATTTGAACACTCAACCCAGACACCTACAGCCAATATTTTGGGTGAGAAATATTTACATCCACACATTTTCACATACAAAGTGCCCTGGCCTATGGACCTTAGGAATCCTTTTCTTCCTTCTCACGTTTTCTCCCTCATTCCTATGTCAGTTCATATTTTATGAGCACTAATGACATTTAGGTAGACATGTGCTTGCTCTATATTCCACCACATGCTCAGATAACATGTGGTTATAACTCAATGTGATTACACACAGGAAAGGATGAACAACTATTCAGCCACTAGAGACCAATTAGATCTTTGCATATGTGAGAGAACTGCAGTAGTCATCATATAGGGGAGACCAGGATTCCTATTTTCATTCTGTTTTTGTGAGGGGGTATCTTTTTTATTTTTTAATATGTTAAATCTAAAACATTATATTTTTATTTGTTTTATTTCAGCTTTGTTAATTATTTTGCTTCGTTTCCCCTTTTTAATTTGCTTAGAATATACTTCATACACTTATTAACTTGTTTCTTCTCAGAAATTGTATTGCTGGTTTATTACTGAATGGTATAATTTCTGTTGGCTGGATTTAGCTTATTTTCTTTTTATATATATTTATATAAAATTTTATTAAAAGTTTAAAAGAGAACATAAAAATTAATACAAACTAATGTAGACTAAAAAAAGCAAAGAGAAAGAAGAAAAGACAAAATTATTGTTTTAAGCCCAGAGTCGTTGGACATGAGATGGGTAGCAAATAAATTTTATAAATAAAAAACAAATAGTAATAAAATATAGGATTGTGGAAAAAAGAAGAAAAAGGAATAGAAGAAGCTTTCAAATTCTTTTGCAGCAAATGTAAATATGGTTACAAATTTGTTTCTTACTCTACAATTTGCAGTTAAAAGCTTTTTTTTTTTTTGTATTAATCATATAAGGGTATTTTTGTTCTTGTTTCATACTAAAAAGTAGTTTCCAGTTGGCTATAAATATAGATATTTTCTTTTTCTAATCAAAGAAGTTAATGTTGCTATTTGTGCAAGTTCTATCATCTTCACCAGAATGGTGAATAGTGTTGAACTTTTCTATGTTTCAACATATAATAATTTTGCTGTAATTGTTTTATATAAAAACAAAGTTACATGATTTTTTTTCTACTTGCCTGTTTATTAGTCCCAAAAGAAAAATCTTTAGTTTCAATTGTACCTTAAAATATTCTGAATTAATGCATATATTTATATTCAGAGGTTTTTTTACCCTTTTTACATGTCCATCCAACATGGTAGAATATCTTTTCATATTCTTCATATTTTCAACAAAGATTCTTTAAACATTCTGGAAAATTTCTCTGATGAAAGATACCAAGAATACATCATTTTGTAAAACTTCTCTTTAAGATTAGAACATAAGGTAAATTTCAGTCCTTTCAACCACATATTTTCCTATTGACCCATTTGTATTTTTTAATCAGAATTTTTAGCCTATTTTATCATACATTCTTTCATTACATTTTCTGTCTCATATTTCAACAAGACCTTATACATTTTAGTAATAACATGTTTATCATTGGTATATAATTCTGTTTCAAATTCATTTTTACATTGTTTAAAGCTCACACCTATGCAATCTTTTATCCACATTTAAACCTTTGTGATGATTTGTATATAAGAAAACCATTGTAAAGTACATCCTTCTGTTGTCAAATCTTTTCTTGATTTTATTTTACAATCTCCTTGAGAAAATTCTACTATCATAATAAGTTAACCATTTATATTTACTCATCAGTTCTTGTCTATAAAATTGTTCTTGTGTTGAAAGTCATAAAGATGGTTTGGGGCACAAGCTAAATGTATATTTATTCCGTATTCTAAGAATAGCATACATGACATAATGGTTTTAAAAAATTTAAATTATCCTGAAATTCGTCATATCATAAATATTTATGCCCACCCCACCCACATCTCTGATCATGTCCTTCTAGTTTTGGTAGCCTTCTATTTTTAAAAGACACTAACTTTTTCATCTAAGATAGATGTTAGTCAGCAAAATATAATTTCAGATCTGGCTGCCCCAATCATTCTCTTTCCTTTGTATCTTGTATTATCTTGTATTTAACTCATGTTTTTCTTCACTGCCCTGCAAATTTAGATATATCCTTCTGCCATTGTTTAAATGGTAAATAACTTGTCAAAATATATAACAAAAATAACATTCTCGATAAAACATCAATCTTATTCAAAGAAATTCTGTTAAATTTTAATTTATCACATCTGAATGTATATTTTAAAAGTTTATTTAATTAATTGTTTTCCACCCATCTTGCTGCACATTGATTCTGAGCAGCCTACAATGTCAACAATATTTTGAAATAACATGGTTCATATTAATTATCGTTTTATCCGAATATTTTACTTTCTTCTGAATCTTAACATTTGTTTTACTCTTCAGCCAATACTTGGTCTTGTATTTTCATGTTTTTTATAACATCTTTTTTGTTTATTAATCTTGAAATCTTCTGATGCCCCAATTTATTTTAATTTACTCATTAAAAGTTTAATTCTATTTAAGGAAATTAAAATAAGAACCTGAACTTAGTCATCGACAAAAATTCTTAACTTTTTAAAGTTTTTTTTATCTTTATGCTCACAATCCTCTCATCCTGTCTTATGTTTCTATTCAACATCTTAGGAACTAAAATAAACAAAAGAGGTGACAGTGGGCAACCTTTTCTTATTCTATTTTGTTTCACATGGTTTGATTAAATTTCCATTAGCAATTATTTATGTCCTTTGTGAAATATAAACTGATTTTACACATTTTATAAAATTCTCTCCAAAATTCACAACTTACAAAACCTTAAAGAGGAAAGTCCAGTTTCAATTATCAAAAGCCTTCTCTGCATCTAAAATGATCGATGTATTGTTTTTCATTATACTGTTCCAAATATTCTAATATAACCAATATGGCTCTTACGTGAATTTTCAACTGTGTTTTATATAAAACCCACATTGATCCTAATGAATAAATTTTTGCAAAATATTTTTTTGTAAAAATTGTCACTTTCAGCTAAAATTGTTGTAAACCACTTGTATTCATAATGATATGAATTCATAATGATACCGGTCTATAATTTCTTGCTGAAATCAAATCTCTTGCATTTCATTGCACTTGAAATAATAGAAATTATCAAATCATAAACAGAAATCAGTGCAGGTGTCACATCCCCAGCAAAATATATGGACAGTAAATATTATAGAAAAGGGAGGTTACAGTATTAAGCTCCTCACAAGTCACCCTTAAGTGCAGCTCTATGTAAAATGTATTGCAGAGGTATCCTAAAATCCTAACTATTTTAAGATCCCAGCTCTACAAGAAATAGAACTGATGAAACAGATGAACAGAAAAAAGCTGTTATCTGCTTATCCAAAGATTAGACAGACTCAAACAAGTTTCAAACCATTCAGATAAGGAAATTGCTATTCCTCTATCATAGGCATAAAAGGGTCATCTACAGCATTGGGATTTCCTACCAGCATTTTGACAAAATTCAGCTTCAGCTGTTTTACTTAATTCATTCTGTTATAGCCTCCAGACTCTGGTTTACAACTGAGATAGTGTTAATAGTTAATGTTTAGTTAATAGAACTCGATATCATCAGCATATTGATGAGCTGATAGCCCCAAAGCTCAAGATGATCTCTCCCAATGGCTAGATATTTAACAGCATTGGCGATAACATTAAGCCCTGTGGAACAACACAAGCCAATTAGTATAGTACTAAGTTAGCCTCACCAATAATCATAGTTGTGGCTATAGTTTAGCATTAATACAAAAGAGGAGCTTGCAACAATAACTGCATCAAATTTGAAATCTCTGACATTTTACTGATGAGAAAAAACAGAACAGGGCACTGATATGCAGCAGGAAGAGAACAATGGTGCAATAAATTTATGATTATTTAACCAATAATACATAGAAGCCTTTATGAACACTTACTATAGTGCTTTGACATGGTAGAATGTTTTTTAAAAGGAAAGGCAAAAGCAAGAAATCAAAGTGTTCTGGGATGTTTTTATTTATTAATTTTTGAGTTTTAATTTGTAAAGTAAATATAACAAATTAACTAACACATTTTCAAAGCATCTTATAATTTCTTGAGGCATCAACCATTAATTTTCAAAAAAAAAAACAGATTGTTGAGATCGTTTTGAAAACTAAAATATAAAGGGAAGCGATTTCGAAGTTGAACTCAAGATTTCAAATATGCATTGGATTCCTTTTCAATAAATGTTGGTGAATAGTTTCCTTACTCACTCCAGAATTCTTTTCTTAATATCCTCCTAATCCCTAAATCCCAATACTCCCAGTCTGTTATTACCTGTTGAGTGATATTGAGACATACTGTTCATCCATTTGTATTTATTACAATTAAGGCCAGGACAGAATTTGTTACCTATTAGTAGAAATTGATTTTCTAGCATCTCTTGGCATATTTTAGGTCATAGGAAACCTCTAAATGTCTCCCTACTTTTGAGCAACATTTGCAGAGGAGCTGTAGCCATTCATGTACTAGATTCAATTAGAACATCTTCCATAAAAGGATTGGGTAGGAGGTATTAAAAACAGTGTGATAAAATGTCCCAAATGCTGCTGCTGGATTTTGTAATACTGTAAACATTTAGAAATATGTACAGTTTAAGCTGTTATTCTTTTGTGCCTTTATGTCAGTGTTGACTCCTGGGGACTGTGTTGAACAGCTCCCATAGTTTTCTTGGCATGATTTTGAAAGTGGTTTGCCTTTGCCTGCAGTCAAGGGCTGAGAGAGTGTGACTGGCTTAAGGTAATCTTGCTGGCTTCATGCCAAGTTAGAACTAGAATATCCTGATTTCCAAGTCTTTATCTGATTCCTTAACCACTATATCAAGCTGACTTTCATAAAATCATTTAGTACTCCTGTATTTCAGTTTCTGCCCAGGTGGTACCGATTCTTTTAACTCAGGAACTCAATTAGGACCTATATTGAACAATATGCTCTGTCTTTCCAAGTTGGTACTTTTTTCTGGATTAGTTCAAGTCACATAATTTTCAAACTTTCATTTCCTTCTATTGAATGGTGTCCTGTGTTTTATTTAAATATTTGATTACTTTTATGTAAGGATCCTGCTAAAGAATACCAAGTCACATTAAAAAAAACATATTATTTGATCTAAAACAAATTACCAATTTTTGAACATGCAGCTTCTTGTTTGGCTCACAAGCTTTCTTCTGGAAGAAGCTACCAAAACCTAGCAGGTATATTTAAAAGTCCTCTATGGTTGTCTGGACTTTTTAATGGAATATCAAGTCTCTTTGAGTTCTTCTTTAAAAAAATAAGGGGAGGAGACAGAAATAAAGAAAAGCTGTGTGTCAGCAGCAATGACCCAAGTGGTGCTAAATCACATGCCAAAAAAAGGCAACAATGATCAGAGATTACTTAAGCAGATTGCTAGCTTTTAACCCCAAAGTCACTTAAAGTCTTGCTTCTTATTCAAAATGTAATTATTTTTGCAAGTTAATTGGTGATATTTACTTTTGTCTTAACATGGGCCACACTGATAGCAAATTTTGACAAAATTTATTATGTTCAACAAAGCATAGGCTTTGCAGGGAATTTTTTCCTATATATAAAATGATATAAAAGTGTCACATGTATTTTTTAAATTGTTAGATTGGTGAATACCTATTTTAAGTTGGAGCTTGTCCACTTTTGCAGTACAGACACTAGGATGTCGCCCAATGGCCAAGTTCAACTCTTTTACTGAACATTATTGCTCTTCATTGCATTTGATATAAAGAAGATTGAATCTCATTAAGTGAATTATTTTTATTGTCAAACTCCTACGATGTGAAGTGATATTGGTGATTGTGTATGCCTTTGTAGAGCACACATACACACTTTAAAAACCAGTCTTGAGGGATCCTTGGAAGTTCACAAGTGATGAGGCCAACTTTTATCTCTGAAGGTGAAGATTCCACAGCATGGGTGACACAGCAGAAAAGGTCTGTTACACAGAGACTGCTACACATTACTCTCGAAATGAAATGATGAGTCTAATTACCTCTGGATTCTCTGGATGATGAGAATCTTAGAAAGATAGGGAGGAGGATAATATCTGGATATGTTTCACAAGGTAATATCAATAACTCCTAAAGTAAACTCATTAAAATCAGTGATCTGAAGTGATTTTATTAATTAATTTTATTCATTATCTTTTAGATTTAAATACTGCAGAATCTGAATTAACTTAACTAGACTTGAAAGAAATAGAATGGTGCACTCAGTTTGTATTTGTATGGGAATATCTAAATACTTTCCTACTGTTGCTAAGATAACTGTATAGTTGAGTCTGGGTGACCACCAAAAATACATCTGAATTTGAAGGAAAAAATTTTTTTTTAGTGCATAACATTTTCTTCTCCAATTTTCCCTCATAAATAAACTCACTGTGAAGTAGATTGCATTGAGAGACAGGGACTGACTCAAAAATCAACCAGGAACTTCCAAAGCTGAAGTAGTTTTCCCTGTCACAATTCAGCATTTTAACTACTCTCATTGGATCTATTCTAATTTAACAAAACTTGTGTCCAACCAAATATATTTACCCTGCATCTATAATTTAATTATTTAAAACTTTATCCCAAAACTGGGATAATAGCTTGCAAAATGGCAAAAAAAGAAATCTGGTAATTCTAGTTAGGGGTCATTCAGCCTTGTATTTTATATTTTTAAAATGTTTTGGCAAAATCTAAGTATTTTATATTCAGCATTTACATCAGTTAAAATAACTGCAGCTAAAAAAGAGCTATCATTCCCCTAGAACATTGCAAAAAACCTCTGGGTTTATGATTTTGTCTTTTGGACACACAACACACACACACACACACACACACACACACACACACACACACAGAGAGCCACTAAAACAGAATCAATATGTATATGAGGATGTTTCAGAACAAACAGAAATATGTATGGACATATTATTTGATCATTCACTATCTTCCTGAGCATTCCCAGTATTACAATACTGACTGCACCTTAACTATGCACTAAAGGGAAAAGGGGAACTCAAATGTTAATTTCAATAAAATTAACTTAGCTTGTTGGTTTCATTGCAATGTAATTTTAGCCCAGTGCCCCAAGGGGGAACCTGAGTTGTGTGTCATAAAAGGCTCTGCTGTCTCAGATTGGTTGCTTCGTTCAGCTCGGTTTCTCGGTTCTATTGCCTGGAGGTGAGCAGCTCTTGAGAAACCCCATCCCATAAATTGGAATTGTCACAGGCCACTGTATAGACACGTTTGCACAATCTAGCTATTTTCTCTTCTGCAATATTTTATGTAAGCCTTTAAAAAATGCTGCTTTGGGCACCCTGCTTAGTTATCTGGCTGCTGAATCTCCTCTCTTTAAAAGATATGATCATGTTATTAGATAATTGGAAGATTACCAATACCAAGACTCAGTGAGTAAAGGCAGGAAAGTCAAATCTGCTCTTTCACATACACACATTTCTTCATAAAAGATTGCAAAGCTCTTTGCAAATTAATATTGTTACTACTGCATAATGATATGAACATGGGAGGTATTATTATTTGGGATGCTTTTAAATTAACTTATCGCTTAGTATTAAAGTAAAAAAAAATAGCATTTTCACCCCACTTTTTCTTTCCTAATTAAATCATAACATAGCTTTTTGATGTTAATGGAGGAGTTAAAAAATCAGGAAGGAAGGTATAGAAATGGAGATTCATTTTGTTAGGGCCATATGAAAAAACTAGAAAGAAGAAATGCAATAGCATAAAACATTTATTTGGAAAAACAGTTACTCTTCCATTCAGACAATTCAGACATCCTTATCTGTTTTATTCATTTATACATTGTTTTAAGACATGGTATTTCTTGAAGGGTATCTGACAGAGAAGATTTAAAAGTTATAATACAATTTAAACCAAAGGTAGGCAAATCATGCTCAGAGTGACAATGTAAAGTGAATGTATCATCTTACTGAAATTGACAGAGTTAAGGGGCTTTGTATGCTATATCGGAGCCTTTTTTAAAACAAAAATTCTCCTAATTCTCAAAAGGACAGACAACTATGCCATCAATTGTTGGCACT
This sequence comes from Laticauda colubrina, assembly GCA_015471245.1. NCBI lineage: Eukaryota > Metazoa > Chordata > Lepidosauria > Squamata > Elapidae > Laticauda > Laticauda colubrina. Next base: position 6,613,633 of record BLBF01000051.1, read on the forward strand.
AGAGGACAAAGCAAGGGACTGCAAAAGGAAAATGATTCATGAGTGCACATGGTTGTATACATGTTCTACATATGTTCTCCATGTTATCACTGAGGGGTTGGAAGAGAAGGAGAGTTGGCAGAATTAGGAGAACAAACTGTCCCTTCAAGAATTATTACTGAGTATAGGATGTGGAAAAGCCTCTGCATACATACACACATACCTATAGGTAGTCAGCAGGGAAAATCACCTGTGAAATGTACTTTCATACATTGATGCTCATAGAGAAAATTCTGAATGAAAATTCCGCACATGGGAGGGACTGCAAATAACCCTAGTTTGAGACTACATACATAGACTCAAACCAAATTAAGAGACAGAGCTTCAAATCTGGGAATCAAACCTCTCATCTGCCTTGTTTAGCAAGCCCCCAAACCATCTGCTTTCTACCTACTGGGATGCAGTTGTAAAGTTCCAGCTCTCAGACCTCAAGTCACAGCTTGACTAACAGTTCCACTTCTTTCTATCTTACTGGGTCAATCACTTTTAATAATATCTGAATAGGGCTCAGGTGTTGTCAAGGAGCAGTGGAGAATAAGATGAAGCACTGCTGCTTTTGGTTGTAGGTGCACTATTTCTCTTTCACACATGAGGCTCACAAAATCTTTTGTCTAAATTACTTGATAATGCAAATGTGAAAACACATTGTGCTGAATGCTCATTTGAATTACAGATATTTCTTCTCCATCACTTTTTGTTGCATACTAAGATTGATCATATATTCACATAAATATTATGGAGAAAAGGCTCAAAGGTAATTTAATGTCATGTATGAAAACCTTTGATAAGCTGGCAATGAAACCACTTCTGGATGAAGGTTTGTCTAAACAATTGAGCCCTGCAACAGCTAAATAGGTTTTAGAAATGACATTTAAGAAACCGATTCCTAAGGGAAAATATGATAGAGATACACATAATATGAATGGACTCAGAAGCGAAACTACAGTTTTCTTTCCTTGGAATACTAAAATTTATATTCATTCAATTAAATTGATTGATAATTGATGAAGCATGGTGCAAAGAAAATATTTCATGCAACATTCAATTAATACATGGAATTTATTAGTAGAAGATATAGAAATAACCTGTACTTCAATGATGTCTTCCAAAATGATTTGAAAGATTTAGGAAATATAGGCCTGGCAATAGTCATTGTTTCTAATTGTAACCAGAGCTTCTACAATCTAAACAGTTAGGTTTATATTGTTTAAGATGTTCACATATGAATAATCAAACATATATATTTCACACTAACAGGAGATGTTTGGATTAAGGGAACTTCAAAAAAAGGAAAAAAATAATGGGAGGATCTTTCAAAGAAAAAATATCCTTGTGTGTTAGGAAATATCTCCCATCATTCCTCATTATGATTCACAATTCTTCATGGGAATTACAGAGGTCTTAATGCATTTGATAGACAACGTTGAAAAAGGCTGAATAGTAAATGATTGGAACATTTTGTTATGGATCTCTTATATATTTCTGAATAAAGAGTTCAAGAACAGGATACCGGAATAATTGGCCTCCAATTTGAAATTTCATGGAAACTGATTTAGCTTCTAAGGCCTGGTTACATGTCTTAGTATAAAAATACTTGACTGGAAGTGGGTTTTGCTGTGATAGCAACCATTATGGAACGCTCTCCAACTATATCTATTTCTGAAAGGATTTAGATTATTAATGAAAACAGTGGGGAAAGGAATGTTGCTTGTTTTTGGTTTTTAATATAGATTAAAAGTTTTAAACTTTATTCCTTTTCATATTAATAATCTTAGCTTTAATTGCTTTAATCTGATGCACTTTTATTTTGCTGTTTGTAAAGCAGTTTAGAATTAATTATTCTTATTTAGATAAAACACAAACAAGTTTCAATATGTTTTAAAACATTTAATGTTTTAAATACAAGCTAGATAAATATATCAACTATTCTGAATCATGTATATATATTGATACCATTTACCATTCCTTCATACATATATATGTACATACACAAATACAGTATAAGACAATAAAGTATAAAACAATATATACCCAATAATTTTTTAAGTATGCCGATTAGCGTATATTCCAAGTGACAATATTCTATTCTATTCTATTCTATTCTATTCTATTCTATTCCATTCCATTCCATTCCAAATATTTGTCATAACTTTTTCTGTTTATATTTCTTTTTTCAGTATTATTACAACCAAGGGTTCATTCATGACAAACAACATATGAAAAACCTGTTAGCTATCTATGGTTGAAAGGGAGAGAAAAAAACTTTTTTTTACAAGCAGTGGGTATCTTCCACCCATTTTAAAGCAGCAAAAGCTTTGTGTCCCTTAGCAACCTAGATGGAAAATTGGCAACCAACTAACCTTATCAGAGTTTCAATTAGAATCATGAGAGAACACAATAAAAAAATGCAGTAGCAGAACACAAACCACTTTAATTGAGAGAAAATGTGCAGGACTTGTAGACCAAAATGGGATGTTAGGATTCCTCAGTTCTCTCCTAAATTTAGAAATTATCTATTTTTCTTAAAGGCAATATTTTCTTTTTTTTTAATATAGCAATAATAGTCGTGTTTGTAAAGACGGATCTCAAAGAGTTCCTTTAAGAATTTAAATAATCTGTCAAAATGGCTGGTGATACAGCATTTGGGTTATAGAATAGCAGACCACTGGGCTTTTTATGTGACCATTTAATGTACAACTGTAGAACTTGGTGCAGGATTTAGTTTTATCAAAAAGGTGCAATTGAAGCCTCTTTGGTTTTTTTAATTGATAAAGAAAAACCCTGCTCAGCTTGGATGGTTACATGCTAAAATGTATCTTTAAGATTTAAGAAGTAATAATTTAACATTACAAAATGACCCTGCAAAGATTCAGCTCATGTATAACTTTTCTGGCAAGGCCACAAACAATTCTTATTTCTGTTTTAGATTAAAATTTACACTTCACCTAATCCACACAAAATATAGCTCATTTTAACAATGATTTGTTGAAATGAAACAGCTTCAGATATACAGTAGCTCATAAAATTAAGTAGCTTGAATTAAGTATAGTTTGGATTAATCTCACAGCAATATAATAGTTTATGTTTGATTTAAACTGAAGTAGGATATATGTGTTTCTTGAAGCCCATCTAGAAGGAGAAGGCACAAGGAAAAATGTATAAACTAAAGGCTTACAGGTCCTTATGTTATCATATAACACAGTCATTGATTGTTTTGTCAAATTTATAAGCCAGTATTGATGACTTATTGATACTAAGAAACACATATGCTCTCATATTACTCTTATTTGGCTATAAGCAGAAGCATCTAAAGTAACCAGGAATTTAACCAGCAATGGAAATCTTTGTATGGACTCCTCACTAAAGCCTTCCTCCTTAATTTCATTTTTCCTTAAATTCCACTGTTAGTTTTGGGATTATTTTCCTGAAAGCCTGCATAGAAAATAAGTGAGAATTTACCACTTGTCAAACACAATCTGGTCTATGACATCCAGATTTTTAAATACTCTATAATGTAAGACACTGTGAATCTTTATGAAGTCAAAATATAGAAATAATGTAAATAAATAATCTGCAATCACTATCTCTTAATCAGTAGATTCTTTCATATATTTAATTGTCAAACACACCATGTGGATGAGATTATCCAAAATCTACACAAACAAGAAAAACAGGTGCCTAATATTAATTAGAGTTTTAGTCATGAAACATTCAAAGCAAGCAATAATATTGTAAACCTAATAGAAGATTCTAAGTGCACCTTGCATTCTATTCTGGCCCAATTATCTATCATTCTTCTATTCAACAATGTTATACTTAAATAAAGGTATTTCTATTATCAAATAATATCATGAATAAGCACATTTTTATAACTTGAATTCTGAATAAACTTCTGTGTATATCTATCAATGATTTCCTCTCAAATTGTATAAACAAATAAACATTATTCACTCTACCAGTTAAAATTCAGATTCAGTAGGTTACATTTGCACTCAGATAAATAGATTTAGAAGTAATTCCTTTGGCAATTTTTCCATGAAAGTTTCCTTATTAAAAATAAATTTTATATGTACTAATTGTGAATCATTCTGCATTTCAGATAGTCAACCCTAGTTATAACTTCCAAATATTTGAATATATACCAAACCATATTAAAATTATAATGTCTCACTGAATTTGAACATATGTAGACTGACTGATTTCAGTGCAGCTTATTTTTGCATATGGACATTTTGCAAACCTGGGCATTTCAAGGTCCCCAGATCACAACCAGCACTTTAGCTGTGTATGTCTGGCCTGTATGAGATCAATCAGAAATGAGAAAATAAATCTAAATAAGTGTATGCCATGCATGCAATAAAATTGCATTGCTTTAATTTTGAAGGTGACTATGTTTTTTTTCAATTTACATATGTACATGTTTTGTGTGCCTATGCACCTTCACAGCCCTGTTGGTTTGACTTTCCACAACACCCCCAATTTCTCATGTGGTCCTTTGGATAACTTAGTTGCTCACCCCTGATACATAAGATTGTACTGTTAAACTCAAAATGAGTTGTGACAAAGCAGCTGCATTTGAACATGCTTCTGCTCAAAATGCATTTTTATTAACAAAAATCATTATAACAATGAAAACTTAAGCTTAAGGAAAAGGATGAAACTATAGATTTGAAAAAGATTTCAAAAATTAAACCATCAAAATGACTTTTTCCTCCTTTATTGAAAATACAATAATACAATAGATACAGAGTGAACACATGAAAGGAATGCCAACAGGCTTTCTATCTGAGGTGTTTAGTGACTGTTTCCCCAAGTACCATCTGGCTGTATAGATATAATAACAATTATTCCATCGAGGTAGACCATCCTCTAAATCATATTAATATACACAGATTCTCCTCATCTTATTGAGGTTGATGTTTCCGCATGCTCCCATTTAACCTGGGTAATGTGCTAAAACAAGTTGGCTTCATCATTAAGAATTGATTTTTAATTTATGAGAACGTCAAGTGCATTCCCATAATATCCTTTTGAAATCCAAAACAGCCGGAATTACCATACTACTGAATAATCTGTTTTTATGGGCTTTTTTTCCTTTTTCCTTTTCTTTTTAAAAGAAGAGATAAAATAAAATTCACAACATCTTGCTCTACATTTATGTTGAGATTTGTAGGCTGCTGCCTGCTCATGCTTTTCTCAGATGTATTTTATGTAAGAGAATGAGGCAGCTCGTACTCCACTAAGCTAGATAAGCTTGAAGGAGGGGGTATTTATTTCTTTAAATTATTTAACCGTGGCAGAGCCCATTGGGACCACATAAATTATAAAACATGCTAATGAAAAACATTAGTTAGGTTATTCTTAAAGAAAAAAGAGAAGCAAAACAGAAACAAGGTTTATTAACAAAAATAATGAAAAAAGAAAAAAATGATATCTTGTTATCCAAAATTTTGTTCATTTTAACTAGGTCGTTCAGTAAATATGCTACTCTGTCTAGCAGTGTTGTAATCAAGTTAATTATACAAAATGACAATTTCTGTTATATTTATAGAATTCTAGAAAGAGAACTTTTCTTGTTGCTGAATGATACAAATGGTCAATTTCATTAATTACATAATAATCATCAAATCATAGCCACTCATTAACAATTGGCATAGATTGTTGCTAATAATATCTATTCTCATATGCATTTGATCTGTTAACCAAAATGATATTTTGACCTTGACTATCATAGAAAAAAACACTTAAAATTGGTTGCATATTTTATTATCTCCCAAATTCAATAAAATTTTCCTTTGGGGCGTTTTGTACTTCATAAATGTATGTTTATAAACACTAAGCACAAGGAGGTAGCTGCTTTTCATTTTTTCATCACTTCTCTTTATAAGCCACTTTTTAAGACTGCAGGATGTTCTTACAACTGATGGAAATACTGAGCAAGAAACTTTAAGTCTAAAATTACCACATATATATTAAGACAACGTTCACTAATTCAAAATATTAATATTATATGAACTTATCAGTGGTGGTATTCTACCAGTTTGGCCCAGTTCTGCCAACTGAGTCGTGGCGATGAGCAGTGGAGACCTAACTGGTTCTCTCCGCCCCTCTATTGGGCCCAACTGCACCTGGGCTCCCATACTCACCTTTATTCCCTGCTTTTGAAGTGCAGTTGCTTTGCATGGCACAGCAGAGTGTCTCACAGAAGCTGCTGAAGCAATCAGGAGAGTGCAAACTTGCAGAAGGTGAGTTGGAATGCCTCCGCAAATGCCTCTGAGCCTATGCAAAGTGTGAATTTGGCACATGCACACATGCATACTGCGCCCACCAAGCCACACCCACCTAAACTTTTGAATCCCACCACTGGGACTTAGATTGTGAAACCATCCAAAGACAGTCTCAAAAATCTGTATAAAATCTGTTATGTATTGTCATTCATTACTTTTGAGAGTAGTCAGTTGACTTCAGAGTCAATAAAGGAAAGCTAGGAATCAGCAATGGGTGAGGACTGCAAATTTCATACCAGTATAATTTTCTGCTGACTCAAAGATGAATAACTAGAACTTCAACTCAATAGTGAGGAAAAGCCTGAATATATTACCATTTTGCTTCCTTTTAACTTTTACTCTTGCATGCCTTCTAAACTTACAATCTCATATCATTAGATTTTTGAACTGACACGATAGAGATTTAAGATAGCATAAGTCCTTAAAAGCTGTATAATGCCATAACTCTCAACATATAGGTAGTCCTCAACTTACAACCACTATTGGGACCAGAATTTCTGGTTAAGTGACATATGGTAGATTCTGTGACTTTTTTGGCCATAGTTATTATGGGTATCACTGTAATCAAGTGGATCACATGGTTGTTAAGCAAATCCAGATTCCCCCATTGATTTTGCTTGTAGGAAGCTGGCTGAGAAGGTTGCAAATAGTGATTACACGACTCCAGCATGCTGCAACTATCATTAATAAATGCTTGCTGACAAGCTCCCAAATTTTGATAACATCATCATAAGAATGCTGTCATAGTGATAAGTATAAGGGCCAGTTGTAAGTCACTTTTTTCAGTCATTATCATTGTAATTTCAAATAATTGCTAAATGAATGGTGCTTGTAAGTCAGGGACTTACTGTATTTATCTACTATAACCCCAAATATCTTACTAAAAACTCAGAATTTGTCAGATTTATAAATGCAGTCACATGCACATAAATATCCAAAGTTTTTGTTGATGAAGATCAAGGAAGCAGAACCAACTGAAATGTAAACTGACCAATGTCTTGCCTTTGAAACATTATATATATATGTGCTGTTGTTTGAAACAACACCAGTAATTGAAACTTAAATTCTATCCCTAAAATTTAAACATTATTCAAATGTTGATATGGTAATCATTACCCATGTTAGAATGATTCAAAATTCAAATGAAAGTGTCTCCAACGCAGATTTTTATTAAATGCATTTATTTTCTTGTCAAAAAATTATATATTAAATTACGTTTCTCAATTTGCTTACAGACATATACATTTATTAAGCACGATGACAAAAGGAATGGTGACTGAAGAAAAGATAAAAATATAACAGTTGTATCTTTGATTAAAGCTGTTCAGAAAATTCCTTTTATGTATCCTAGGAGGATGCATTAAAAGTATCTCTCCCACCTTTTAAAAATCAGGTATTATAGGACTTTGCACTGATTCAAAATCTGCAAAATCAGTTTGATTAGACATAACAAGGGAATCAAAGAAACAAATGTGCATATCAAAAGCAGCAATATTTCTATACAGTATTATCATCTTAAAAAAATAATAATTTATTTTGCTGGAAGGTAAAATATAAACTCAGAGCAAAATCAGACTTGGTAAAAAGTGAAGTGGTAGTATATATGTTTAAATGTATGTATACCTTGTGTGTAGAATGTCAAATTAAATACATTTGTTGTGAGCTGTTATTCAACCATTAAGTAATAAACATTGCATGTTTAATTTAGGCTCTTCCCTCCTAAGTATCACATGAAGAACAGCAATAATAATTCTTCCACCAACATATCAGCTTGAAGCTGAAAACAGTCATATAAGTGGAAAATGCCTACCTTTCATGAATGGCTTTTTCTTTCTCTTCTTTTCCCCTTTATATTAAAAATAAAAATATGACTATTCTGAACTCAGCAAGATATCACATAGTCAACTATTGTGTTTGTGTTTGGAGGGGGAAGGATTCCGATTTTTAAGCTCAAATCTATTTAAGGCATTTCCTTCCAATATTTAATAGGGCAGGTACAATCTAATTCCCATGCTGTGTTTTTGCACCTACAGGTTATTTTATAGTGTCAGATTATTATCCCATCTGGAAAACATTGTATGAAATCATACCATGCTCTGTAGAGTGATAAGCTGCACACAAACATCATCAATAAAATATGTGTATCATTGTTCATGAATGCAGTCCCCTCAGAGAGGGTCTTGTGAGAACTTTGTTTGTTTAAGACAACATATTTTTATGGAGTATATTCAAAACATGTTATAGGTACCCATAGAATAATTGTACATCCAAGTAGCATATAACTTTCCACCTGCATCTCTCAAATAAGAAATATTCCTGAGAGTTAGTAGCCATGTAGACAGCAAGTGGTAACAGAAACACTCTCTCTCTCTCTCTCTCTCTCTCTCTCTCTCTCTCTCTCTCTCTCTTTCACACACACACACACACACACACACACACACACACATACATACACAACTATTAACATATGAGATGGTGATCATCCTTGAGAAATTATATTCCAGATCAGTGTTCATGATATTTCTGTGAGTTGATGTATATTTCTTTCATCAGCATTTCACTTCCAGGCAAGCTTTTCTAAAGAATCTCAGTTTCCAGGAGAGAAATTAATATAAAATCATCAAGCATCTCAAACTCATTAAACTGCAAGATTATGAAGTTTTTATCTATGCTTGTAAAAAGCAACATCTAAAAGCAGCTTTTCCTTATTAATAAGGCCACATTAAAGATTTTAAAGTCTGTTACCTTTACTTGGAAGCAAAACTATTATATTTGATGGAGCTACTTTGGCTTCTCTGAGACTGTAATCAATTCATTGCTTCATAGTACCCTCATGAGATATATAGCATTCATAGTTTTATCAAATTTCCAGTTTTACGCAGGACTGATACAAAATGCTGAGATCATTCTAAAAGTCTGTTTTATGTTAGATTATTAATATGTAATAAAATAGTTTTAACTCTAAGATTACAATAATTTCTCCTGTGTACCTTTCTAATTCTATAGGAAATTGGTATTTGAGGTTCTACTTGACAGATGTATATCTGAGGCTGGGCGAAAATAACTAAGTCAAGACAATCTTTAGTATTCAGAGTGGGGCAGAGGTTTTAGTCAAGAAGAATCATTGTCTGTAATGCACAGAGAAGCTTCTCATTCTTCTCTGAGATTTATTATTTAATCTTATCTCCAAAATTTAGTACTTTAAAAACCAGTGAAAATTATTGTTCAAAATATTCATTAATGCTCTATATTTTTGCTACAACTTAGAAAAACCTAGGATAAACATTTGTTTAGTTCAAGAAAAAACCCATAAAGAAGTTCTAAGAACAGCAAGCCACTGGGGTCTACTGGTTGAGGCTAAACACCAGAAGGTTATGAGTTCTAATCCCACTTTATCCATGAAAACTAACTGGGTCACAATGGGCCAGTCACCTTCTCTCAGTCCAACTAATTCTATAATTTTACCCTATAAAATTATCAGGGTTGTTGTTATGGGGAAAATAGGAGGAGAAATAAGTATCAGGTATGTTCACCACTTTGAGTTAATTCTAAAAATAATAAAAGTGGAATAAAAAACAACTTGAAAAGATGTTACATATTTTGCTGCAACAAAACAAGGCAGATATAAAAAGCACAGCCCAATTTTCAAGGAATTTCACAATAATCAGGTAATCCAAGCCTTTATGTAAAATGCACATAGAATATCCTCCTTTTTCAAATCACTATTTACCTCATAATATAGCTAAATCCTTAATTCAAGGAGGAAAATATCATTCATTCTGCATCAGGGAATGAGCATGCTTTTGTCCAAAGATGAAAATACTCTCCTGTCATGTAAACAGTGTTTACCTATTAAAACCACACAAAATTAAAAAGATTGAAGGGGAAGTCAGAGGAGTCAGCCTAATCAAATGAGCCATGGATGGAAACTGATTCTCAGTCATATATTTTCCAATAAGTGGTGGTAGGAATAAATGGAGGAAACACTGAGTACCATCTAGTGAAAGCCGTCATAACTGACTTCAATGCTTAACTCCCATTACAAATTTGGGATGGATTACATTTTTCACCTTTTAGATTTCATGTTCATACCACTAATATGTTATTTATCTTCTTATGCTGAAATTCACTGGTTGGATTCAGATGTTCAATATTTTTTCTCTCATTAAATTCTATAGCTTCTCACGTGATGTGAATCAGATAGAACTAAATTACCTGGCGAAGTAACAAGTGCAGAATTTGAATTATCATTTCATTGATATGCTATATTGATATACTATATGTCTGAAATCCTTTTGGTACTTTAAACTTCAATGTGTTAATCTTCTTTCTAAATTGTAATAGGTTAACACCAACAATGATATCGCTGGAAGATCTAAAGACATGGAATGCATCTTCTTAGTGAAGAAAAGCATGAATGTTTGCAGGTTCTAATGTTAAAGCAGCAAGCCACTCTTTTAATATGTAGACTGATTTCAATGTTATATCTTCTTTCTTGTATCATTAATTACTGGAAAGACACTTCTGAAAGGTGTATGGTCCTTATACAGCAATCTGTATTATTGCAAAGTTGTGCGTGTATTTACAACTGTGATGCTTCAGGTAGCATGTATCACAAAAAAATGCCTGGATACAGTTACATTAACAACATAGCAGATGTGCAACATGTATTAACATATACTTCCAGAGCAGCATAATAGTACAACAGTGCCTAAATAGCAAAAGGATTAATGTAGAGGTGAAATTTTAATTCAGTGACATACTGAGGTAGACAGGTATTTAAACACATGCACACAAAAGGAGAGTAGAAAATATAAAAGAAGTTTGAATTTATAAAGGCAAATCAGTGCAAGATGAAGGACAGCATCAATCATCAATACCCTAAATGTTATTAAGGCAAACTGAAAATATAAGAGAGATCCTTCAAGATGAAACAGAGACAGCCTGAAAACCAATTTTTATATCCCATTCTCAACATTAGAGATTAACAGTCATGCACACATAACTTTATAATGCAGAAACCTCAGATATAGAATCTGTGCAGCTTACATCTGAGTAAATACACATGTGGTAGTTTCAATGCTTTATATTCTGTACTACTTGACTGGTTATAACATCTACTTATACATCTGAATTCTATTTGTAGCAATAATTGCTAACATAAATAAAGCTATATTAAATGTAAATATTGCACAAAACTGTAAATATTTTGAAAATACAAGGCAGCATAGAATTTTAAATCTCAATTAGACTAAAAGAATTAAGAAGCTTGTACCACTTTAGAAACTAAGACATTGTTTATTTTAACAATCTACGAAACTTTATTATGGTTTTATCAAATCTAGTATTGTGGTCATATAATATATCCTATCACAGAAACATGTGCATTATATTTCAGTAAGACTAATAGAATTCTCAGAATATCTGGAGTCATCATGATCTTTCTACTGTGTGCAGATGTTTATCTGTCCCCAGTCTTATTTATTATTAGGCATGTACTCAAGAGCAAGTACAATGGATTACCGCAGATTAATAAAAATGCAATTAGTTAAGCTTAATCTACTGAAATAACTGATTTTTTTTTCTTATATAATTAGAAAGAAGTATGAGACTATTTATAGCACAATCTCATCCTGTGACAAGCTACAACAGCAATTTTACTTCCTAATTTTCTTACAGAGAAGCTTATACAAAACCAAATGTGGCTCCTTCGCCATCCTCATCCTGCCCCAACACCCTTCTTTGTCTTTTCATCTAAGGCTGTTTAATTCTTCATTGGGCTTTGTTATTGGAATCTGGAACTTCAAACTTATGAACATAAGTACATACTTTAACAATTGTCTGATAAATTATACCCAAAAGTGGACTTTTAAACATATCAGTTCACAACTACAAAAAATAGTTGTGTTTATAATACAATTAAAAATGATCCAGGTTCCAAATCCAAAGAAGGAATTTTAAAAAAATCTACTAGTAAACTTCATTCAAAAGCATGTTTAATTCTCAGTATATTCAGGAAGTATAGATCAATTTATGGCAAAGCTTATATATATAGTTTATGTCCAAAAAAGAATTAAACTAGCATTATATCTGAAAGTATAGAGCAGTATAATCTATTAGATCATAAAAGCTCATAACTATGACACCAATCCAGCTTAAATTCTCTTTCTCTTTAATATTAATTTTTTAAAAAAACCCTAAAAGCCTCCATCCACACACAGCAGCATGCCAAGTTTCAAGCTTTCAAGCATGAGTGCAGAAGCAAAGGAAGGGGGAGCTGGCAGGAGTGGCAGAAAGGACATGTATAAGGAGGGAGGCAAAGCCCTGCCAATCAATCATTTATAATTAACAAAAAAAAAATCCAATTGGTGGTTTTAAATAGAGATCAATGTGGTTTTCAGGCCGGACGGGCAGATAGAGGAGAAGAATTTCACCTTCGCGTCTGTCTCCCTCACAAGCTGTCTCACCTACAGATTTGCCATTTGTTTTGTTAACAAAGCTTCGGGGGGTGCCGGGCTCTCATTGAAATTTCATTAATCTAATGGAGTAAAGTCCTATAGAAAAAAAATCAAATTCTCGTTGAGCGAGATGCTACCTGGGAAAGATAACCTCTGGTTGAACTCCCAGACTTCTATTGCTCAGCTATTAGTCTGAGAAATCAGACAGCAACAAGGCTGATTACAGCTAGAGGCCACAACATTTTTCCCCCTCTCAGTCTCCCCTCCTCCTCTTTCATTTCTCCCTGTTAGTCCACTGTTCCTAACTAGCGATCTCTGAATGCAAGCAACCTTTGGTAGATACTTCCCTGAGAATGGTGGGGGTTGTCTTTTTTAAAAAATGGGTGCGGGGGAGTTTTCACATTCTCAAAGATGGCATTTAGTGACTGAATGTCAGTGAATATACAGTACATCTCAGATAAGGAGAAAGAGAAAGCAATCTATCCTTTGTGTAGTTTACTATTAATTTCCAAATAGAGGAATAGAAAGAAGCCCATTCCAAATTCGCAATCTTGAAGAGTGGACTTTTTAAACAGGTGAGGGTTTCAAAGACTTTCATGAAACTGTTGGCCAGAAATAAAAAGGACACCACAATTAGAAATAAAGTGAGCCACTATTTCCTTGAGGTGGGGTGTCAGAATATGCTCCAAAACATTTAAGAGACAAAGCCAAGTTTGACTGGAAACAAATGCATAACTTTGGGAAAGACTCAAGCTTTTGACAACTTCTACTTAACTACTTCTATTTTTCCAACCTCTTACATGGCAATTGAACCTTGAATAATAATACGGAAGATACTGCCAAAAAAATCAGCTTGAGATATCTAAATCCAACTTTCATTCCTTTAAAAAGGCAGTATTAATTCCTTACTTGGATTCAGTCTTCTGCGACCACATTAGCAGAAATATCTACATCCACGTATGTATATAATCATACACAATTGGATGAATTCATGCAATGCACTAGGAAGACATTACTGCAGGATTTCAAACAATGAAACTAGCAAACTCTGTAGGTTGAAGAAACTAGTTTATGTGTAGTTATATCCAATTTATTTTGCATATCAGTTTTGCTGAAATCATTTCTCTTATTGATTTTAATGGGATTTAAAAATATTGACTACATTAGTGTTTATCTACTGATTCAACAGTAGAAAGATAGTTCTTTAATTTTTGGACATCAATGAATAGAGTTTACCCTTGAACATGTGAATGGAGGACAAATGAGATATTTTTTCTTGGTACTGTGTGCAGAAAGGTTTTTCATAATTTTTCTATGTGTGACTGCAGGCATTTGCTAGGTTATTACTCCTCTAATTGGCAACAAGCTGGCTGACTAAAAATAAGAATTCACTATACAGCTAGAAAGAAATCATAACATAAACTTTTCTTTATAGGACAGCAGGAACAAATGGTTGTAAAATTTCATCTTCTGCATTTCTTTTAAAAAAAATCATATTTCTCTATTGTTGGATAGGAATGAATACACAAAATGAGATGGATATTACTTATGGACAGGGATGTAAGTACAGGGAATTTAAGTGAGAAGCTCAGCATAATTAATGTACATTGTTTGCTCACATAAAATACTTTTGCTTATCACACTATTGTACAATTCTGGTTGGCAAAACTCATTTCATTAAGCCTGCATTTAACAAAAACTTTTCTTTATGCAAATGAATTTTATAAGCAGACAGCTTCAGTTAATAAGAAGGGAAAAGTAGATCAACAACAAAGAAGTGAGAAGAGGTGAAGTTTTTTTTTGCATTTTTAGAATTTTGTGGGAGACGAGAATTATTCTGTAGCAGCAACAGAGTTACTAGAAATTGGTCAATAGCATTTCCTTAATTCAGAGACAGCAACTAAATAAATCAAAAACTCACTATACAGTAAAGAAGCAAACAGATTTGGATTAGAGTTAGAAAAAAGCAGGAAGGTAGAGAAATGAGGAAGAGGGAGGAAAATTTTGTGATAAAATTTTAATGTAAAAATTGTATTTTTTCTCTCCTTCTGTTTTCCCATTTTTCCAGTTACGGCAATATTTTTGACAACTATTCAATCATGTTTTGAAGCATGGATATTAAGGAACTATATTACAAGAATTAATATTACAAGAACTATATTACAAATGCTTATTATTCTTTACTAATTGTCTCTTCAAGAAGTGTTACATCTTGTAACATTTGAATTCATGGAAATGAAAAGTGTGTTTGCCTGAAAATCCTGATTCATATGTGGTCTACATTCACTTCAATCATAAGGTATTTTCTGCACTAGAAAGCAAGATACTATTACCCTAAATAAATATTGAGTTAATAACTCCTTAATCCTCTTCTGAAAAGATATACATAGACAATAGTATCATCTACTAAATATTTGGTTGGGTTTCTGGTCTGATATTATCTTCTAGGATACAATGTTCAAAGTCTAGCAGAGCCATATATCTTTTGGAATACTTTTATATTTATGAGCCTTGTCCATCTCCAGCCAACCTTGTGAGAACAAAACAGTTTCATGGCATTTTAAAATGATTACCTGTATTACTGGATAAATATTCAAGGACTACATTCTCTTCATAAACATACCACTAAATGATGCCCTCTATTTACTTTCTATGGTTAGAAAGAGATTAAAGCATGATAAATTCAGTAAAGACTCCCAAAGAAAAATTTGATTAATTGATTGGCTGAGGTTATACTCTCCAACCAACTGTTTAAAAGTATAATTAAAGCATCTATGGTCAAACAGAAATGTAAATGTCAATAAAAATAAAGGTAAATAAAGTAATACAAATGTTCAATAGAAACACTTTGTGATAGTAATTAAGACAGGCTAAGGACAACAGGCTAAAAATGAGAGTATGAGTTCAAGTTCTGCCTTAAGTATACAGCTAACTGGGTGACTTTGGGCCAGTCATTGTTTTTCAGATTTAAGAAGACATGGCAAACTATTTTCAAATAAACTGTAGGGACTAGGAGAAGTCTTGAAAGTTCACCGTTTCTGATATACAGTATGGGATTGTTTTCCTTATTTCAAGCATGTGCATTTAAGGAAACAAACAAAAACATCTATCAAGGCGTTCTGTGGAATCTCTTTATTCCCCTATTATCTTATGGAAGAACAGATTTCAATACGATATGCCTCAACTTCAATCCTTAAGCAAGAACCATCTTTAACTCCATTTGTTGAGAAAGGTATAGTTTATTAAAGATTAAGTGAAATATAGTAGAGCAAAGCCAGAATTGAAATTCATGTATCAAAATCTCCAAATCTAACTTTGCTTCCTTTGGGTACATCCCCATGCTGTGCTCCCAAGTCAAAGAACGTGTTTTCAGACTGGTTGCTTCAAGTGTGGATTAGAATGCAGCTGTATTCCATTCCCAGCTGGTCAACCTTGAAACTGCATCTCAGGGAGACACAGTGAACTTTCATTCTCCAGCCAGCTATGCTGGGGCCCCCTGTCCTATTCTATGATTACATAGAGTCAGATACAAATAATCAGAGTTGGAAGGGACCTTATAGGTCATATAGCCCAACCCCCCACCCAAGTGGGAGACCCTACACCATTTCTGACAAATGGCAGTCCAATCCCTTCTTGAAAGCCTCAAGTGATGGCGCTCCCACAACTTCTGAGGGCAAGCTGTTCCATTGGTGGATTGTTCTCACTGTTAGAAAGTTTCTCCTTATTTCCAGGTTATGTACCCAAAGGCACAGAAGTTTCTCTGAGTTCGCATGATCAATTCAATGTTATCTCAGTATTGGTACCAAGTTGAGGTAACAAGTTGGTACCAAGCTTGTGTAGCGCTATTCCTACGATGTATATATTTTATTTTATACACATGGTGGCAGTTTAAGATAGAGAATGTAAAACGTGTTTGTAGGGGGGAAAGAGGTTGGGAAAAGATACTTTACAAGAAGAAAACCCCAAAGTAGAATTTGTGGGGAAGGTAGAGGAATCCTCAGCAAAGAATCTGGAAGCAGACACCCAAAGACAAATCTCTTCTTTCTTTTTTTCTTTCTTTTTTTCTTTCTTTTTTTCTTTCTTTCTTTCTTTCTTTCTTTCTTTCTTTCTTTATTTCTTTCTTTCTTTCTTTCTCTCCCCCCCCCTCTCTCTCCCCATCCCCCCCTTTCTCTCACACACATGAGTCTGTAGGGATTTACATGAACTTTTGAACCAGATTCTCAAAGACAGAGCCCAGCCTGTTCCCACTTTAATAAACAATTTTTTCTCAATTAATTAAGGTTTGGAAAGGAGAAAAAAATAGCAGAAGCAAAGTAATTTAGCATGCAGCACATACATTACAGATGGATCCCACCTTTGGATGCTTATTAAATCTATGCATGATTGCACTGGGAGAAAATTAATTGCATTGTTTTTTACAATTCAAGATGGCTTTGGAAAAGAGCAAAGAAAATGATGGAAAACTCATTAATTTATATAGTTTAAAATAAAAGACAACTTTTCAAATATCTATAAAGACCTTCAAGATATTTTGTTGCATTTTCCAGTTGCAAAAAGAAAGAACATACAGCTTCTACAAATTAATAACAATTTTATAACATTTCTCTTGGATTGAAATTGAGATGCTATAAAATCATTTATACTTTAAAATTTTTAATGTATTATCTTAGTGTTTCAATATTTTATAATATCATTTTATTATAAGCCACCCAGAGTTTCAAGAGAAAGATAGGCAAAAATAAAATTAATAAATAAAATAAATAAATAGTAAAAGAACTGTGATATATCTTCTCCCCTCTATATCCTTTGCATAAAATCTTACCTGGCAATTTCAAAAATGTTCCACTAGAAATAGTGTTTAATTTGCCATAAATAAACAGAAAAATATATTACTATCTGGAACACTGAACATTATTGTACTTTGTAGAATCATTGATCCATCTAACTAACTACTTTTTACTCTGAAGTTTTGAAGTTTTTTTTTACAGTTACCTTTTACAGTTCAACTAAATCTGTAATCCTAAACATACAAATAAAGCTATATCTTATCACTAAGGTACAACTTTTCTCCTCAAATAGCTTTCCCAACAGGCACAACACCAAGACTGTTTTTATTTTTTAACCCACTACAGACAGGTCATTATAGACTAACTTTAAGAATATAACCAGGCATTCTTCTATGGGAACTCCTAAGAAATAAAAGACATCTTATACAGGAGAGCTTCTGATGAATTGGTTCCCATTTTAATTGATGGAATACTGACTGAGACACAAAAACACTTCCAACATATCTTGAATCACAGAAGAGCAATTCAATAAAAGCAGCATTTGTTCACAAACTGCCAATACATCCATTCCTGATCTGTAAAATGCCTGTACCTTACAGTTGCTTAGTTACCTCAGGACAAAGAACAAAATAGGATCATATGAAATAAAAGCTAAACCAGTTCAACAGCCTTAGCAATACATGAAATTAGTCCTAAGTATGGGTACAATTAGTTGCCTATCAAAGCTTATAAAATCATGCCAAAATTGTAGTTCTTAAAAAAATCAGTAAGAGCAATGAAGAATTTCCCCCTTCACCAGTAGATGAATACTTATTATTCCTGCATAGCCAATAAAGAATTAGCTATTCTGAATAAACATTTGGATGTGACTGTGAACAAATAGTTGTCAATAAATTAAAGATTAAGGAAAAGACGATGGTAATGTTCAATGGTGGGATTCAAAAATTTTTACTACCGGTTCTGTGGGCATGGCTTGATGAGAGTGGCAGGGGAAAGATACTGTAAAATCTTCAGTCAGAGGTGGTATTTGCTGGTTCTTTGAACTACTCAAAATTTCCACTACCGATTCTTCAGAACTGGTAAGAACTTGCTGAATACCACCTCTGGTGCTGTTGGATAATATATCTAGCAAAATAAGAGAAATCAGTTTGTTGTAAAGGGGTTGCAATCAACCAATCATACTTTTTGAACTTCTCTGTGCAACAGATTTTTAAATAGGTGGATTATTTTAATTTAAGAATTAATTTGAAAGTTAGGGAAAAAGAAAGTTAAGATTTAAATGGAAAGCTATAATCAAAACCTTTACCATCATATGAATTTCCAGGTGAACCTCTGAATTCACTGGCTTTTCAGAATATCATGGAAAAATGGCCACCAAACCCTTGTTTGGAAAAATATCATATTCTTTGAAACCAGAGGCAGGTAGGCTCTAAAAATAATCTAGAGGAGGGAAAAGGCTGAAAGAGGTGATATGAAACAATTAAATCAATTTGTCATTTAATAAATGAGTAAATTTTTTTGATTTATAGCAGCAAATTTCTGAAAATGTTTGCAAAATATTTCTTACAATTCTAAATGAAGACATATTCAGAAAGGTTGTTTACCCTTATCCTAAAACAGCTTTTTCTTAGCTGATGCTCAAATTCATCTTGTCTGGGAATTCTCAACACCTCACAACCTGGAGAGCAATACATTGAGAAAATCATTCTAAATTAGTACTTCCTATTGGTAGTCATGATCCATATTTAAAAAGAAAGACAAATTTGATCACAAGACTGGTAGCAATCTTCAGCAGCTATTGTTCCAGAAACAACTGTATTATCAGAATACAGATAATTTATTTCAGTTGCACACAACACACTATTGCTATGACTGTCTTTTAGCTGTGATATTTATTTATTTTTTCTTTTTATCTATTAGTTACTGGAAAAACTTATATTAGTTCATGGCACATAAAAACTATAAAACATATTAATACATAATTTTCAGGGATCCTTTAAAAAACACACAAAAAAGGTAAAGTTGTGTGGCTTATGTGTACGTATATGCATGTTAATGTTTGTGTATGTGTGTAAATAAATATTTT
This sequence comes from Laticauda colubrina, assembly GCA_015471245.1. Classification (NCBI taxonomy): domain Eukaryota; kingdom Metazoa; phylum Chordata; class Lepidosauria; order Squamata; family Elapidae; genus Laticauda; species Laticauda colubrina. The sequence goes on from BLBF01000051.1 coordinate 6,633,290, forward strand.
TCAGTCATGTCAACTTGAACTGTTTTTCCTCTTTGAAATTTGCCCAACAATTCAGTCATTTTAGCAACAAGAAAATGCCTTTTAATCTTCTATTTAAGCTCCATTTATTTAAATAAAAATTAAGTCATGTAATTCATTGCAAAGTTTCATATAACTTATTCTGAATTTTAAAACTATATGATATATATTTGACTGTGATACATTACACTTAACATTTTTTTCAATGCCACATGAAATTCTACAGACTACAGATTGTCATCTATTACTTCTTAAAAATAGTATTTCTAAGAGTGCAAATGTCCATTTAAGCTTAATCAAATAAACATATGCTGTGTTTAGTCTATAAATGAATTTAAACAACTTATTAAGCTAGGATAAAATGGTGGTGTGTCAACATTACTTTGAAAAGCTGGCCGTTGTATTAATCAGCCATATGAATTAGTCCATTATGTTAAATGATATTTGTTTACAAACTACTAAGTACTATATAAAAATATTTTTGTTATGTAAGACTTGCTGTTTTGGACAAATACAAAACTATATGTGATATTCCTGATTTGATGCTTAAAAATTATAGTGTTTGTGGGATAAATCCATGAGACAAATTATCATGAGTCAATCATTAAATGTTTTGAGAAACAAGCAATAAACTAAATGCATAGCAAAGTGTGAGCACACTGTGATAAACTTAGGCAAAAATACTTTCCTTCATTATCTCTTTCCACATTCTCAAGCTGCTCCCTCCCAGACTCCCCTAGTCTTGGGAGTTTGTAGATGAATTGTAAACTTACCAAGATTGGCCCCCAAATGACCTCAATTGCTGAACTTGAAAGACCCATACGTTTTTCTAAAAGGGCAAAAAGAGCCATTTGTTTTCCCGAACACATTTCCAGATTCTTTCCAAAACAGATATTTTCCTTGAACACATTCCACTTTTACATAAGCCAGCTTTGTACCATGGGAACCTCTTGCTCTCCGGCTGAACACAGATGACCCCCAAGATACCTTCAATCTAAACCTTGAAAACAGACTTGAACCTGGACCTTAGAGTTGTTGAAGTATCAAAATGTCATTTATTTTCACTCAAGAAGACAACAGAAGAACCTGAACCTAGGACTCCTCCAAATATACACTGCCCTCTCCTGTGCTTTCTCAAAGGTCTGAATCCCTATCCCAACAGTTCATAGAATTACTTCATACATTATGCATCTTTCATGCTTCTATCTAATGAGATACTAAAAAAACCTATATGAACATTTTCTTTCAAGAGATAAATATAAGTAATATAGATTTAGTTATACATATAGTTATAACAGATACAGAAACAGAAAGTGATACAGATACAGATTAGATATAGATATATAGACATTTTACACAATCTATAAACATTTAATTATTAGGTCACTTGCAACTAGATGCAAAGTGATACCAATATAAGGATTGTTTTAAAAGAATAATTGTGTAGATATAGTTCATGTGACAGACTTTGATATAAACAAATAAAAATTCCTAATATAGAGGTGAAAGTTGCATTGTCCCATTTATTTAAATAGAAATTAAGTTGTGTTAATTCATTACATAGTTTCAAATTAATTATTCTAAGGCCAATTCATAATTTTGAAGCTATATAATATACATTTGACTATGATGTATGACCCATGTCCTTTTTTTCAATGCCACATGAAATTATACAGACTACAAACAGATTTTCATCTACTACATCTTGAAATGGTATGGATATTATTTCTAAGTGTGGGCTAATTTAAGCATCAATTAAGCATCATGTTGCCAACCTCTGTGAAATAGAGACATTCATTTGAAGGAGGAAAATAAAAGATTCTCTTAAATGCACACTCAGGAGGAACTCATCTTTCAGCATTTGTTTTATTCTATAAAACTTAACAAGATAAAAAAGATATGCTCAATTAAGAGGAATTATGCCTTAAACTTATATAGATCTATCACAATATAATCTCAGGACAACTCAGAAATGTTTACCAAAGGGAAAAAACCTTACAAACTGTTAACTGATGAGAACATTAAAGTCAGAAACTCCCATGTATAGTATTCCACACATGGACTAGGTTCCATTTATGTTTGATTATACTAATTAACTAAGGCATCCAAACATAGACATCTAGGTATCTAAGACACAGACATCCAATCTGTTGAGTTCACGGAAAGAGAGACTTGAGACCAGTGTGACTTTCAGCTTTTTTATTAGTTGCTAGGTTCCGTCTGACTGCAGAGCCGCGGCAGCCTGTTTTATAGAGGCTGCTCACGGCTTGCGGCCAATGATGGCTCGTTGAAATCTCCTGCCGCTCAGGCGGGCCAATCATATGGTGGCAATTGTTGACCAATCACCATAGTTTAAAACACCAATCAGATTCAAGTATTTGTGGACCAATGGGAACAGGATATTACGAGTATGCTAATATGTAATACCCCTCCCCTCTTGGTTTGGTCCTATGTTACATAGTCACGTAAGTAGGCGGGGCTTTAGTGTTGTCTATTTGACCTGCAGTGGTTTAGTCGCATCGTTGTTCGAACGGGGTCACTGTTTCGCCCATCCTTCTCTGTGAAGCTCTTGGAAGATGGAGTCAGCCATGCCACTCCCACCTGGCCTATCCGGGCTGGTAGAGTCAGCTCGGCTACTCCCTTTTGGAGTGGCTTCTTGATGTTTTTCCGTCTGTTCTTCTCTACCGAAGTCATCTCCAGGTAAGTAGTTGTTTCTTTCTTGGTTTATTTGAGGATTTGGTTGGTGGTTTGTTTTTCAGTTTTGTTGTGGTGTTTCTTGTTCTAACGGAGGGTCTCCCCCTCCCCTCTTATTTGTGTTTGAGGGGTCTCCCCCCCTCTGGTTTGATTATTATTATTTTTATTTAATCTTTGTTGTGGTTCTGGCGTGTGTGCATGTTGTTTTTCTTTGTACCTGGATGCTTTAGTGGTTCTTTCTAATGTTCATGATCTCAGTTGATCTATGTGTCTCCTCCAGCTTCTTCAGTCATCTGTTTCTAGTCTGTATGATCAGGGTCCTATTACTTGGGTTATTTTTGCCGGTACCCACAGTGGGTGCCCTGTGAAATTTTTTGCGTAGACGAGGTCCCCTATTTCAAATGTGCAGTGTTTGCTTGAGGAGTCTGCTGTTTTTTCCGAGCTGTCTGTGGGGTGTAATCTATCCAGGTATGATCTTAATTATCTGCCCATCAATAATTTTGCTGGGCTTTTATTTGTAGTGGAGTTAGGTGTGATGTGTTGTATCATGAGCATTTTGTAAATTTTTTCTTGTATGTCCCCTGTGTCTAATTTTCCTATAGTTTCTTTAGTAAACCGGACCATGCGTTCTGCCCGTCCATTTGTAGCCAGCCGGTCCAGTGCTGTCAAGGCATGTCTTATGCCATATTCGGCGAGGAACTTTTCAAATGTCAATGCCGTGAACTGCAGTCCATTATCTGAAACTAATAAGTCTGGTAACCCATGTGTGGCGAAGAGTCCCCTCAGCTGTCTGATAACTGCTTCTGTTGTTGTCGTGGTCATGATGCTTACTTCCAGCCAATTTGAGTAAGCGTCTACTATGATTAAAAATGTGTGTCCATTTGTCGGCCCTGCGAAATCTATGTGTATTCTCGACCAGGGTCCCCTCGGTGTTTCCCAGTCGAGCACAGGTGCCACAGGAGGTGCTGGTCTGGATGTTTGGCATTTAGTGCATGTTTCCACCCATTTCCCAATATCCTTATCCATCCCTGGCCACCATACATAACTCCTGGCCAGAGATTTCATTCCTACGATACCCAGGTATCCTTCATGCAAAATATCCAGTACTTGTTCTTGTAATAGTTCCGGTATGACTACCCGATCCCCCCATAGAATGCAACCTTTTAACATGGAGAGTTCAGTCTGTCTGTTCCGGAACGGTTTAAAAGTCTCGTCTTTTTCGTTTTCCAGCCACCCTTTTCCTACCCAGTTTAAAACCCATGCCATCTTTTTGTTTCTTGCGGTTTCTTTCGCAATGTCCACTGCGGTTATAGGTAGGGTGGATGTGGTTGGTACCAGATCACTTCCCAGCTCGGGTAGGTGAGAACGGCTCAGGGTGTCGGCATGTGAGATGTCCTTGCCTGGCCGGTGAATTAATTTGTAATTGTATGTGGCAAGGAACTCGGACTACCTCGTCATTCGTGGGGAGAGTATGTTTGGGGTGGCCCTGTTTCCCACGAGTATTCCCAACAGTGGCTTGTGGTCTGTGATGAGAGTAAAGGTCCTACCGTAGAGGTATTCATGGAACCGTCTAACGCCAGATATTGCTCCTAACGCCTCTCTGTCCAACTGGCTGTAATTCCTTTCAGCTTTGGACAGCATTTTGGAGTAGAATGTGATCGGTGCTTCTCTCCCATCTGGTAGCATGTGGCTGAGTATGGCTCTGACACCGAACTGTGATGTGTCGCAGGTAACTGTCAGTGATAGGGTTTCGCTGTATTGGATTAACACAGATTCGGATGTCAGCAAATCTTTTATTTTCTGGAATGCGGCCTCTTCTCATCGTCCCCAGGTCCAGGTGGCTGTCTTATCCAGTAATCTGTGTAGTGGTTCCGCCGTCGTTGCCTTCTGTGATAGGAAAACATTATAGAAATTGATGAGTCCCAAAAACGCTTGTAAATCTGTTTTGGTTTTGGGCCTGGGAGCTTCTTTTATTGCTTTGATTTTCTGATCTGTGGGGTGGATGCCATCTTTATCTATTAGATATCCCAGGAATTCGACTTTTGAGGTGTCTAGCTGACATTTCTCTTTTTTAACCTTGAGTCCCACCTTTTGGAATCTTTGCAATATTTCTCTGAGGTGGCTTCCCAGTTGGTTTTTGTCAGTGTCTTATACCAGCATGTCATCGAAGTATGGGACCACCCCTTTTATCAACCGCTTGTAACAACCGCTCCATCAGGCTTTGGAACATCCCTGGGGCCACGCTGACCCCAAATTACAGTCTGTTGCATCTGAATGCCCCCCTATAAGTCATGATCGTTTGTGCCTCCGCTGTTTCTGGGTCGATTGACAATTGTTGGTATGCTTGCGCAAGGTCGAGCTTTGCGAAGACCTTGCCTCCCCCCAACGAATGTAACAGATGTTGCACTACTGGAACGGAGTATGCGCTTTGTTGTAGTCCGTAGTTTAGGGTGGCCTTGTAGTCTCTGCAGATTCTCACGGACCCATCTGGCTTAATCGGGGTTACAATTGGGGTTTCCCACTTTGCGTGGTCTATTGGTTCCAATACCCCCTGTGTGATGAGTTTATTTAATTCCTCATCGATCTTCGGTTTTCATGCAAAAGGGACTTGCCTTGCCTTTAACCTGATTGGGGCTATGGTCGGATTCAAATTAAATGATATGGGGGACCCTCGGTACTTGCCTAGTTTCCCAGCGAACATGTCCTGGAAATCTCTCATTAGGCTCCCCTCCCAGTCTGTTGTGGTGACACTGTTGATTCTGGTCACTCCAATTCCTAGGGGTTCGAACCATTCGAGTCCCAGTAAGCTTGAGCGATTCCGGTCTACGATGGTTAAAGGCAAAATTTCTGTGTGTTTCTTGAATTTGACTTGGAAATGTCTGAGTCCGACTATGGGAATCCTGTTCCCTTGGTAGTCTTTCAGGGTCAGTGTTTGGCTCTCTAATTCCATTCTGCGTATGTTTGGTATCAGTTTCTTAATTGTGTTCCATGATACCATAGATAGGTATGAGCCGGAGTCCACCTCCATCTCGCATTCTTGGCCTTCGATGTTGACCTTCACCAGTACCATCCATGCATTTGTTGCATTTGAATGCCCAATGGTTACAGTTTGGTGTGTTTCTTCCTTTTGGTAGCTTTCGTTGAGTCGTTTTCCTCTGCTTTCTTGGCTCCAACGGCCCCCTGTCTGTCTTCCTCTCATTCTGGGGGAAATGTTGTCTCTACGTCAGGGGCTGTAGCTTCTCCGGTTTTGGCAGACCCTTGATTTGTGTCCCCGTCTCTCGCAGTGCCAGCAAATTGCATCTAGGAAACGGCATTCAGAACGGGGGTGGTCTCCTCCACACCAGGCACATTGGAATCCCGACTTAGGTTTTTTCCTCTCCCATCTGTTCCGTTCTGATTGGAGTCTGTGGATTTCTTCCTCTTCATCATCAGTCTCAGACAACAACTCGCTGTCCTTGTGGTGCATGAGAGTCTTGTGGATACTCTCTGACTTCTTCTCCAGGGTTTGGCTTGTCTCTGCCGGTGTTTTCTGCGTTGTCGCATTCATTTGTTGCATTTTGGCTGCTGATTTTTTAGTGGCTTCAGTTGCAGTGGCCTCAGTGATGGCCTCAGTGACAATAATTTTTGGCCGGGTTAGCAGTTGGCTCTGCAAAGTGAGATCTTTTAGACCAAGGACCACGCGATCCCTCATGGCTTCATCCATGTTGAGGAATTTGCATGCTCCTCCAGTGTCCCTTAGAGCCGCTATAAAATATGTGATACTCTCACCTTCTCTCTGGTCCCGTTTGTAGAACTCATATCTCCGAATGAGGCTGGAGACGGTTGGTGCATAATGGGCCTTCAGCATTTTTTCCAAATCTGGCCAGGCCATCTGCTTTACGTCCTCAGGTTTGGCCAATGCCTTGGCCATCTTGAACACTGTGGGCCCACAGTGTGTCAGGAACATGGCTCTCTTCCGGTTATCAGAGATCCCTTGTAAGTCATTGCTCTTGAGGAACATGAGGAATCTGTCGATGTACGATTCCCAATCCTCGGTCGCTGGGTTGAATGGTGCAGGTGGCGAGTTAGTGCTGGCCATTTCATCTGCTTGGTTCTCGTTGCCACGTGCTCAACTGGTCTCTTCATCTCAGAATCCCACCTTCGTCACCAGTGTTGAGTTCGCGGAAAGAGAGACTTGAGACCAGCGTGACTTTCAGCTCTTTTATTAGTTGCTAGGTTCCGTCTGACTGTGGAGCCGTGACAGCCTGTTTTACAGAGGCTGCTCACGGCTTGCAGCCAATGACGGCTCATTGAAATTTCCCACCGCTCAGGCGGGCCAATCATATGGCGGCAATTATCGACCAATCACTGTCGTTTAAAACACCAATCAGATTCGAGTATTTGTCGACCAATGGGAAGAGGGTATTATGAGTATGCTAATATGTAACACAATCCTAAGTATGATAATGCCAAAATATACATTGTAAAGTCAGACTTGCATTATCAATATGTCTGAAGTTTGCATCATAACTCATCATAAAATTTATAGTTTACCACTTGTCCCTCCTCGATTTCTATGGAGAGGAATCTTAAATATTGACAAATATATGCAAATTTGTGTTTTTGTACTAAAATACAGAATATCATGCATGATTGCATGAAACTGAAGTATAACACTGCTTAATGTGAAGTGTACTGGATGACTTTCAGAAAGTTGCTGTCATCTAATCTAGTCTATTTTACAGGGTTTATATAAAGACAGCACTGAGTTTTTACACCATGTTTTATGTTGGGAAGTACCACAGAAGGAGCCATCCCTAAAATAGGGTTCCACATACCCACAGCATTGAATTGTGCATAAATGTTATTTGTAGGTATTATTTGGTATTGTGCAGAGATCTTGGCTTTCTAAAAGACAAGTCCAGTATTTTTTTAAAGAACGAAAAGAATTTTAAGTTCTATTTTATGGATATAGTTGACTATGACATGAATACTTTAAGCAGCCTCTGTAAGTTTTAATAGCATTTTCATTTTTTCAAGTATGAATTCCACTCACCTGGTTATAATCTAGTATAATTTATACCATTATGAAGTCAGGTAAAAATTTATACTAAAAGGCTATATTCATCTTACAAATGAACATAACTTAACTGTAACCTGGTCCATTTAAAAACTGAAAAAGTAAATATTTGCTTAGGAAAAAGAGCCTTATGAAGTGCAATGAGGTAGAAAGTAGAAGCTTAAAACTTCTTTGCTCGCCATTTCTTCACTCTAAATCATACCCCACAGTGACTTCTCCAGCCATGGGGATCTAAAATCAAGCATGGGCAAGCGTGCTAGAGAAAGCAGTTTGAGATGGAGAAACATCTCCCCTCCATTTCCCAGATAAAATTCTCCCAAGTGAGACTGGAACTATAGTAATCCCATAAGAAAAATCAATCCTAGGAAAAATGTCACCTTGCTCATAACTATTTGACCTTGTACACTGCATACTGACTGTACTCATACACTCATTGTACTAGGCTAAAATGCCTTTGGGTAGTGGGAAGTCATTGTTCCAGCAAATCATATGAACCAAGTAATTGCATTAAGTCTTAATGCAATTTATTTGTTTGGATATAACATGTTAGATGAACACATTAACAGAGTTTTGTTAAAGCTGGTTATAATAATGTGTGTAGTATAAACTCTGATTCCAAATGCTAAAAAGTGGAACTTATTAGCTCAGTAATTTTTACAAGCCAATCTTAGAGACCTACTGCAAAATTCTGTTTGGATTAGTTTGTTTTATGGTCACTAGTGATTAGACTAAAGTGAATGTTCAACCAAGAATGCATGGTTCCCAGGTCACATACTGAGCCACCTGTAGCCAACATGCTCATGTTTTCTAAAAGGCATAATATTACAAGGAAATTCTATCTAACAAAGTAAGAGTTTGTGGTCAAATTTGATGGTGGAATTGAGTAAGCTTGGGGGGGTTGGGGGGTTGCATATGCTCACTTTTTTCTTATTTCCATATTTCAAACTTAAATTCTAACCTTTAAATTGAATGTAAATGACCTGTCAATTTTAGTTTCTCCCATTCCTAGGTTTCTACTGCTCATTTTATTTTATTTTATTTTTACATCAATTTGGTTATTTCTCCAAATTGCACTTTTTCAAACTTCAATTTTTTTCAAGAAATGTATCTAGGACTTGTAAAACATTTTATACATTATTTTCATTTTTATTGGATTTATTTTTTTTAATATAATAGTTTTTTAATATAATAGTTCAGTAGTTTTCAACTGAAAGATTATGAAAAGGTTAAAATATTATACCTGCAAAATGTATACCTGCATTTTCATTTGTTCAAAAAGTATGAATTACATAATTTTGCATGAAATTATAAATTGAATGAATCCCATCACTATTCAGAATGTCCATACTTCAGACTCAGTAAATGTTGGCTTAAACTAATGCCTGTTTGAAATCTAAATTCCATCCCTCTCCTGCAGTTGTGCAACAATCTGTGCATCAAGAAAGTGTGGTTTGGAAATGCCTATATAAAAAAGTATCTTATTGCTGAACAGAAGAGCCATACCAAAAGTATCCATTATGAGTTGTTTTTTATTCCCAAATGTTCTAAATGATGACTGGAAACCTCTTTAATTGTTTAAGGTTGTAAGGGGATGAAAAAGAGGTAAAGCAGAGGTAAAATTGGGGGAATGCTGCATTGGTTGTCATGGCTGCTCAGCGTGCCTTCTAGACTTGGCTTGTACCAGCAGAGTTCAGACAGGTCAGCATGTGACCGGCTGGAAACCCTAAGGTTAAAAGTTCAAGAAGCAGTGGAAAAACCAATATGTCGGCAGTGAGGGGTATTCTGTACAATATATTTCAATTTACATCAACCCATGCGTATAAAATTTAGATAAATTCTATTCAGATCTCATGTGGGTTGACACCCAAGCCTACTCAACCAGAAGTCCAGGGATGGAAAGAAAACTAGGACATTCCTATTTTCAGAACTTGAGGGAAAGAACATCTAAACACTTGATAAGTTGTATGCTTGTTATTTAAAATCAAATTGAAACATTGCTGTATATTTGGGAATGTTCTTTTAACTGATTTCAAGAAGCAAATACTACACCTAATTAAAAATATTTAAAATTTTGTTACATCATTCTAATTCACTTTACTTTTATTTTATCCCCATAACCTTTTTTTAAAATTTCCTGAGTTTTTGCCATTCCAAGTCAGTCACAATGAACATTTAAACTTGATGCTGTCTAACTCTGTTGTTGTTCAAATTCCTATTTATATTCCTTGTCATTTTCTTCAAATTTATAGTTATTTGATTGTTCTGAATATTATCTGGATCTATTCCCTCTTTATCTGGATCTATTCCCTCTTTGATTCTGATTTCAGGCAACCATCAGTCACCTGAACTGATGTTTTATCTTTTTGATAACTAATCTTCAAAATTCATCCTATTCCCCAAAACATAAAATCTTCATAAAGCTAAGATGTTAGACACAGAATAAACCACAAGATGGCTCCCTGTACCCCTTCCTTCACCTGGTTTCAGACTGGAAACATACTGTGGCTAAAGTTTCTGTTAGAATAACAATGGAAGGATCCAACTATGATTCATAAATGCCATGATATTTTCTTGTGCTTTAAATATACCACAGCATAGTCACTGGTGCAATAAGCTGGAATGCAAAAGAACACAGATCAGCCATGATGTTCTTGATACTAACTTTTCTCATAAATCCATCTTTCTATATAATAACAAAAAAATATTTTACTTTCTGCTGTAAAAATGAAAGAAAATAGATTATATGCCAAGAAAAAGAGAAACAGAAGGAATTAGACAGTTATTATTCAGATTGACCACACTAATATAAAGCAGAGTACTCAATTTCTACCACTGGCTAATTTTAGTTGTAAAGCTGTCAAAACTATGTCTGAACTATCTCTGAAACAGCATACAGGAACATGAATGCCTTAATATTCTTCCATAGAAAAATATTTCTTGCATGTTATAAAGGAAAGCACACCTTATTTTTTTCATGGTTAAGGAATAATGTTAAATGAACTCTTTCCATGATCTGATGTGGTAAAATCCAGATACAAATTTAGCAACCCATAGGGCCAGTTTACCTTAGCGGATTTGAAAGGTCATGAAAAGACTACAAATTATTAACTAAATAATTTATTATTGTATTATTGTCTGGGAAGGTAAGAGTATTTTTCTCAGTTGCCAGTTGGCTCTGACATATTATTGCTGTATACTGAGACTTGAAAGTAAGATAATTTTGGTTTGAGGCAGCAGCATGTCTTGGACATCCCACACCTGCAAATAGTTGAATTTGAAATACAAGAAACTGATTCAGAATAAAAAGATGTTTATAATGTAAGATCTACAAAAAGAATAAGCAAACCTGCCAAGCCACACAGTACCTGTAAAGGTAGAACAAAAAGGCTGATTTCAGTTTTTATTTATATTATTTATCTAAAACCCAGGTTCCCATCATTGTGTTTTGGGTGACTGTCATATGTGATTGGCAATGTCATCATAGAAGCCATTTTATGGAACACTTTTAAGAACTAAAACCCTCAGATATTTTCATATGTCTTTCTCTGAGCCAGAAGTTTAGGGACACCAAATTAAAGATTTTGATTTTTTATAGGAGCATAAAAATGTGGAATGAGAGATGCTCAATAACAGGATTATTAATTACCTAGATTACCTGTTTTAGCTGTTTCAAAATGTAAATCCTAAAAATAAATTATGATTAGAAATTTGCATATTCTGGATATTATCCAAGTTTAACTTTACAAACAAAAAGCTCTGGTAAATTGAGTTATATAACAGCACAGCAGACTCAGTCCATTCAGAGTATAAAACTTAATTGAAAAGCATATTATTTTAGTCAGGTGTTTGACAGGTAGCTCAAGAACGTTAACAATGGAAATAGGAATTGAGACACCCACATTGATATAAAGGATTTTCCTAAATTCCAAACTTACTTTACAAAACCAGAAATCTGGGTTTAATTCTATATGAGCAAAGATGTTCTTTATAGTTAACAAAGAACTACATTTGAAAAAAATAATTTAAAGAATTTTAATAATTGAGATACTGAGATAGAAAATATTCAGTTTAAGGGAACCTTTAATGTGAATTGCAGAAAGAGATTCAAAAATAGTTTTGATTTTCCCATCATATGTCATACTCCAATATACAGAATATTGCTAACAGATGTTTCTCTTATCTTTCTTCCAGAGACTTCCAATGTTCCAACTTCTTGTATTTGACTGCATTAAGATATTATATGCATGAAAAAGCATTTGTTCTATTTGTTTTGTGAAATACAAGTTCAAATAATACCCAATTATTATGTCTCTGTATTTAAGCATAAATACAGAATTATTCACAGGTTTCTTACTTGAAATTTGTGAATAATAATAATAATAATTCCATTCAGGAGCAGGCTGGAAGAGGGAAGGTATGGTATACTCTCCCTCCTTTGTACTCAGTAGAGAAATCAAGTTTTTAAAGGAAGATAGCTTTATCCTCCTCATTAATACCCATTATTGATAAACAGTTCTCCATTTCTTTTATGAATTTATACAAGCCACTAAAGTTTTAGCACACTACAAACTTTTATAGACTTATTGATATGGCTAATACTGCATAATAAGCCTTAAGACTCATGAAACTACCCACAGATTTTAAGTCTGTGCCTGGAAAAATTTCTGGTGGTCAACCCATTCACTTACAAAACCTTTTTAAGAGGTATTCATTAATATTTTTATGGCTCTTGTAGAAATCACAGCACAAACATGTTCTATAAACCATTTTTTTGTCTTGTCCTGGGAGGTTTCCTCCATCTTATTGCCATATCTTGAGTGAGACAGCCTACTTCAATCATATTTAGTGACAGTTAAAGCAGAATTTTCTCCCTTATTTTGTAATGACCCAAGGACAGTTCAATATAGGCAAAATTTATTATGCTTTCTCATCCATTTCCCTGGGAGAAAGTCAACTGACTATCGTGACTCAAAATAGAGGCTAGAGCAATAGAGTAGTGATTGGCAAGAAGAACAGCAAATGTCATGCCTGCACAGTTTTCAACTCAACAGCAGGAAAAAGCCCTAAGGTAAAGACAAATATTATTTTCCTGTAGGACTTTTTACAGACATGAACTGTTTTTGAAAATACTCTTAGAAATACGCATCTTTCTTGATAATTTGCTGATATTCAAAAATCAAGCAGCTGATGTTTTGTCATATTTAGTTCTCTTTTAAAATTAGTCTTCAAGTGATATTTGCTTATAAAATGAAGGTAATATCTTATCTTTATCAAAAGCAGAAAACTTTTCACCAAAGGCAAAAAAGCTAATTTGTCATAAATGAAATGTCTGCTTATGAAACATTGTCTCATTCTGTAACAGCTTAATTTGCTTTTAGATTTTTACCCCTCTGTCATAAAACTGGAGCTAAGAATTATCCAATTAAATTGAATGGCACAAAAACGAGGTGAGATAAGATATAAAATACTTATACCAATCATAACTAATTCATGGAAGTTGTATCATAAGATATGGTGCCATAGGATATAGGTTAGATGGGTTTTAAAAGAAAACAGATCACATTATGGTTTTCAGAAGCAATATAGCTCTAAATAACAGCTGCTGAACAGAACAACAGACAAGGGCTATTACTTTCATGTACTGCCTGTAGGCTTCACAGAAGCATCTGGTTGGTCACTCTGGGAAATGGTATGCTGGACTAGAATGATCTTTGATCCATTCTAGCAGGAACCTTCTTACTATCTCAGCTTCGTTACGCCAAAGTAGTTTTTATGAGCAGGTCAATATATTGTAGGGCCAATTTGAGATGGATATAGGATTCCTATGAGGCAAATTATCCAATGTCATATGCATCTTTTCAAGGCTCAACACAAGCTTTTCAAGCTGTCTTTTTCTATACTTCCACCTGCAGAAACTTTTTTCTTTATAAAACCTACATTTGCTACACAGAGCTCCTAGTTGTCTTTCTCTTAAAATTCCCATATTACATGTTCTAAGAGAATTCTCTGTCAAAATATTCTTACAGTATCACATGTGAAGTAACTATCCCCATATAGATCTATTGTGGAAACTATAAGAACTGTAGAAACTGTTGAAATTACCTAGAAATGGAAAAAATGGTCAAACAATTCTCCTAGAAAATTCAAAAGTTTTTCCTTCAGACATTCCTTTGTTTGGTAACTTGTCTGCTAAGGAAATCATATTTATTACAAACTTTTTTGAATATTATCAAGGATGTTGCCAAATGCTTCACCACTGTTTTATGTGAACAGAGTATATGCCATAAGATTTACAGTATTCTCAATATCCTTCCTTACAGCTGAAACATTCAGGGAAAAGGTCATTTGTGGTAAACAAGCTGTTTTTCAGATTCCTTGTTTACTTTCAATAATTGCCTTACTATGAAAACTTAATCTCTTCCGTTGTGTCCTTTTTGCATCCGTTGGGCAGTGTGACACGGCCTTAACCTCTGAGAACCCTAAAGCAGCCCAAATCACAGTCTGAAACTAAATTCTCTTAAGAGGAATAGTGAAGTCTATTCTTTATACAAATATGTACACACACATACACACACACACACACACAACTTTCTGTCTGATTCCTCAGTTTGTACTTGATAACTAAACATCTATAGAAATGCAATAGTACAATATGGTTAATAATAGTACACATATGCAAGCTTGCACACACATAGCATATAGAGAACATATCAAACATTATTTTGTTCTGAAATTAATATGTCCTTCCCCAGATATTCTTAATGGGGTATGTTTTTGATAACTACAAAGAAAGAAAAAACAAGTAACATTTCTCTTGTATTTGATAATATATACAGTAATAGTTTCCTACTGTTGAAATGATTTCTCATATGCTATTATATTTGAATGAAGAATTATTTAGTATGGATTAATTAAATGAAACAATTTTCATAAAAAATATTATTAAACTTTTACAGCAGACTTTCAATTTTTTAATGAAAAAGTACTTTCTAAATTGTCCCCCAAATTTTATGCTATAAATGAAATTAGGTGTGACACCTTTGCATTCACAATGTAGCATTGGCATGCCTGAAGGCAAGATGCAAGAAAATTGCTTTTACTCTTTCAAATAAATAGTTCTACTCTTCTGGTTACAGACCAGTTACAAAAATATCGCTGAACAGCAAAGAAACCGAAAGAAGAAAGAAAGGATTACAACAATTCATCCTAAATACAGTTTAGGGGCCTTGTCCCCTAAGACTTTCTGGCCTAGAGATGTAGAATAAAGGGGGAAACTTACTTTGTTTTATGGCAAACTGAAAAACAACATAAAATAGAAAACGCTGGAAGCAAAGACTGTCAATTTGCCACACTCTAGAAGAACGTGTGTGCACACACGTGTATATTAGAGTTAAAGTAAACAAGTGAGGGATGTCTGCCAGAGCTCTGGAATCACTAGTCTTGAATCTGCTTCCAGCTCTTCATCAGCATGAAAAATGATAACCCCAGCCAGATTTCTCTCTGTCACTGGCATAAATGTGCGATTACATTACAGCTGTTCATATTTTCACTCTAATGAAGGGTTGTGCATTTAAATAGTGAGATTTATGGTGCAAGTCTGTAACGTCTGTGTAGAGGGGTAAAACTGTTAATTGATGCCTAAAATGCTTCTTGTTTATTTTGACATCAATTATCATTTTTCTCTATTTTAATTTAAAATAAAAAAGAAGTGGTGGGGTTAGAGTATATGGAGGTGTGTGTGTGTGTGTGTGTGTGTGTGTGTGTGTGTGTGTGTATATATATATATATATATATATATATATATATATATATATATATATTTGTTTTTTAAAGTTTTCGCGGGTACTTACATGTGTGCTGTTCAGCTTCCTTCGGGTATTATCCCACGTCATCGTAGGTGAATATATGGATGTGCCTGTATATAATCTACCATTTCCATCCTGCTACCAATTTGAAATAGACAGGAGTTTTTTTTCAGGGAAGAAATTAATATACACAAATAATGAAGAAAAGAAATAGCCTTGAAAATACAGCACTTGGAGGGAAGTTTTTTTAAAAGTGCCTCAGTACCTATATATGCTTAACATTCCCACTGTTGTTGAAAATAAGTAATAATCAGTATTACAGGTCTGTTCAATTTTGTAAATAAACCAACATAGGAAGAGGTTAGGTTCAAAAACAGGTGAAATTGGAGCTTATTACAGCAAACATCAGATAATAAAATTAAATAACTGTATTGCCATCTTGGTCTTGTGAAAAGACAGATGATAAACTTGACCTGACGCTGGTACTATCTGACAGCCATTTTTTATCTGCACTGCCCCACCCCACCCCCTGTTTGGCAAGGCTGAAGCGTGTTGTGTAAAATGCATAGACACGGTCAGGTCAGGCCTCGGGATCGGGTGAATCTAGGTTCACATTTGCATATAGGCGGGGTTCCACAATGAAGGCCCATCTGTTCCTGTCAGAGAGTACAAATCGAGTGTCACCCAAATTGGTGCAAAAGGACAGCAGCGCAGTTATTAGGTGGAAAAACATTCAGCTTGGGTTACGGATATGGAACTGCTGATTTGGGTTTAAATACCTGATAACTGAGGACTTTTTATGGCACACAAACAAAGCATGAACCTTGTCTGATCCATTGCCCCCTTCTTTTCTCCATTTCTCCACTGCTGTTTCTCTCATCTATTACACTAAAGATAAAACTGATGTTATTTTTGGATGTTGTGAATGATATATTTGTCCTTAAAAATAATTTGAGAAAACAAAATAGATGTCATTTTAAATGACAAGATAAAGATTTGGGAAGGCAAAATTGGGGAATTTTATATTGGAAATTGAGGGGGGGAATTATTGAGAAAGAAAGAAATTGTAAAATAAAGGATGGGCTTTGAACTTCATATGCCCTCAGTGGTCATTAATATTGTACTGAGGCTAGGCCATGAACTTTTGGTGAATTTTGCCATTTACTCATGTTGTGTAATGCATGAGACTTTACTTACTGTAGTCATTTTCCTCCTTCTGTCCAGTTAGACTCCAATTGCATTCAATATTAATAATCTGTTAAGGCTATCAAATCAAAGGCTACAAAGTTTTAATGTATTTTTAACCTATTGGGATTCAGGAGTGGAGAGATTAGACAAAATAAATGTTTATTATATACAGTAAACAGGTAAGTGGGTAAAATGATAGCATTCTTTGCAAAAAGAACTTATTATCAAGTTTATTGTTTCAAAAGCCAAAACATTTCTATAATATTCTAAAAGTCTTTTTAAACTTTAATATGTGGGCAAAAAAATCTGAGAGCAAACACAATGGAAAATATAGAGATAATGAGAAAAGCAGATAACTTGTACTCTGAAGTATGAACACAATACTACAATTTTGTTGCATATTTTCTATGTTTTTTCTTTCCCTTCGGGTTTTCTGTTTGTGTGCACACCATACACAACTATATATAACATTTCAAACATTTGCTGGAGTCAACTGCACTCCACAAAAGCTAATCCTTTAATAATGGTTTTATGACACCACAAAGTGCTATGTTGATTTTTTACAAACTAGATCAATAACATCAAAATGTGAATACTAAATGTATCCATTATAAAAGAAGGTCAAAGGCAAAAACAAGGCAAGCAATAGGACAGAGTGTCACTAGAGCATTATTTGAATTTCCTTTAAAAATAACTTAATTTAAATTTCTTTCAGAGGAAATCTATGGGAAACTAGTGCTGCAAAATTATTCTATGCCATTCGGAACAACTATCTTATAAAATATGTACAAAATTGGAAGAAAAACCACATTTTCCCTTGGAAATATCTATATCTAATTCTCTAGTATTAGTAGGAAGACCACTAGTCTGGATAAAAGCCGAGATGTTATCCTTTGAACCGTTTTTAACATAAAGGAAAGTCCTGGAGGAAGGTGAGAAAAATATAATTGTTCCATTTGCTAGAATGGGAATTTTTAAAAATGAAAGGGCAAATAGAGTAGGAAACTATTTCTTCACCATAGCATCCTGCTTATTAAACCAGGTACAACACTGGGAAACAATAAAAGACCAACAAAATGGAATTAATGTGGTAAATAAAAGCTAACTGACAGAGAGTATAGATGATAATCTTTTCAAACTTCTGATCTTGGGACCCAACATAAGGATATTGTAAATCCCTTGATTTAGTGTTAAGAACTTCAAGAAACTACCACATTTTAATATTGTCACTTGAAAGCTTGTGAAGTTTTGGCACCCTTACCAGCATATTTTCAGGAAGAATGTTAAAATGTCAATATTTAGAAATCCCATAAGTTTTCATGCATTATAGAACACTATGGAGGAGTCATTTGGGTCATGATTGTGTCATATTAAGTTTAACTGGTAATCCTCAATATATCTTTTTAATTTGTTTCTCAAATATGTACAAGATAACAATTATAAGTATGAACATAAACAAGAACAAAGGAAGTAAATACAGATAAATGGGGACAGTAAGATAGGGATGGTAGACACGTTGGTACACTTATGCATGCCCCCTTTAAGGACCTCTTAGGAATGGGGTGAGGTTCACAGTAGACAGTTTGAGGTTAACTGTGAGGGGTTAAGCTGGAAACAATGGAGTCGGGTACAGCATTCCAGATGTTGACCACTCTGATGCTGAAGTCCTATTTTCTGCAATTAAGTTTGGAGCATTTACCTTGAGTTTGCATTGGTCGTTTGCCCATGTATTGTTATGATTGAAGCTGAAGAAGTCATTGAAAGGCAAGATGTTATAGCAGACAATTTGGTGAATTATGCTTAGATCAGACTGCAGATGGTGCAAGTTCTAGATTGTTCGAGTCCAAAATTTCGAGCCTGGAGGCATAGGGCATTCTACTGTGAGTGGAGGAGTTTTCTAGAGAGATACTTCTGAACCCACATAATTGTGTTAATGTCCGATATACAGTGTGGATTCCAGGCAAATGAGATGTATTCGAGAATTGGTCTGGCAAAGGCTTTGTATGCCCTAGTTAAAATTCAATGTTGTCAGAGAAGAAGCTCTGCAAAATAAGGTTAACTACTCTTAAAGCCTTTTTGGCAATGCTGTTACAGTGAGCTCTGGGGCTTAGACCGTTTGAGATAAGTACTCCTAGGTCTTTGGCAGAGGGTCATCTACAAGATCGTTTCCACCTAACTGGTATTTGGTGTTCTGATTTTTTTTGCCAATGTGTAGGACAGAGCATTTGTTAGTTGAAATTTGGAGTTGTTAATTGTGTGTCCATTTTGACACACAGTCAAGGTCACTTTGCAGAGCAGCAGAATTGTCGGTGATGTTAAATAAATTTACAACATCAGCAAAGAGGACGCAGCTGCTTTTAATGTTGTCACATAGGTCATTGATGTAAAGCAGAAAGAATGTGGGTCCAAAGACACTGCCTTGGGGGACACCACTTTTAACTGGTGCTGGATTTGAAAGGCCCTTCCCTATTTTAACCATTTGTTGCCTGTTTGACAGGAACATGTCTATCCACTGGTTTAGGGGTCCAGAGATGCTGTAAGAAGTAAGTTTCAGTAGTAGTTTGTCATGCACCATTGAATCAAAGGCTTTGCAGAAGTCTATGTAAATTGCATCTATTGCTTTACTCTGGTCTAGATGTGTGATTCAAATGTTTCTGCAGTGCAGGAGTGGCAGATTACAGGACAATTTTTTCCTGAAACCAAACTGCTTGTTAGAAAGCAGGTTGTTTGTTTCGAAGCGTAGAGTGATGGATTGGTTTATAATTGATTCCATGACTTTAAAGGTGATGCAACACAGTGAGATTGGTCTGTAACTTTTTACTATACTAAGGTCTCCCTTTTTAAAAATAGGTATGACCATGGCTAATGACCATGAGTCAGCAGGGAGCTGGTCTGAAAGATACCTCATAGATTGTGCTTACAGGTTCGGCTGGGGCAGTGGCAAACTTTTTCAAAAAGTAGGCATATAATCCATCAGGGCAAATAGTTAGGGATGGCTTTAGGTTATGTAGTGCCGTTTCAAGGTTAACTGCTACAAAGTCAATATGTACTAAGTTGTTACTGTTTGTTGTGGTGTGATTAAGAAATGGGGGGCTGTGCCAGTCTATGGGAATTGGATGGTTACTTAGGAATTATGAGCTGTCCCCTTAAGGGAATGAGTCATGGTAAATGTAGTTAAAGGTATCCTGGGAAATGTAGTCCATGTCATGTGACCACATCTGTAATCCTGATTGGTCATTGAATTGACCCTTGATGGGTTGGGAGAGTTTTCCTCACTTTTGCCTGAACTCCCTAACTCATGGGAGCTGTTTTCTATCACTACGAGATGGGTTAGGAGATAACCATCTTTTACTACAAGGCAGATATACAAAGGATTGGTCATTAAAGAATGACAAATCATCACAAACGTGAGTTATGAGGGTACCTAATGAACTAATAAATGTAATTTGTTATGGATGTCTTGTTGAGTTATCTACCTGCATCTGTACAGCTTCAAATCCACCTCTGTGCAGAAGGCAGAAAAGTAAAAGATGGTTTGAGTTTGTCTGTAAGTTGCAACTCCCATTTTCTATCAGATATCAAGTGGAAAATTATTTTGTGGAGATTTTGCATATAAACTTTAATAGCCAGCTCTAGATTCATGGCTTCTCCCACACTTAAGGATTTTTTTGAGAAAAAATTAAATGCTGCCTGTTCTGACCCACACCCTTTTCTAACAAATCAAACACAATTTAAAAAGAACAGAAACCTTGTAATGCTTTTACAAAATAATTAGTTGTGATAAGCACAAGCCTTGTCAAACTGAGTGAGACTTCCAAAAAGATAACAGACAAGAAATAATTTGCAAAATAAGAATCTTCAAATACAAACTCAGCATACTGGAATGTCCACGAAGATGTAGTTTCAAAACGTCTTTGCCTTCTGCAAAATAAGTTTGTTCACAGCTGACTTTTATCTTATTGAAGGAAGGGCCATTACCTTGCAGCCTTCCTCCCAAGTCGCCCGTGTGTTGTAGTTGCTCTTTCCTCCGAGCAGTCCTGCACACATGCACACTTGCACAGGCTCCTCAGGAACCTTCTTATCACTGCTGCCAGCCCCCACAATCTCTGAAGGCAGCAGTCCACTCCCTAATGGTCCTGGCCCCTCATCTGAGTCCTCGCTCTCCTCAGCCGTCTGCACCTGCTGCCGGCTAAACACAACAGCTGCCATTGGTTAAGCCTTTCATTTATGGGAAAATTTACATGCTAAACTGAAATCTAAGTTAATTTAAAAAAATTTAATGTCATAACCACAGATCTGATATTAACAGAATATTAAGAAGTACAAGCAAATTACTCCATGTCAGCTTAAAATCATAAGCTATATATATTTGGTTCTTTTACTGTTCTACATCTCAGGTCAAGTATATTACAGGATTATAATTTCAATCAATTACCTTCTTTCTTTATGGCAACTGAAAAGCAACTAACTCATGCATTCCTCTCCCCTCAACACTTCCAGCATATAGTTTCATTCTCTGGTAGTATTCTTGGTCCCAATTACTGATTTGCTTCACTTTGCTTCATTTCTACTTTGCTTCACAGAATTAATAAATTGCCTAATATATCAGTTTCTTAGTATGTTAACCTAGCCTAAGATAGTATTTCGTGCAGTGATTTTCCACTTTTGGAAGAATAGTCTTTATCAGCCCACCTGGAAATAATGCTTATTGAATTACAGTGAAGCCTCCATCATTAAACAATATTACTTCTATTTTCAGAAACTTGGCATATGCTATTTCACAGAAATGTAATCTCATACATGCATACAACACAGTTTTCTTTTGATGCTATCGATATGGTAGCATCTTTAAAAATACCAAACACACAAACCTGGCAAGTGCATGAAAAAATAGCACACAGGTGGCACATAGAGGAAGGAAATGTCAACACTGTTAACAAAGTGATGTCTAAAAAACTCTGAGACACTAGTGGTGCTGAGGATGGGATCCAATGAAAATATTTTTTGTAAATGTTTCTTTAGCCATATCTTTTTAAATCAAAATT
Source organism: Laticauda colubrina (assembly GCA_015471245.1). NCBI lineage: Eukaryota > Metazoa > Chordata > Lepidosauria > Squamata > Elapidae > Laticauda > Laticauda colubrina. Next base: position 6,655,099 of record BLBF01000051.1, read on the forward strand.
AAACAAAAAGAAAAGATGTTTCATAATCTCAGTCAATCTACTTGTTAAAGCAGTCATATTTTTCTGCAACCCTATGACCAAAGTGTTCCTGGGTCTAATCAGCTACATTAGTGACATATCTTGCAGAGAAGTGTGGTGTATTTGTACATTAACAACTGGATGTGAACAAACCAGTGAGAAACCTAGGGAGATTCACTGCATTTCTTTGCCCCTTTTCCCCTTCTAATGATGGGGGTGGGGAATCTAATTAGAGGCCTTTGTCTCTGTTTTAATTGTCTTCTGTCACTCTGATATAATCTCTTGCCTTCTCTCTTCAGCACCAAATAAAACAATATGCCCATAGAAATATTAATCTCCAGTATTTTTTCCAAGTATAAGAAGTGAACAGGAACTGAACCTTGAACTTAATTTCCCCTTTGAACTTCTTACCTTTTTTTAAAGCAAGTTGCTTCCCAAGTAACTCTGTGTTTCTCTCTTTCAGACAAATTTCATCACAATTACTGCCCCTTCCACTTGGCCTTAAGATATATAATCATTGATTTGACCTAATTACCTGGTGCAGGCCTTTTTAGACAAGGTGAAAGGCAGATTGGTGCGAAGTGAAATTGACCCAGCATTCCTGATACTCCAATTTTATTCTAATTATTACAAAGCAGGTTCTCCATCTTATTAAGCAATCCTTTGTTCGGATTCACTGTTTTGTGCCTATCATTGTTGGATATGTCCTTTGAGTTAACAAAGCTCCCTGGGGAATTCTTTTTCAAGCTATCTCATGTTTAAAGCTTAAGCATTTTGGGAAGGTTCGGTTTGTTGAGCAAGGATACAAAAAAGAAGGAAATTATTTATAGGAGAATGCTTTTTATCTATTATCTTGCATTACAAAACCATGAAAAATAAACATGTAAAGATAGTATATAATAATAATTGAAATGATGGTTAGCAAAAAAATCTTTGAATGCACTGTACAAAATATTATATATACTTAAAATATATTTTATAAAGCTGTGTTTTTTCAAGAAGACTACAAACAAATTATTCTCATATCAATTTAATGAGGCAAAAAAAATATCCAGCTACCACCAATGTGGAAAGTTCCTGTTGTATACCATCAGTATTAAAGTGATTTTTAAAAAGTCAAATTATAACAAAGTATGATGATAGTAAAACAAAGCATTCCTTGTCAAGCTTATCTGAGCCAGGATGCTATCTGAATTCTGGAATAATCTTTCACAACTTGGAAGCATCCTGGCTAGAAATTATAGGAGGTGTGATCTAGTACCATCTGAAACGTACCAGTTTTAGGTAAACAGGGCAGGAATCTGGATCTAAACTTTTAGTTCAAGTTTTGACAAACTTAAGAGAATAATACAATTTCCTGCATGTGTGAAATGATTTTTATTTCTTCATTAAACCACTAGAGATAATTCTCTATAGGAAGGATGTCAAACTTAAGGTGTGAGGACTGGATCTGGCCCACAGGATACTTAGATCTGGCCTGCAGGGCCGCCCTGGAAACAGCAAAGGACTGGACTACTGTGCTTTTGCCAGTAAAAATGGGCTCCCAAGCTCCATTTTCATAGACAAGAAGGTTGCAGGTGGCACTGCAAACGGAGCTCGTGAGCCTTTCACTGGAGAGCACTTGGACCACCACAGGTACCCCCAACATAAGTGATGTTAAGCTGGCCATGACCCTTGGCCATGCTCCCCCACTGCCCTTAAGGTCAAACACAACCCTAATGTGGCCCTCAATGAAATTGAATTTGACACCCCTGCTCGATACAGTGTATCTGTGTTTTTAAGACATTTATCCATTATGTCAAGGCAGTGCATATTTCTCTTGGTGAGATTCAGGTAACAGTGTATTGATTTGCAGGTTACTCTCTAAATGAAAAATCCCATCTTGTGTCTAACAGCATGAACATATTTAGAGTATCTGCTTTTACTTGAGCTTGTGGCATTTTGGTCAAAGAAAACTATATAGTATTGTTCTTACCATTAATAACAATGGGGTGGAGTGGAGTGGAGTGGAGTGGAGTGGAATGGAATGGAATGGAATGGAATGGAATGGAATGGAATGGAATAGAATAGAATAGAATAGAATAGAATAGAATAGAATAGAATAGAATAGAATAGAATAGAATAGAATACTTCATTTAGCCAAGCAATTAAACATACAAGCAATTTCTCTCCAGTGCATAAACTCTCAGTTTATATGAAAAACAACAGAGTAACAATAAAAATTATGATGATGATACCAATAAGAGAAGGCAATAGAAAAACTGAGAAGAATAATAGAAATACAGCCATATTACATAGGTAAATATCCTTAGACATAAAACAGTATGATGAAAATTAGATGTTCAGGACTTCCGGTTCAGTTTTCTTCTGCAATGGACCGAAATTCGCATTCATGCATGGTTTCGATCCGTGCTTGCCACCGGAAGGCCCCGGTCTTCTGGATTTGGAGCTGAAGCCATCCCATAGAGGTGGCGAAGAGGGGGTGGGAGATCACCAGCTGAGTTGAGAGGAGCTGCGTTTCTCCTCCTTGGCTTTCCTACTCCCTTTCCTGAAGGCGGTTGCAGCAGTGGTCAGAAATGGACACCTCAAAGAAGAACCCGACCGGACAAGATTGAGAAGGAACGAAGACAAAGAGGAAAGCTTGACAGACCGGGCTAAGCAGAGACAACATCTATGCAAGGTACCCTGGAATTAAAATTATTAAGAGCACTACTTCTAAAAGACAGTTTTAAGCAGTGGAGAAGAGAGGGGGCAGTAGTAATTGGCTTTGAATGCTCAAAAGAAGAGATTCAAGTAAGAAAACTGTACTGAATTACTATGACTCTAACAGGCAAATTGTAAGCTGAAATTAAAGTGTCAAAGGGAAAAATAAAGATTTTTTTGATATTCTAAAGCCTTCAAAGAGAGGGACATGAAGGAAAAAAGAAAGGGTGGAACTTGGAAATAACAGAGAGTGCCAACTGGAAACAAAAAGAGTTAACTATGAAACTTTAAAAGACTTCCAAAGGATATATTGTAACTGAAACTTTGTTACAATATAACAGAGCCCCCAGAAAGGAAAAGTGGAACTTTAAAGTGTGAAATAAAAAGAAAGAAGCATGAAGAAACTGTTCTGGAATATTTGGTGATTCTTGGAATTTTGGGTATTGGATTCTCAGTGATTTGAATTAAAATTAATCTGCTGTTTAAGCTTATCTGTTGTTTAAAAGCATTTAAAATGGCAGAACTCCTTGTGGAATTAAAAATTGCACTTTAAAAAAATGAAAGAAGAACTGCAAGAGAGAGGAGAATCCTTCAGCTTCGCACTTCAATTTTTAGAAATGGAGATTTTAAACTATGAAAAACAACAAGAAATGCTTCAAAAACAAGAAGGGCTGGACAAGGAAGAAGCCATCTTTAATGATCAAACAATGCAACGTGGGGTAAAATGAAAAAAGGGGGAAAGGGAGTTAAAATGTGAGATTAGAGGGAACAACTAAAAAAAAGAAGAGTTTGAAAAGTAAACATAACATTAGGAAGAAGCAGAAGAGAGGATTACAGAAGAGAGAATTAGAGGGGGGGGGACAAACATGGTAGTGAGAAAAAGAGGGGAAAGATAAAAAGGAAAATAAGTTATAAGAGACAAAAACAGGAAATAAAGGAACAGGGGAAATGAACAAGGATCAAAGGTATTAGCCTATTTAAAAGGCACAAAGATAATGGTTTAAAATATAAGTTAAAAGAGAGGATTCCGCAAGGGTACAAGAGATAATGTAGTTATATTAGAAATAGTAATGAGCTAGAAAACAGGAAACATAGGTGATTAAAATGAAAGATCATTATGTAATGGAATGTTTGTTAACAATTAAATGAAATAAAGAGACAAAGGGAATTAAAAGTGAACAAAGGGGAAATAAGAGGAAGGAAGGAAAATACCTTAATTGCTTTTAATGAATTATAAAATACAATTGAAATGAAATGTGAAGGATTTGTAATGAAATCAATATCAGTTGATAGGATGAATTTGAATAGAATAATTATTTTATTTGTTATTCTTATATATTTTATTTTTAAAATTTTGTGTGTATTTTTAAGGGAAAGTACCAAGCAGAATTCGGTTGATAAGAGTTATGTAATACATAATAGATATTAGAAGCTGAATGTTATAATTGTATAATGTATAAATTAAATGTTTAATGAAGTTTGAAAGGATAACAATAATAAGATATAAAGGTGACACACTCATTTTGGTAATTATAGGGGAAACCGTGCCTTTTAATGCCTGGAAGGGGAGGGAATCTTTTTTTTTCTTTTCCCTTTCAGGATGATGATGAAAAAAGAATGTATGAAATTGTAAACAGGACAGGCAAAAGTATAAATATAAAGATTAGGAAGATATAGAAATTTAGAAAAGGACATGTAATCGAATTAGAAATGAATGAGACAATTATAAAATAAGGCTGAGGAAAGTAAGGGAAGGAAGAATTAATGAGAAATTGATAAAATAATGATGAGATATGAAATTGAATACAAAAGATGAGTATGTAAATGAGATTGTATCTGTATGAGATGTGATAACCAGGAATCATGCTATTCTCAAAAAAAGATGTTCTATTTTTATTATGTTTTGTGAAAACTCAAATAAAATTTTTACAAAAAAAAGAAAATTAGATGTTCAGGAGAGTGATGGCACGAAGATAAAAATCGTCTGCATCTAGTTGCAGTGCCCTATTGCAGCATGCTAAGGAGAGGAATTTAAATAGTTTTTGTCAAGAATATGAGAGATCTGTAGATATTTTCTTCTTCGGACCCATGCAATATAAAAGTCCTCAATTGAAGGCAAGTTAGTTGCAATTGTTTTTTCTGCAGTCCTAACTATCTGTTGCAGTCTGTATTTGTCCTGTCTGATTGCTATACCAAAAGTTACAGAAGAACAAACAAGCAACAGACTCAATAATTCATAATAATGAACAGATAAGCTAAAACTGATTACGCTATACTTTTCCAATCTTACTAAAATGTGTTACATGAAAAACATTGATTGTCCACAACATAGCTGGCAGAGATCAATAGCCTATTTTGTAATGTAATCCTGGCATGTGAGACTGTGACTTATAATTTAAAAGGAGTAAATGAATTAATAAATGAAACAAATGAAAGAGTGACTATGAAATTGAGAAAAGGGGGAAGAACCAATATTATTACATTATGAAAGGAACTTCATTGATGAAGGTCAAAGTGCAATTTCAATTATGAATGAAAATTCTAAAAGCAAAGTGTTCTATGGAATAAGAAATGGTGGGTGTCATTCACTTGTGTTTTTTAACTTATTTTAACTTATTTCATGGCAAATGGGATTTTCAGAGAAAAAGTTAAGAATGCCACTACTTTTAATCATATCTGTATAAATGCTATATGAAAACTACTGGAAAATAAGATGCTTTTTCAAAAAGAAACTGGACTTTTTTTTTCTTTGAGGAAGAAGAAAAGGATGCTTTGCCTCTCTTTCAAGAATCTTCATCAGTTCTGGCAGGAGTGGGTGATGGAAGGATCAGTTCTGACAGGATGAGGAGGTGAAGATGGAAGGATCATATTTCTTTGCAGTCATCTGATCATTAGCACTCTCCCTGAGAGCTCTAAACTTTCTTAATCCTAACTAGTCCTAATCCCAAAGAATCCTTTCATTGCCCCCACCATCCTGCCAGAACCAAGCAAGCTTCTTGGTTGAGAAGTGAATGTCTTCTTCTCACTCAAAGAAAAAATAGTCCAGCTGCCTCTTGAAAAATTACCTTTGAGACAAGTATGACTTGGAATGACTGGGAATCTCCACAGATACTGGAAAATACATTTATCTTCCTACAGAATTAATGAGAAATGGACATAGAGAAAAAGGATCTGAAAGTTATGTAGAAGACAATGAAAAGAATCATATTGTAGGCTATCACAAATTATTTATTAATGGCAATAAAACAATGATTGATGGAATTATGAAGTATGAGAAGCTATGGAGAAGAAAAAATGCATGTAAAAGTTGGGGTGAGAGAAAAATTTTCATGATCTTGCAAGTGAAGGTAATTAAAACTTCAATTTCTCAAACTGGAATAAAACTGAAGTGAGAGAATGTTGGAAGTAGCATTTTAGAGATCTATATAAGAACTAAAGTGATATCTTGAAAAATAATTTTGAAACAAATCTTATAAATGTTTGTATGCAATAAATCCATACAATTTTGGACAAATATAAAAAGAAAGTCATAATTTCTATGAGAATGCTGAAAAATTAAGAGAACTATAGGTAAATGATATAACTGGAGAAATGTTAAATCAGGGCATTTTTTTGCTCCTGAGTGTTCGGTACTGTGAAGGTATCTATATCTATTGATCAAAAGAATCTTATTGTACTCTTATAGAAATTGAAAAGTATTTAGTACAAAAACTAGAAGGTTATTATTTTTTTAAATGTGTTTGTAAGATTAATCAAAAGCAGTGGTGTTATTTAGCCAGTTTGCTCCAGTTCAGGAGAACCATTAGCGATAATTTAGCTTGGGTTCACCAAATCAGGAGCAACTTCTGGCTGGCCACGCCACCAATTCAGTTGCCCGATTGCTGCTCGCTCACTTGCCCTGCCTGCCCGATTCTCGCTCACCCCGACTGACCCTCGCCCCACTCAGTCACTCCTCACTTCACACTGGGTCCTCGTGGCTTAACTTTCCCCTCCCAAATGGTGCCTGTGCCCCAACTAAGTAGCTCTCATCTTCCTGTTCCACAGGTAAGCCTGAGAGTCATGCTAGCCCCCTCACCATCACCTGAACTTGGCTTCCCCTCCTCCACCATCCTTGAGCTTGCCGAGGCCCCACTACCACTCCCAGGCTTGCTTGGCTGGCTTCGTTGCTGGTGCAGCCCCATCCCAGGCAGAAGCATTGGCTGTTGCCCCCATCCCTGGGCTCACCTGGTGGGACCGGGAGGGTGGACAGATATCCCGGACTGCACATGTTGTGTGAGATTTGCAGCAACATTGGGACATGGCTCTCAGAGCAGCAGCAGCACTCATTTTCTTCCTTCTCCCAGGGGACGTGTTGCTTCCAGCCTGGCCCAGACAGTGGGTGGGTGACCCTTTGGGGGCATCTCTGCTGAGAGGGGCGGCGGAGGTGTTCATGTGTAGCAGCCCTCCCCACTGTCCTGGAATATTACCGCTGCAGCCATTTGCTTTCTTGCTTTCATCCCCTGGGATTGCCACCACCTCCATCACAGACCACTTCTTCCTTCTCTTAGGGGCGAAAGGAAGAAAGGTACGGCTGCAGCATGCTCCAGCCACCACCACTGCCATCATAGCCCACTTTTACCTTCTCCTGGGGGTAAAAGGAAGGAAGCAAGCAGCCACAGTGTCTGCTCTGGCCTCTGCTGCCATAACCGCTCATTTTCTGCCTTCTCCCAGGGCACAAAATGAACAAAGCAAGCGGCCATAGCGGTTCCATGCTGCGGCCATCAGCTGCTTTCTGCCTCCTCCCTGGGGATGTTCCACTTTTGGCCTGGCCTGGTGGGCAGGAGGCCCTTGGGCAGCATCTCTGCCACACTGAGGCTGAAAGGGGCAGTGGAGGTGTGCACTGCACATGTGCAGCAGCCCTGGTACATCTGCTCATCCCTTCCTCCAGAAATACCACCGCCGTCATAGCTGTTCGCTTTCTGCCTTTCTCCTAGGGGAAAAAATAAACAAAGCAATCAGCTGCGGTGGCAGCATGCTCCAGCCACCATTCCCACCACTTGCTTTCTGCCTTCTCGCACCGTCCCAGTCACATCAGGTGTATGTGAGAGAGGGAGAGAGATGTGTGTATATGTGTGTGATTTACATGCATTCAATGTCTGTAGTCCAAAGTATTTTCCTCTACAAAGGATTGCATTTGGGAAACATTAAATCGATACTGATTTTCCCGGAGGAATGTGTGAGTAGTATGTTAATATTTGCTGGCTCCTGCTTATATTTTTCGTTTAGACTCTTGTACACATCCTTAGAAAGTCTATTAATGCCAGTAGTACTGTAATTTATTCCCCTTTAGACAGAGAGAGAGAGAGAGAGAGAGAGAGAGAGAGAGAGAGAGAGAGAGAGAGAGAGAGAGAGAGAGAGAGAGAGAGAGAGAGAGGGAGAGAGAGAGAGAGAGAGAGAGAGAGAGAGAGAGAGAGAG